>OX578276.1:40435519-41038644 GCA_951217055.1 Gerris lacustris
AATATAAAATCACCTCCCTAGCGAACAAATCACATACAACACTATATGGATTTATAATTTCATAACCAAGTGCTTAATTATTTATTTGCGTAGTTATTATTAAGTTAAAAACTATTAATTATATAATTTTAGTAAACAGATTTTTTTGAAAAATAAAAAAATATTTTTAATACCTCCCTAGCGGCCAATATAATAGAAAATCACCTCCCTAGCGAACAAATCACATACAACACCATATGGATTTATAAGTTCATAACCAAGTGCTTAATTATTTATTTGCGTAGTTGTTATTAAGTTAAAAACTATTAATTATATAATTTTAGTAAACAGATTTTTTTGAAAAATGAAAAAAAAAAATGTAATACCTCCCTAGCGGCCAATATAATATAAAGTCACCTCCCAAGCGAACATATCACAAACAACACCATGTGTATTCATAAGTTCATAACCAAGTGCTTAATTATTAATCTACGTAGTTTCAATTAAATTAAAAAGTATTAATTATATTATTTTAGTAAACAGATTTTTTTGAAAAATAAAAAAATATTTTTAATACCTCCCTAGCGGCCAATATAATAGAAAATCACCTCCCTAGCGAACAAATCACATACAACACCATATGGATTTATAAGTTCATAACCAAGTGATTAATTATTTATTTGCGTAGTTGTTATTAAGTTAAAACTATTAATTATATAATTTTAGTAAACAGATTTTTTTTAAAAATGAAAAAAAAAAAATGTAATACCTCCCTAGCGGCCAATATAATATAAAGTCACCTCCCAAGCGAACATATCACAAACAACACCTTGTGTATTCATAAGTTCATAACCAAGTGCATAATTATTAATCTACGTAGTTTCAATTAAATTAAAAACTATTAATTATATTATTTTAGTTAACAGATTTTTTTGAAAAATAACAAAATATTTTTAATACCTCCCTAGCGGCCAATATAATATAAAATCACCTCCCTAGCGAACAAATCACATACAACACTATATGGATTTATAATTTCATAACCAAGTGCTTAATTATTTATTTGCGTAGTTATTATTAAGTTAAAAACTATTAATTATATAATTTTAGTAAACAGATTTTTTTGAAAAATGAAAATAAAAAAATGTAATACCTCCCTAGCGACCAATATAATATAAAATCACCTCCCTAGCGAACAAATCACATACAACACCATATGGATTTATAAGTTCATAACCAAGTGCATAATTATTTATTTGCGTAGTTGTTATTAAGTTAAAAACTATTAATTATATAATTTTAGTAAAAAGATTTTTTTGAAAAATATTTTTAATACCTCCCTAGCGGCAATATAATATAAAATCACCTCCCTAGCGAACAAATCACATACAGCACCATATGGATTTATAAGTTTATAACCAAGTGCTTAATTATTTATTTGGGAAGTTATTATTAAGTTAAAAACTATTAATTATATCATTTTAGTAAACAGATTTTTTTGAAAAATAAAAAAATATTTTTAATACCTCCCTAGCGGCCAATATAATATAAAATCACCTCCCTAGCGAACAAATCACATACAGCACCATATGGATTTATAAGTTCATAACCAAGTGCTTAATTATTTATTTGCGTAGTTATTATTAAGTTAAAACTATTAATTATATAATTTTAGTAAACAGATTTTTTTGAAAAATGAAAATAAATGTTTAATACCTCCCTAGCTTTGAATCTATATATATAAAAGTCAATGTATGTGTGTGTGTGTGTATGTTTGTTCTTTATACTAATCTACAGTTTTAGCCCGATTTTGATGATAATTTGCACACTTGACCTTCAAAGCAAGGAAAAAAATCAAGGTCTACATGAATTTTCGAAATTTCAATTTTGGTACACAGGGGTACAGGGTACAAGTAATGAATACGGGGTCAAAGTAATGAATACCCTTCGTGATGCATATCGTTAAGAGTACATAGTAATTGTTGTTATGTACACTTTTGTCATATTTTCATTTAGGAGGGGGGGGGGGAAATGGAAAATATAACTATATCTATGTATAAAAAGAAGAGTATCTATATGAGAGAATGTCTTTTATACAAATCTACAGTTGTATCCCAGTTTGATGCATTTTTGCACTCTTTTTCTTCCAAACAAGGTGAAGGTCACTGCCTACATGATTTTCCGAAATTAAAATTTTGGTACTCAGAGGTACGGGGTACAAATGTCAAAGTAATGGATACCCTTCATGATGCATATCGTTGGAAAGCTCTTTAAGAGTACATTAATTGTTGTTAAGTTCGTTTTTGTTATATTTTCATTTAGGAGGGGGGTAAAATGGAAATGTATATCTATATCTATAAAAGTCAACGTATGTGTGAATGTGTTTATGGTCTTTATACAAATCAACAGTCTAAATTCGTTCTCGATGAAAATTTGCTCACTTGACCTTCAAAGCAAGGGGAAGATCTCTATCTACATGAATGTTCGAAATTAAATTTTTGGTTCACAGGGGTACGGGGTACAAATGTCAAAGTTGAAAACCATGATGCATACTGTTGAAAAGCTCTATAAGAGTACAGTAATTGTTTTTACGTGCATTTAGGGGGGGGGGGGGGGATGGAAAAATATATCTAAAACTCAACGTATGTGTGTATGTTCTTTATACAAATCCATAGTTTTAGTCCGATCTCGATAAAAAAAATGCACACTTGACCTTCAAAGGAAGAAAAAATCAGTGTCTACATGAATTTTCGAAATTTAAATTTTGGTACACAGGGAACAGGGTACAATAAGGGGTCAAAGGACTGAATACCCTTTATGATGCATATCGTTGAAAAGCTCTTTAAGATTACATTAATTGTTGTTATGTACAGTTTTGTCGTATGTAGTTTCATTTAGGAGGGGGTAAAATGGAAAAATATAGCTATATCATATAACATGTGTGTCTATATGAGGGTATGTCTTTTATATAAATCTACAGTTTATCCCAATTTGATGAATATTTACTCACTTTCCCTTCAAAGCAAGGGGGAGGTCACTGTCTACATGAATTTTCGAAATTTAAAATTTGGTACAAAGGGGTACGGTGTAAAAATGTCAAAGTAATGGATTCCCTTCATATCATGCATATCGTTGAAAAGCACTTTAAGAGAAAAGTAATTGTTGTTATGTACAATTTTATTTAGGAGGGGGAAAAATGGAAATTTATAGCTATATATATAAAAATCAACGTATGTGGGTGTATGTTCTTTATACAAATCTACAGTTTTAGTTCGATGTCGATAAAAATTTGCCCACTTCAACTTCAAAGCAAGGAGAAAATGACAGCCTACATGAATTTTGGAAATTTAAATTTGGTACACAGGGGTATGGTACAAGTAATGAATACGGGGTCAATGTAATGAATACCACTGATGATGCAAAAGCTCTTTAAGAGTACAGTAATAGTTTTTATGCATTGTTTTGTCATATTTTACTTTAGGGGGGGGGGGGGGGGGGAATTTAGGATATTTTAAAATTAGCTTATCAAAGAGGAGGGGGTATAGAAATTTAGTGGGAGGGATAAAATCTAGATATTCTCGCATAATAAAATAATTTATATGTTTCATTATGGTTGTTTATAAAATTTTTAAGACCTAATTTAATCAAATTAAAAAAGGCTCGCTACGCTCGCCGGTTTGATTCAGAATTTGTAGTAAATATTTATTAAATAAAGTTATTGTATGCTCGCTACGCTCGCCTGTTTATAAAGTATTTGTACGTTATCATTATTTAATATAATTAATGCAGGCTCGCTAAGCTCGCAAGTTTATACGGCATAACATCATCCAGAAATGCTAAATAAACTGGTGAGCGCAGCGTACCTTCAATAAATCAGTTTAATGAAAACTAATTTTAAATGCTGTCTATACAGGGCGAGCGCAGCGAGCCAACAATAACATTATTACAATTCCTGGATAAACGTGCGATTATAGCGAGCCTGCAATACCTCTATGAAATAACGTTTAATAAATTTCCTGTTTAAACTGCTTAGTATGAAATAATTATATTAAATAATAATTATCTATAATTGGTTCAAAATATATAGAGTGAAATTTTAATAGTTATTTACTCTTTTCTTACTTCTAAACCCTTTAAAACGATGTATAACATGTCATACTGACGAAAAACGTCTTGTCATTCGCCTATTGGCCGCCATCTTGAAAATATAAATTATGAAATTTGAAAGTTATTGACTCTTTTCCTACTTTTATAGACCTTTAGATTAATGTATTACATGCCAAGCAGATTAAATTTTTTTTAATAGTCCGCCATATTGAAAATATTATGTGTGAAATTTTTAATTCTTAGATATTCCTTTCCTAAACTTCAAGACCTTTAAATTGATGTATAATATGTCATACTGACTAAAAACGTTTTGTTTAGTCGTCCGCCATCTTGAAAGTATGAAATGTGAAATTTTATCAGTTAAATATTATTTTCCTCCTCTTAAAGGCCTTTAAAACGATGTATAATACTTTAAGCTGACTAATACTTTGTTTTAGTCGTCCGCCATATTGGCCGCCATCTTGAAAATGTGAAATTTGATTAGTTACATATTCTTTTCTTTCTCTAAAAGACCTTCAAAACGATGTATAACACATTATGCAGGCTAAAACCCGCCACCCCATATTGGCCGCCATCTTAAAAATGTTTAGTGAGGAATTTTCAAAAACTATACAGTTCTCAAAAATGCTGAAATGCATCTATGAGTCAAATTTCGCTGAAATTGATCAATTTTTACACCAGTTATCGTTAGACAAACATTTCAAAGCACAAGTCTCTGAAATGAAGAACACACTACGCTCGTTCAATTATTTCCTCCATTTGCTGTTTTTTTTTACTAATTTGCCTGGACTACATAACAACTGTATTTAGGGTATTTTTATAAAACTATTAATAACGACATTGTGTGGACACTATGGTTTAAGGGGATATCGGGACACTGTTGAAAGGGAGGGGAGGGGGTAAATTTGGGCATCCGTTTTTTAGCTTTTTTATAACAAAAATTATTTAAGAAGGACAAATAAAATTTTTTATAAAGAATACTTTTTTCTTATAAAATCAATATTAACCCTACTTACCTCTTGTACCCATTTTCAAAAATTGCTGTTTTTGGGCACAGGGTACATTATACAAATTTTTTAATATACTAAATCTTCATTTGAAAAGATGCAGGAGCTTTTTTAAAGAATGACTTTTATCGATTTTTTTTTTTTTTTTTTTGCATTTACACCTATAGGCAACTCCATCCGTGGACATACTGTTTATTTTTTTTTCTTCCGAGCTTAAAAAGGTATCGAAAGCATTGTGATCGTTCCGAAGACCGAAATATTAATGTTTTCAAAATCAATAATATCAGCCCTGTTGGTCTATCAAAACTTTTTGTGAACGTTGCTTGTTAACGTTGGTGAACGTTGGTGGCAACATATTATCTTAAAAACTGCTCGTCTGACTTAAATGAAATTTGGATAGTAGGTCATAATAATTACCCATATCATTATATATTAATTTAGTTAAAAAAATTCTTTATGGTATAAAAAAAATAATTAAAGATTAATAATAATAAATCACAAAACTCTGATTCTCATCGAAAAAGCTTAAGTCTATTCCTGTGTTCTAAGAAAGTTTGTTACCCTTTTAACTCGTAATATTTCATGACACCGCCACCACGTTCTATTATGATTTTGTTTATCTCCCTACTACTTCTTTTATAGTTATTTTTCCATTATACGAAAACAAAACTTATTATCCAAAAATAGCTGATAACACACGAGATACCCAATTGTTTGTCGTCTATTGACTACTAGTATAAATTTGCTATTCAATAAATCCTATAAAAATGTATACATTAGTATGTGTAAGTGCAAGTAGGTACATGTTAAGATATATCTATATGCAAATAATAATATGCAAGTAATATCTTTTACTTGTCACATATTATCATTTTTCTATTATTTATTATTACTATTACTTAATGAGTTGATCACATTTATCAGCAATCAGCTTCTTTGGCGTCGAAAAATTAAAAATTGTAAGTTAAAGTAAAGAAATAATTAAATTGGACTCTAGGTGGTTAGAGGTGAATAGTGAATAAAATCTTCATGGTTATTTTATTAATTGGAAATGCGAAATGGCAAAAGAATATTCTTGCCTCTCTTGTTCTCGAGCATATTGGCCGAGAATAACGGCAAAACGTTTCTCTGAGAGTTTTGAGCCGCCTTTATCGTTTTATTAACTTTATTTAACCAGTTGATAAAAACTTCACCATCTATTGAAGATTTTCTGAGCGATCTCTAAAATAAATATAAAGACAGAGATTCAATGAAGAAATCATTAGGAAGTGTAATACACAGAAACAAAACTCGTAAAATTTACCTGGAGCCATTTGATTTTAGAGACTTAAGAAAAACAATATTCCACCAATAAAAAAGAAAAATAGGAGGGAATGCACAACATACATGTACAAACTTACATATATTTACACTTATAGCTTCATAAGTACATATCATCTGATTTGTATGAAACTTTTATAGTTTATCAGAAGTAACTCGCAGATAGCCCCAGATTAATTTGAACCGTCTGCGCTGTTTTACTTCTGATAAATTCATCAGCTAATTTTTCATACAGCAAAATTTGCTAAAAACTAATTCTGCTGAAAGATGGCTAAAATTATTAAAATAATGCATTGTCATCGTGTTCTGAGCTATTCTAAAAGTTTCAAATGTCTAGCTACTCGGGCAGTTAGTTAAAAATCGATTGCAAGATTTGTACTGGACACACAAACAAACAAACAAGCAAGCAAGCTAATAATAAAAACGTAGTAAAAATCAATAAAATACGTGATAGGATGCGAGAAAGCTATGTGCCACACCAATTGAGTCTATTTTACTTGAATTTAAGTATCAATTTAGAAAAAAATGAAAGAGCGCAGACGGTCCAAATTAATTTGGGGCTATCTGTGGGTTACTTTCGACAAACTGTAGAAGTTAGAATCTTCGATTTGGGAATTGCATTCCGGAATCTCTAGTGCGTGAATGAGGAACTCATCGTCGGTCCTAGTAAAACTATTCAGGCAAACTCTTTGATAAGATCGGGTTCCTCTCTTTTTTTTGCATTTAACAACAACAACAAGAAACTGAGTCTTACTGTTTTTAGCACCATCATTCTTAGAACTTTATTGTTTTCTTTAATAATGTTGCTCTTTTCTGCAAATGCACAGAAATATCATTTAATCTAAAAATATATTAATACCTATATTATATAGTATAATACAAATTATACACTATAATATGAATATTCGAAATATTTTGGGGTTCTGTTATACATACCTAGTTAAAAAAATATTGCCCTACTATAAATAGCATACACTTGTAGCACAATAATCTACAAAATAACAAAATCGATAATCTAAATGATGTATTTGTTTATCTGGATACATTTTTAGTCATTCGGTACAGAATAACTGATCTTTGTCCCTGGTTAGCCGAAATAATTTTAAAAATTTAAGTCAGATATAGTCTAAATAATTAATCTAAACATCTCATTATACGAGTACTCTTTATTTTTAGTGTCTGCCAAGCGGCCAAGCGTATCTGTAGTAATATATTTACAATAATTCTTTTAGGTCTTTGGATTTTATATTGTTAAAAAAAAAATTGGTCCTGTTTCGTAACAAAAACTGTATTACATATCTTAGTATTTCATATTGTAAAAAAATCGCTTACCGTGTCGCTACAAAAATTTAAACTCGGCTTACAATTTTTAGCCAATGTTGCCATTACATTTTATTTAGAATGCGTTTCCCATTTTCATTTTCATTAAATTTATTTTCATCAATATCTCGTAAACTAGATTTTTCCCGTGTAAAAAACGGAAAAGGTGCACCCCAAATTTTGAGCTAAAATAATTATTTAGGGGTATGATTTTTAAGAAAATGTATGCCAAATTTCATTGAAATCGGACCAGTATTTTAGGCGCGTCTGCACAGACTAAAGATTACAGACAAACACTTTTTTGATTCAGGGAACCTTAAAATGAGAAAATCCATCAAATTTAGCGTTAGGACTACTCTATAAAAAAAAACAAAAAACAAAAAAAAACTAGACAACAAAAAAATCCGTAAATACTCTTACCGCTGAGTCAATATCTACTTAAGAGATAAAGTGGGTACTTTATCTCCTAAAAAGTTAAATCATATTAATCTGCTTGACTTCGAAAATTTGTTAAGATCTAACAAGAATCCATAATTTTCTACTTTCACCCCATTTTATTTGCTCAGGCCTAACAGTATTATTCCTACAGTAATAAAGCATAGGACACAATTTTTTTGCAGCTAAATTTAAAATATGTAGTGAAGTAAAAGCTTGAGCTTTCTACGGTTAAATAGAAAATGTACCTTTTCCTCTCTGTCTGTGACTCTTTAGTGAGTGACGGTCCGATGTCTGACGATAACTTGAGTAAAGATCAATCGATATTAACGAAATTTGGCTCACGTTTTTTTCTCTGTCCTATACAACTAGTACTAACTTTTTCTCATATCCATAATTTCTTGGTCCAGTGTTTTCGATTTGTTAGTTGTTTCGTTTTACGGTTACAAAAAAAGTTGTAATAAAATAGTTTGGCTGTAGTCTGATCAGACTTGTGCAGCCAAGCCAAAACCTCGTAGATTTGGCAGACGAGACCGATTTCGATGAAATTTTACATATATTTTCAGAAACAAAATAGCCCAAAGCGAAATGGAGCAATTAGTATATGATTAAATTTAAGGGTGCTATTCCCCAAATCTAAAAAAAAAAAAAAAAAAAAAAAAAAATCCGAAAACAGTTCCGACTATTTTGATGTAACAAAATCTTAAATGTTATATGTAATCCATTTTAATAGGTGCAAGTCGCGTTCTCGATTTTGGTAATACTAAATATAAATCTGTGTTAGCACCAAACACCATTCTTGCACCGGGTGAAGGAGAAAGCCTTGCTCCGACTTGTCTAGTGGATAGAGATCGTAAAGACAGAATTCTGTTATATCAAGATTTATTGTCTCTCTCTTCAAAGAAGACTTAAAGGAACGAAAGGAAATTTTAAATTACAACATTAATAAAAAAATTCCCAAATGTATAAAAAGTAAGACTAAGCATCGCGCTGACTCTCCTAGTCTCGGTTGCATTAGGAGAAACAAGTTTTTTTAAACTTCAAATTATTTAATTACCTCAGATCGACCATTAGTCCAGTCAAATTAGGTTTTCATCTTGCATTAAATCATGTAGTTCCAATTTTTTCAGGAATGTGTAGGGGGTGGTCCCCTGAACAACGCCTAATAAAGTCCCATCGATTTCAGGCGCCGCGGGACGGGGGAGGGGGGGCAAAAGGTCGCATTTTTCAGTTTTTGGCGTTTATCTTGAAAACGGTACGTTGCACAGAAAATAATAATCTATTCAAAATTAAAGCTGATAAAATTATCTTTCAAATCATATATATCTTGTTTCAACTTAAGTGTTACCGTTTTTGAGATATGAGCCGTTGAATATTAAAAAATGAAAAAAAAGCGGCAGTGGTTCAGGAATCTCGTCAATCTTTCTCTTCTAACTCTTTTCCCTTCGATTTTAACGAAAACTCGGGGGAAATAAAGTTGTAGAGCGAAAAATGTCCTTAAAAAATGAATGTAGTTATGCTAATTTATCTTCACCCCTGGCTCTCCGACAACCACACATCGTTCCGCAGCCAGTGGTACAGCTGCAGAAGAGTGTGTTGAGGACAATGTCTGGTGCCAAAGGGGGTTTTGTCTTGATAGGAGTAAGGTGTCCACATCTTTTCTCGTCCAGCACCAACTTTCATATAGGATGGATTCGTTCCCCAACCATTGCTGCACCTCCAGAAACACTCTGTATGAATGTTGCATTGCAGCATCTGTTGTGGGCGGCAAAGCGCGCAGGTTGGCTTTCATTATTGCAGTGGATTTCACGAATCACGAAGCATATGTATCAGTGAACAAAATAGAATAAAATAGATTAGAATTGTAGCTAGTTGTATTTAATAATTATTGAATACTAATTATTGCATTATTAATAATATAACGATAACGTATTAGTAAATATTAATTAGTTATAAGAATGATTAAATTTACTTAATGGGGTCAGTACGGTCTAAGAAAAATTAAAGGTACCTGTACTGATTATGAATATACTTATTTAACGGGGCCTGGAACATGAGCAGGAACATTCATTCCCCAGCTTCAGCAATGTCTCCTGGTGAAGATTTGGGGTCATAAAACAATTTTGCGATGTTTGCTGCTTCATTGGCATACCGCTTGAAACATTATACTATGGCCTGGTGTACCGTTTTCTGCACTCCACATGGTCGACACCACCTTTCAATCTTCGGAACGAATCATGTCTTTCATCTCTTCGTGTAAGATTAGCACTTAATAACGTTTTCATCCGTTTATCACTCTCTTGACTTGCACCTTCTTCAGCTGTTTCATCACAAATTAAGCACTTTTCACTCATTTTGAACGACCTATTATTGTAATAAAAATGTTGTATACGATCATAACTTGGCGCAAACGCTTGAGAGACTGTTTACATAGAGTTACAGACGTTGGAAACAAAACTTGAGTCACAAGCAGAATTTTGCTAGTAAAATGTTGAAAAGTGCCCTTAAACTTCAAAACGCTCTAGCTATTTACGAGGTAAGATATATTAGCATAACTTCATTCATTTTTTAAGGAAATATTTCGCTCTACAACTTTATTTCCCACAAGTTATCGTTAAAATCGAAGGGGAAAGAGTTAGAAGAGAAAGATTGACGAGATACCTGAACCACTGCCCCCTTTTTATTCATTTTTACTTTCTCATGTAAAGAGAAAGTATTTTGATGGCGCGAAAATTCTATTTTAATGGATTTACACGTTTTGAGGTCCCCTGAGTCCAAAAAAGTGGTTTTTAAAAAATGTCTGTCCGTCGTCCGTGCAGACGCCTGGAGCCTAAACTACTGGGCCGATTTTGACGAAATTTGGCATACATGCTCAGAAAAATCATACCCCGATGCGAAATCGATAAATGAATTTTAGCTCTAAATTTGGGGGCGCTACCCCCCAAAAACTCTGAAAAAACATGAAAAAAATTATTTCTCGAAAACGGTTCCGACGATTTTGATGAAAAAATTCTAAAATGTAGTCCATTTAAATACGAATCTAACTATATAAGCCGTTTTCCCGGGAAATATCTAGTTCCTGAGAAAATAGCTTAAAACGCGGACGGAGGGAGCCCGGGTTCGATTCCCCGCCCAGGAGAAGTTATTTTAATGATACATTTCGATGAAATGTTCAATAATAATGAAATGTACATACGAAAGCTAATAAATGGAAAACACTGGGCTATGTAATTATGAACTCGTATATGAGAAAGTTTGTCTGAGTTGTCTAGGACCGATTTTTTAATATTCAACGGCTCATATCTCAAAAATGGTAAGACTTAGGTTGAAACAAGATGTATATGATTTGAAAGATAATTTTATCAGCTTTAATTTTGAATAGATTATTATTTTTTGTGCGACGTACCGTTTTCAAGATAAACGCCGAAAACTGAAAAATGTGACCTTTTGCCCCCCCTCCCCCCTCTCGCGGCGCCTGAAATCGATGGGACTTTATTAGGCGTTATTCAGGGGACCACCCCCTACACATTCCTGAAAAAATTGGAACTACATGATTTAATGCAAGATTCGCCGCCATTTTGAGCTAATTTGACTGGACTACATGAATCAAGAAAAGTTAGTATAGAGTTAAGAGTGACCAGGTTTCCCAACCCTATGGGCATGCCCCAATCCCCAATATAGATAGGGTCACAAAAATCTTTAAATTATTCGAACAAATATAAATATAAATAAGTGCAATGTAAATTACGAACAAAGTATTTAATGTCGGTATTTTAACCTTATTGAGAAAAGATAAATTGCATCGTGGAGTAATATCACTTCCTAGAAGCTTTAATCACAATTCTTTTAACTTCCGACAAAGGATAATTATATTAGCTCACCAACATGATTTCAGGAATTATTCCTATCTTACGTTTAATTGCGTTAAAAGCGCCCTGGCCGGCACGCCCGGGGGCGGCAAAACTAGGGGAAAAAATAAAGTGATAAATAAAGGAAAAATAATAAAAACATAGGTGAAATATAATTCTTAATAATATGTATATTATAATTTCAGTTATCTTGTCTAATCTGATGTAGGCCACCCTTAACTTCGTTTTCACTACCAATTTTCTTTTCTTTTTTTAAGTGAATGTGAAAGAAGCTTCAGCAAATTGAAGTTTATTAAAAACTATTTAAGAAGTTCGATGAGTTAAGAAAGACTCAAACCTTTCAATATTATCTATTGAGAGTGATGTAGTTAGTTCTATTGATTACGATGATGCAATAAACTCATTTGCTGAAAGAAAAGCAAGAAAGGTAGCGCTTTAAACGCCCTATAATAAAAGGTTACTGTATACCTATATTTCAAATCAAGTTTATATAGACTTCAAATACAGTTTTTTCTCCTTAATTTTTATTCTCTAACCATCTCTAAGAGGACATAAAGGATAAATATGACAAGACTAGACAAGTAACAAAATATAGAGCTAGGGGGAGAAAAGGAGCCAACTCAAAATTTGTGTAGACTGGGTGCTTATTATATCTATTAAGAAATAAAGAAATGAAAGAATGAGCTGGCAGTCAGTATGTCTGAACTCGAGGTCTAGTCGGTGTTAAGTCTTATCTACCTCCCTCCTTCCATGTTAGCGTGTGTGTGCTTTCTTCCCTTTCCCTACTATGTACTAGTAAGTGACGTCAAAACCACTCCCCTTTATTCAACAAATAAAAATAATCTTAAAACTTAAAACCTTTAGCGCGTACAATTATTTTATTATGAATCGCTTAAAATTTGGTGACATTTATTATGTACAATTAGACCAGCAGAAGGGGTGCCCTTTAGTTATTTCTTTACGAAGAGTAAATAATGGTTTCCAAGCATGACATCAAAAGTTTAGAAATCGGTCCGAGACAACTCGGAGAACTTTCTCATATAAGAGGTTCATAATTACTTAGTCCAGTGTTTTCTATTGATTAGTGTTCGTCTGTAAATTTAATTATTATTAAACATTTTATCAAAGTTATCATGCAAATAACTTCTCCTCGGTGGGGAATCGAACCCGGCCTCTCTCAGTCCACTTTTAAAGCTATTTTCTCAGGAAATAGATTATTCCCGGGAAAACAGCTTATATCGTTAGTTTCGTATTTAAATAGACCGCGTTTTAGAATTTTAATCAAAATCGTCGGAACAGTTTTCGAGAAATATTTTTTTCCTCGTTTTTGGGGGTAGCTCCCCTAAATTTGGAGTAAAAATTCAGAGTATGATTTTTTCTGAGCATGTATCCCAAATTTTGTAAAAATCGGCCCAGTAGTTTAGGCTCAAAGCGTCTGCACAACCAAACGACAGACATTTTTTAAAAACAACTTTTTTGGACTGAGGGGGCTTCAAAACGTGTTAATCCATCAAAATCTCCAAATCGAATTTTTGCAATCACAATACTTTTTCTTTAGTATATTTAGTAATATAATATGTAGAGTATATGTAGTTTATATGAGAAAGTAAAGACAGCCAACCCCTTGAAATGTCCAATAGAGTATCTGCACAAAATTTCAGCTTTCCAAGTTTAATAGGGAAGGCGCCCGTTATGATTAGAATTTTAAGATGGGTTGTCCAGCCCTAAGGATGGTAAATCTACACGGGCAATTTATTTTGATAATAATATTTGGTTATCCCAAGTTAGTTATTTGGCAGATATTTTTCCTTAGTTAATGAATTAATAATTAAGTCAAGTGGAACAAATTGATTCTGTTATAAAAATAAAAAATTGATCATGGAATTTGAGGAACAGAAAAAAAGCAGTTAGATATGTTTCCCTGCTTCAGCTAAGCCATAAATCTTTAATGGTTTCAAAAAGTGATATGTCATATTAACTCAAAACTATTTATTTACTTATTCCGAATTTTAAAAAAAATTAATGAATTAGATGTTACAGAAATTTTCTTAAACTCGAATGCTTTAACACCTAACAGCAGCTACAGATTATATTTGTTTAAATGAAATAATAACTTAGGGTCAAAGCTATACTAGGTTAGTTCATTGATGTTTTTGCAGTAGTATCATAAATATAAAAAAAGGAATTGTACACTACGCGTCTAGTGCGGAAAGTAGCATCTTGCATGCGAGTGTGGAGTTTACACCCGAGCGACAGCGATGGTAGTAAAACTACACGAGCAATGCAAAATGCAGTTTTCCCACGAGTTGCGTACCGTACTTTATCTACGATTGTTGGATTTTAATAATATATACAAAAAAATCATTAAATATACACAAAACACTTTATACAAACCGTTACTTTAATCAAACAATAACAGCAAATTAGTTTTGTTAAATGTAAACAAACACCGCAAATCGTGCGATAAGGTGAAGAATTCTTCACCTTGTCGCACGATTGTGAAACACGCATGCGCAATGAATATAACTACGAAAAATATCACTTTCTACGCATCTAAACAGAGATACAATGTTTATATTTCGTATCAATCGAAGATAAAATACATTACTGTGCAATGTATACAACCATAATGTATACTTTTGTGCATACATAAGCTCATAATGAAATAACTGTCACAATAATTAAATAAGAAGCAATCAAGAAACAAGCAATTGCCTCCAAATAAGAATGGTCTCTTAGGAGGTATTTTTTACATTTTTTTGGCTTTAACGGAGTTATGGTCGCCACGGAGGTATTTTTACATAATTTTGGCCTTAAAAGAGGTATGGACTCTACGAAGGTGTTTTTGTATAAAATTGGCCTTTTGAGAGATTTGTATATTATTGGCCGCTACGGAGGCATATTTCTTACACCTCCCTAGAGGCCAAATGAAAAAAAATTTTTCACTTTTCGGGTTGTAGACATATTTACCTCCCTAGCGATCAGGCCGCTACGGAGGCATGTTCGCTAAAGAGGTGAATTTGTCTATATATATATATATATATATATATATATATATATATATATATGTATATTTGTATATTTTGAAGATTATCTATATAAATAACTCTAACGTTTTGGAAGAAGTAGTAATATTAATCCAATCTTAGTATTTTGTTGAAGGTCTAAAAGATAATTAATATATTCATTTATAAGATATCTTTTAGTAGAGTTATATTAACGTAAGAATATCATCATAGACGACCTAGGTAATTCTGTCTTATGAATGGAGTTTATCATGATAACCCTTGTAATAAAATTACTATTTGATAAAGAATTGATAAGAAAAAATTTGGGAATTCTTCTACTGTCAAATTTATTAGTGAACAAAATATAATTCTGCGATTTGGCGTTGTAATGCCTTGATTTAATCATAACACTTTTTAAAAATTAAATGTCAGGTCTGTCTGTGTGTCAAAAAAAATTGCTGCTATGTTAAACTTGTAAAACATTACAAGATAAAAAGAACTTTTTATATACTACGTTTTTAAATTATTTGTCATAAATCATAATTTGAAACACGTCAAAATTAAGATCGTAAACATGGCTCATGTCAAAACGAATAAAATAACTTGCGGATTTTTTCCGAACTAACTTCCATACATCAAAATTTGCTGAAAGCGAATTAAATTCTGCTGAAAGATGGCTAAAAGTATTAAAATAATGCATTGTCATTGTGTTCTGAGCTATTCTAAAAGTTTCAAATGTCTAGCTACTCGGGAAGTTAGTTGAAAATCGATTGCAAGATTAGTACTGGACAAACAAACGAACAAGAAAGCAATCTAATAAAAGTAGTAAAAAAAAGTAAAATTTTGCTGGAGTATAAGGAATTATTTAATATAGGTCAATGTTTTACCTCTAGATTTATTATATAAAAATGCAGTTTTACTTAATTTCTTCCAAAACCAGACAAGACTGACTGTACAACATAATTATAAAACAAGATCACAAACTTCTGGATATGTACCCACACCTTGTTGTCGAACAGAGAGAAAACAAAGACATCCGTCTTATTTAGGGCCTGTTTTCTACAATCTCCTACCAAAATCACTTAAAAATATTGATAATTTCAAACATTTTAAAAAAGAGGTTAAAAAATATTTCTATACCTTAATTAATAAATAGTATAGTGTCTTTCTTTTAATTGTTTTTATTTTTTTTTTTATTTTTTTTTTTTATTTGTTTTTTATTATTTTATTTATTTTATTTTTTTTTTATTTTTTATGATAACATGTTTCTTATGATTAAACACAGTTAATTTGCTAATAATATAAAACTCGAGACAGGGCCCTCGCTCTAAGTGCCATTGACACTTACTGAGGGTCCTCACCAATTACTTAATATTTTAACTAATGATTTATCACCAGTATGACAACTAATTTTACTGAACTTATCACAAATTGTTTATTTTGTTATTAATACTTTTATATTTTATTAATTTGTTTATTTTTGTATCATTTTATGTTTTGGTGGAAATAAATAGATAAAAAAAAAAAAAAAAAAAAAAAAGGTCGGTTTGTATTTTTGGTTGTATTTTATATATACCTAGAGGCGAAATCAAAAATAATTGGGTCGAACTAACCTAAAGTTCAATGAAAATAAAAAACATGTACCGATCATATTATGATAAAAATTTGTCTTACACTAACTGTGCTTAAAATATCCACCACAGTCACTTCGAAGTAATTAGTCAGTAATTACTTTGTAAAGAAATGGTAAATTAGCAGTAATAATTTACAGAAAGTCGCAGATTTGCTAAAAGTAACGTACTGTAATTTTTTATGTAATGTAATTTATAGAAATGAAAAACGTAATAAATCTACGCATTTCTTAATTCTAAAGTTAAAGAATATTTCATATTTATTTGAATACTCTTCTTAATTCTTAATATTAATTATTATTTTATTGTTTTCTTTTTTCAGGTTAAATAAGCAGTGTGATGGAATTTTCGAGATGTAGATGGAATTCTAAAATGTAATTTAAGTTATTCTTTTGATACGTCAGCTTCCTGGTATTCATCGATCTTTTTCCTTAATTAATATCTCATAAAAATAATAATGTCTCATTCAATAAAATATATACTAAAATTATTTGTTTTCTGAACTTGATGTCGATCTTTAATATAGTAAAACACCAAATTGATGGTTTATCAAAATATCATAACTTAAGTTATAATATAACTTTATATTATTTTATTCTTTAAGAAATTTAATCGTACAAATTTTAGTAATATAGATGTTATTATGTATAAATTTATAAAAAATATTTAATAGGTGTAATTTTTATAAATGTTTATTTAAAAATATGACTTGTTAATAAAATATTTATTTTATAAATTGATTATTCCTCTATTTTTTTAAGAATCTCAAAATTATGTGTGATGTCACACAATGAAAAATTTTTGTCCGCTAATAATTAGTGTGGCGTATGGCGGGGACGGAAATTTGGAGATCCAATTCAAACAGCTCTAGTTGTTGGCAAACTAAAAGGTTCAGAGGATTCAGCGATGGTTCGTTTGAAGAGGGTGGTTGACAGGACACGGCAGTGTTGCCACCTCTCTTGTCAGACGTTGTCAGCTTAAGCTAGAGTGTTAGAGACCTTACTTATTGACCAATTTTTGTATTATAAGCAGGTTTCACCCAAGTCGGTCTTCATGAGATTATTAATAACAAAGTTAGCCTTTTTTTAATTTTGTTTCTGGCAATAATGATCAGAAATTTAGTATAATGTTGCGAGCTAATACAAACGCGATTTTGTCAAACTAATGACTGAAAATTAATCTTTTCTGCATAATATATAAATTATCAAATCACCTATATGTAATTAATGTATTGGCATTGTCATCGGAAATTCAGAGAGATCTTGAAGGGTAAAAATAAAAATCACTTACAGTAAACCAGCTTAAGTAAAAATCGGCACGGCCCAAGGCACAGTCATCTCGCCACTAAACTTTCTATGCTATATAAACAGCCTAAATCTAATTACAAACTTTTTGGGAGATAGTGAAGGTTTTGCAGATTTTACCGGTTTAATTTTTAACGGGGATTATTGGAAAGAAATTAAAAAAAAGAAACAACAAAAAAACAGTGAAACAGGGCTCAATAGTTATTTACGCACCAAGGGATAGTCCAGGCAAATTAGTAAAAAATACAGCAAATGGAGGAAATAATTTATAAAGTTTTGAAACTTTGTGAATACACTTTTAAGCGGTGTAGTAGTAAGAAACAGTAAAGTTCCCCCCTCTTGAGGGGGCGCATCCCCCCCTCCCCCTTCTTAAAGTCCAAAATTTACTTATTTTTCACTTTTTACGCAAAACGGTTTAGTATTTGAAGATAAGTGATATTACCAAAATTATTCCTCACATAATTCTGCACAAAAAAGGTCCTATGCATGTTTGAAGTGAGACAACCGTTTTCGAGATATTGTAGTTGGATAGAGATAAAACGTATTTTTGCGAACCAAGATATTCAAAAAACAACACTTCCGATTTTAATGAAATTGGAATGGTAGGTTTATACTTAGCCCATTGTTGATCCCATATAAGTTTCAAGCTTCTGCGCCCATTATTTTATGCTCCACATGCGCACAAACATACTTTTATTTAGACCTATATCTTCAAAAGTACTCAACTGATTATAATGAAATTTTGATGGTTTGTCAAAAGTAGTCTGCAGATAGCCTAACATTAATTTCAACCTTCTGCGCTCTTTACATTTTGATAAATTGATACTTTAATTCATAACAGATGGACAAAAAATTGTTCAACAGACACACAGAAAGGGAACTAATTTAGAAAATGTAAAGAGCGCAGACGGTTGAAATAATTGTGAGGCTATCTGCAGGCTACTTTCGACAAACCATCCAAATTCCATAATAATCAGTTGAGTACTTTTGAAGATAAAGGTCTAAATAAATGTATGTTTGTGCGCATGTGGAGTAAAATAATGGGCGCAGAAGCTTAAAACTTATATGGGATCAACAATGGGCTAAGTATAAACCTACCATTCCAATTTCATTAAAATCGGAAGTGTTGTTTTTTAGATATCTTGGTTCGCAAAAATACGTTTTATCTCTATCTAACTACAATATCTCGAAGACGGTATGTCCCACTTCAAACATGCATAGGACCTTTTTTGTGCAGAATTATGTGAGAAATAATTTTGGTAATAACACTTCTCTTCAAAAACTAAACCGTTTTGCGTAAAAAGTGAAAAATAAGTAAATTTTGGACTTTAAGGAGGGGGGAGGGGGGATGCGCCCCCTCAAGAGGGGGGAACTTTACTGTTTCTTACTACTACACCGCTTAAAAGTGTTTTCACAAAGATTCAAAACTTTATAAATTATTTCCCCTATTATTCCTTATTTTCCTGGACTAGGAGTAGAGTAAGTGATTGCACCCTGAGCGATGAAACCGAGGAACCAACTTCATTCACCAACGTTCATGGCCAACTTCATCGCCAACGTGAACCATAACGTTCACGAGTTAATTATCGCGAGGGCAAAAGTGATTTTTACTCCCGAGGTACGTACAAGATTTTACCTCCAGATGGGAGAAAAAATATGGAAAGATTGTAATTTTAAATTATTTTATTCAACAAAAAATACATATTTTTTTATTTATTTGAAACAAAAATAAATAGTTAGATATAATAGTAACAATTCTCTAAATAATTATCACATTAAAATTAAAGTATAGATAGTAATTATTGGAATTTCAATGCTAAAATTAAATGGGAGAATCAGCTTGAAACTGAGTCGTGCATTGAATGGCATTGACAACTGATGTATTTACATAAGGATTAGTATATCTACATTTAAAATTTATGATGTTACTGGATTAACCACCTAAGATCTCCCTCCTCGAAACTCTAAAAAGGAAAAATAAGCTAATAAATTAATTTATTAGGGGAAGGAAAACAAAGAGATGTAATTAAAAATAAAACTTATTTGTCATAGATCTTTAAATGTTTATTGTAAGCTTATACGAGCTTGTAATAGTAAATTACTAATAACAAAATTAATCTTATCTGCATGTATAAATTATCAAATCAACCTATATGTAACTAGTCTTAGATAACTGAGCCTCGCTCAAAGCTTCTGCTTTTGCGGCCAGTAATAAAAGTAAAAATTATTAAAAATGATAATCAGATAAAAAGCCGTCTCTGTCACCGGAAATCGAACATGCTGCTCTGGTTTTATGCCATCCTACACTTTTGAAAGAGTTCTTAAATTGTTCCTACAGGCTTCCCGTTTCGAATTCTGAACCAGTCCTCATGGATGCATGCGTTCTCAACCGTTCTCGAATTGGCTGTTGGAACAAACCTACTATTTTCTTACTTATCTATTACTACAGTCTAATATTGGCTTAAGCTGTCAAAATTACCTGATTCACTTGCTTTTTTAGGTAGTGTCACATATATAAAACATGATGAAGAAATAATAATTATAAAAATATATTTTTATTTAATTATACATGTATATATATATATATATATATATATATATATATATATATATATATATATATATATATATATATATATATATATATATATATATATATATTTATTTATTTATAAGAAAATAATGCAGTAAAAAAAAATATATATATATTGTACGTACACAACATGAAATAAAACTAATGACTTTTTTGTAGTGAGGATATAATCACCGCATGTTGATAATACAATTTTAACACAGATTTAATTGTGTTTTGTATTAGAGGAACATGAAGAAATATTGTGACAGAAATGTTGAAAAATCGACAAGTTTTTCTAATAGATAGCCATCATCAAGAGTGGAATGATGAATGATCAACAAGTTTTTCTAGAAGAAACCGTTAACAAATGTGGATTGATGATAGAAGCCTTTTTAAGAATGCATATCTTCTTCGTTGTTTAACTAAAGTTGTTCAAATTTATCTGAAACAAATTATACGAAACATTAATGGAGTAAGAACAAGAAAGATAATAATAATTGAGATAGTTAGTCTGAGTTCAATCTTCGCAGGGAGGTGAGATTTCCTTTATTAGCTTAGAAAGTGGCAAATATTTCGTCCAATTATTGATGATTAATATAATTCATGACTCCACTGACTAGTGCCAATTGATTATTGTCAATAGGCCATTGCCAAATTACGGACTTGGGTTTGCTAGAGGGCTTATACGAGTATAACTATATGTAGTGGCTTGATGTTCATACAGTATCACTGTTTTTGAAAAAATAAAGAGGGATTATTTAATTGAAGTAGTCTATGCGTTGTAGTGATAACCATATCAATCTCTGCAACATTGTATGGTATATTATTATCAATATCGTTTTAACATCATTCTTATCAAAAAGCTATTACATTAATAGCTCTTTACTAAAAGATAATATCATATTCAATTAGAAGGCGGTACAAACAATCATAAAGTTATCAATGGTATATTTGCGTCAATCACACTAACTATGATATATCAATATTGCAATCTTAGTTTAACTATACATTTAATGTCATTGTACTCATTAAAAATAAAGAAGATAAATAATACAATATTTCTCAAAGTAAGAGAAGCATACTTTTATTATTATAAATTTGTAGAAATATAGGATATTTTTATTCGGGCATAAATCCATTCTAGGCTAAGAGAATACAAAGTCGAACATGAGTTATGGGTTGAGACTATGTTTTGCCTAAATCTTACCTAAATCTCTTTCTAAGGACAAACAACGGACATAGCGGTGTTTCATTACAGGTGTTAAAATGATCATAGAAGAATTCCTTGCTCCCGAAATATTGATTAGTTAATACAGATTAAGACAATGGGGAAATTCAAAACTTAATTATTAGATATAGGAGGAAATATGGAAATCATAGTGAGTCTAATACCGATATCCGACAAAAAAAATTGACTCATCTTTCACTAATTCATATTTTAATGTAACTTTACATCATTCATAATCGATACTAAAGGCCGAAAGCTGCTTTGTTAAATAAACAAATTTAAATTTACACTTACACAGTTAGGTTAGAAGGGAGAAGGGTCATCAGCTCAACATGACAAATTAGTGTGAAATGTGTCTCATCTTATTAATGCTATATTATTATGGAGGCATAAATTTGGATTGAAATCGGCATGACACCATTTTCAAACGTGTTGAGTCAAAGGTACAGCATTTTCTGGAAACGTATTCCTTTATGAAAGCGTATTTTTTTATTTTTTTTTTATATAAAAAACAACATTTCCTGCCGCTCAAACCACTCGGAGGAACAAGGATTAAACTATCTCAATATGACTTACTTGAAAATTCGACTTACTAAACAAACTTAATCTCAGAGTGTAGTTAGTTGTTAATGTCTAAAAACGTTAAAATATCATAAAGTATTCCTACTGTGTGATGCTGGTCATTGTGGTTATCCTTGCCAAGGAGGTTGTTGGCAGCCACATTCGTTTCCACATCTAGATTGAGAATACCATGGATATCTAAATTGGCAGGGTTGAGGACAAGGGAGTTTGTAGCAGTGACAAGGTGAAGAAGGATTGCTACAGGCACTGTTGCATCCCTGTTGTGGACAGCCTGATGGCATTACTGGTGGCATCACTGGAGGTATAACAGGTGGCATAACTGGCGGCATAACTGGTGGCATAACTGGAGGCATAACTGGTGGTAGAACTGGTGGCAGAACTGGCGGTGGTGGAGTCGGTCTTGGAGGCAGAGCGGGCCACGGTAGTACTGGAGGCATTGTTGGACGATTCGGACAGTTCTGACCTTGTGGACAACATGATTGACCGCCGCAATTACCTGGTTGAATCCAATAAGGATATCCAGGGTAATATCCTTGTGGAGGATATCCCTGTTGAGGATAAACCATTTGCTGCCCCCCGTATTGAGGGCGTGCCATGCAGGCGCCTGTAAATACAAAGCCGATAATCCACAATTTCATCTCAACTGCTGCATTAGGACTGAGCCTTTCTTAAAATAGCATACCATCTTTAAAAGCGTTAACTCTGTCCCCCTCCAAAAAAATAAATTTGGGAGAAAATAATATAGCATCCCCTCTTATTTTTATAAGCCATCAGCCGGTCATTAATTTTTATCTTCTCAAAAAAAAAAAATCATAATCAGAAATAGTAATATTAAGATTCGTGAATTTTAATTGCTTTCGTCATTAAATTTACGAATTTAAAATATAAGTAGATTAGGTTTCTTCTAATAGTGATAATGAAACCATATAACTTTAATAAATAAATAAAATTATTGAGCTTAAAAGCCTACAAAAACTATCGCTTTGTAAATAATAACAATTACAGTGATTATCAAACATGATATCCAGATTAAAAATATTATTTAACCAAAACCTAATATTCTTTAGAAAATATGATAAATGTTACGAATTGTTCAGAACATGGTTATTCAATTCTATAGACTATTTTAATCTCCAAAACTGTTTTAATCCACGCCGTCCTGTCCGTCTTCCGTCATCTTACTTTACCTCTCGAATTCAAAAACCGATCTAAACTGCAGGAGAAAAACTTCTGTCTATTCTCATTTCAAGTTAAGATCACGAAACATAAATTGCATTTAAAAAGCATATATGTAAAGGAAATGATTGCAAAACGTTGTTAGGGTTTCGAAGATCCCTCTCGAAACCCTTATGCCGAGGATGATGTCTGTCTGTCCGTCCGTCGCTCTTTGGTTTATATCTCCCCAACCGTTTCAGCTAAAAAGTTGAAATTTGAAACACTGGCGTAACTGTTTGAGACCTCACATTGAAAAAATATAGAGAACACGTAAATTTAATATGCGCATGCGCAATTCGCAAAAATGTTGTAAACTAATAAAAAAATGTGGCCTTCCTCCTGAATTTGTTTATATTTTTTTTATTTTCATATAGAGCAGGATGGGGAAAAAAAAAAAAAAATGGTATTTCATAATATACCTAATAACGTATTTGCTTAATTATCCACGAAACCCTAAAAAATACTTGGACGCAAGTACTTCTCTGTGATATATTTTATATTCTTGAATGTGTGGTCACTATACCGAGAAATTTATCTGTGAAAACAGCCACCGAAAGTCATGTGATAAATCACATGACACTCATTTGCGTACATAGAAAATATTTTCGGAGGGGGGGATGTGACATTAAGTGACATACGGGACAGAGGGTAAAGTATATGCTTAATGGAGTTAAAGTATATGCTTAATGGAGTTAAAGTATGTGCTTAATGGGGAAAGTATATGTTTAATAACCTACAAAACCCTAAAAAGAACTTGGATGCTAGTACTTCTCTGTGATTTTTTACAATATAAAATTAAATTAATATCCCCTGCAAATTGCTCCGTTGTAAAGCATTGGTATCATGCTAGTAATAACTAAAAAAGTTCAATCACTAATAAAAACGAGTAAGGCGCGCTTCACGTAAATACGTGAGGCGATAATCGCCGGTTTCTATACCATTAAGTTAAAATTATTAAGTGTAATAGTTGCATATTCTTTTTCTACATTTCAAGACCTTTAATTTGATGTATAAGATGTCATGGTGACTAAAAACATTTTTTTTAGTCATCCGCCATATTGGCCGCTATCTTGAATCTAAAAAGTGTCCAGTTGTCACATATGCCGAGATGCGCACCTGAGTGCCGAATTTCATGTTCCTAGGTAGAGTAGTTTATGAATTGAAACAAGCAACGACAGACAGACAGACACAGCCGTTATATAAGGTATCTTTTTGTACTTTGTACAGAAACCTAAAAAAAACAGTAACAATGGTGATCAGCTATCAGCTTACAAATCACAGTGATTGATAACAGTACTCAATACTTTAGTAGTTACATTTAACAGCTTAAAAGCACCAGTTTAGCGAACCAAGGTTTAAAAAAAATTTGATTATTCAAGGGTTGACTCCCTGTAGCTGATTTGTCTTCATTTTTACTTTCTCATATAAAGAGAAAGTATTGAAATGACATGAAAATTAAATTTTGATATTTTGATGGATTTACACGTTTTAAGGTCCCCTGAGTCCAAAAAAGTGGTTTTTAAAAATGTCTGTCTGTCTGTCGTCTGTGCAGAAGCCTGGAGCCTAAGCTACTGGACCGATTTTGACGAAATTTGGCATACCTGTTTAGAAAACTCATATTTAACCCCAAATGTAGGGGCGCTACCACTCAAAAACTCTGAAAAAAAGAATTTATTACGATTCCGATGATTTTGATTAAAATATTCTAAAATGTAGTCCATTTAAATACGAATCTAACGATGTAAGCCATTTTCCCGGGAAAAATCTAGTTCCTGAGACAAAAGCTTTAAACGCGGATGGACAGAGCCCGGGTTCGATTCCCCGCCAAGGTTTATTATGATAAATTTTGATGAAATGTTCAATAATAATTAAATGTACCTACGAAAGCTAATAAATGGAGACATTGGGCTAAGTTATTATGAACTCTTATAAGAGAAAGTTGTCTCGGACCGATTTTTTCATCAAATATTTATTCAGCTAACCATGTTAGCTGACCATGTTAGCTCCAATAGTTCATGAACGACCTATTGGAAATGACTCCAAGTGGAAATCAATTTATTGGCCAGACGTTTATTTGGCTGTAGACATCTGATTCATCGATTTCAACAAGTCATCATCAACAAACAACAGTTGCATAGATCACATCAATTCTATAGGTCAAATCTATAGGTCTATATTATTATTATATGAAGTTAGTAGTATTGATTGAGATTTTATGGTAGTTACGTTACTCATAGTGAAGGTAGTTAAGAAAAGAAAACACTTTTACTTGATCAATAACTTGTTATATTGTCAAACCATAAATACATTTTAACTTACATACCGGTTTCGACATATTCAGTCATCGTCAGAGTAATTTTACAAGTTAGGAATAGGATATAAAGGTTAAATTTATCAACCCAGTTAGTTATCAACCCATTTAAAGTAATTTATCGACCCGGTTAAAGTTATCAACCCAGGTACAATGAGGGTGAAATTCCACCGCAATAATCCCAAACTCCTCTGATCCTAGACTCGGAGATAATTCCTCTTTTTCCGATACCCAACTACCGACCTCCCCTCCCACACCATGTACCCCAAACCCCTCTTCCTTCAACCTTTATATTCTATTCCTAACTTGTAAAATTATCATTACACTGACGATGACTGAATATGTCGAAACCGGTATGTAAGTTAAAATGTATGTACGGTTTGACAATATAACAAGTTATTGATCAAGTAAAAGTGTTTTCTATATCTATAGGCCTATATATCTAGGTCAAATCTATAGTTTTATATCTATGGGTCTATATCTATAGGTCTATATTTATAGGTCTATAGAAACGATAATTTGAAATGAGCAGTGTCAATCCTCTCCGGATAGGACTCTTAAGAAGTCCTACTAATAAACTAGATCCGGGCAACTGGTCTAGTTGTACTAGATAAGCTTTAGCTGGCACTCATTACTTACCCCTACTTAACTTTGATATGATATTATCACCATTACTTATAGAAGTGTGATGTTCCTTTTTCTCAAAGTACTTTGGACCAATATCTCTTTATCTTAATACTTACTTAAACGTAAAAAAAATCATTATAAGTTGTAAATAAATATAAGGTAACCAAGTAAATAAGTACCCTTCAACTATTGCCTTAATGCGCACAATATCTCCGAACCCATTACATCGGTATTAAGTATTAATAATAAAAATAAAGATAATAATTAAAATTTATTATACATATTAAAATTTATATAAAGAATAGAAAGTACATTCTAGAAATAATTATTATAAGTACACAAACAATATCAAAACTATTTTCTATTATATATTTTTTCTAACATTAAAAGGGTGAATGAACAGTGGTTCTTTAGAACAAATACATAAAATATGATTAATTTGATGAATGTTTTGTTTAAAAGAATTCTAAGTCTCGAGGAAGACGACGCGTTAACTGACGAAAGATCAAACAGGTTTCTATGTGGATAACTTCATCAGGGTTGGACTGATGATGAAAGATCAACGATGAAAGATGGAGGTAAACACGTAAGTTTACTTGAAAAGCTATGTCTTTTCCGATGATGAACTAAAGTTGCTTATAATATTAACCTGAAACAAATTAAATTGCCTGCTAATTAGTATGGCCCACAGTTTCATCACATCCTATTGCGTACGTTAATGATTTTTTTGATTTCACCCATTATTGTCTAATTTATTTAATCCCCCCCCCCCCCTTATTAATCTATAATTTCTTTCTTGGTTATTACTTTTAAAGATATAGGTGTTAATAAAAATAGTCGGCTAATTAGCTATGTGGCACATAGCTTTCTTGCATGTTATCATGAACTTTATTGATGTTACACTTCTACAACCCATTGCCATTTTTATTTAATTGTTTCCCCTTTTTTAAAAGCTTTTATTTAACTTGCAATGTATGTATGTTCGGGTCAAATCTTGCAACTGAATTTTAAAGCAGTTTTCCTCAACCGATTGAATTGAAATTTTGCATACACGTTTAGTTTGGATGACAATGCATGGTCAGCTAAGTGACGTCATTCTAAATCCAATATGGTGGGCTGCCCAAGATGGTGGACTAGTTATTTAGCACGCCCATAATATGGGTATCAAATGAAAGGGTGGTGAGAAGAATACGAATAAAAGCTTGTACTTAAAAATATTTTCAAAAAAATCAACTTATTTAAAAATCTGATCAGAAAAATCATAAAAGTACTATTGTAGATATAGGTTAAAATAAATGTTTGTTTGTGCGCATATGGAAAAGAAACAAATGGACACCAAACATTATAATATGCCCACAATGAGCCTATTATAACCTACCATCTAAATTTCATTAAAATCGGACAAGTATATAAAATATATAGGTTCACAAAACTGTCCCTGACATCTGAATCGGATTTCTGACTTGGAATTTTATTCAGAAACAAGAAAATAGTATACCAATTAGTGAGTAGCACAAAGCTTGTTCGCATTCTATTACGTTTATGATGATATGCTTTCACCATCTATTGTCAAATATATTTAATTTTTCCTCTGTTTTAAATCTGTCAACATGGTTTTGATTTTTTTTTTCATAATTACGAGTATATATGTATCGATTCAGCAAAATTTATTAAGTAGAGAAAGGTTAAATTAATATTGGGCCATCTGTGGGCTAAATTCCACAAACCATCCAAATATATAAGAAAACAAACGAGCACTTTTAATGACATAGATGTTAATCTGCCTTTATTGTGGCTCGTAACTTCCTCGCATCCTATTACGTACTTTATTGATATTAGGCTTTTACAGCCAAATGTATTTAATTTTTCTCCTGATTTTTTAATACATCAAAATTATTTGTTGTTTTTAATTTGTTATAGAGCTCAGAAGGTTAAAATTAATTTGGGACTATCGACAACCATACAAATTTCATAAAAATCAGATGAGTACTTTTGAAGATACAGGTGTAAATAAATATACGTTTGTGCACATGTGGAAGAGAAACAAATAGGCGCAGAGAGTTGAACTTATATGGGATCCAACAATGGGCTAATTATGATCTATTATCCAAATTTCATTAAAATCGTATGAGTAATTTTTAAGATATGTTGGTTCGCAAAAATTGAGTGACAGAGAACTGACAGACTGACAGACAGAAATGGAATCTTAAATGTTCCCTGAAATCGGAGACATAAAATATTTTTGTTCTTCAGAACGCTCACAAGGCTTCCGTTACCTTAAACTTGAAAGCAAAAAACATTCTGCACATGTTAAAGACAAACCAATGGGCACAGAAGGTTAAAACTTATGTGAGAATAACAATGGGCTATAATTCTGACCAAATACCTTAATTTTACTATCAATCTTCTTCAGTTGATCCCTTATGATTTTATTAGAGTTCCTTATCCATTAGGTCTTTAGGGATGAATAAGTTGAAAACAAAAATATTTTCATTTTCAATTTAAAATTTGACTATATTTCGCCCAAACCTGGGCAGCTTCAGGCCTTGAATTGTAAATCAAGATTTATACATTGTGTGTTTTTTGTTTTTTTTGTTTTGGAGTAAGATCTAAAAACAATGTTAGAGTGACTTACTCAAGTATAGTAACTCGTTAACTCCAAATTTTAAATTTGAAAAGAAAATATTTTTGTTTTCAACTTTTTCATCCCTAAAGAAAAGACCTAAAGGATAAGGAAATCTAATCATGATTTTATTTAAATCGGACGAGCAGTTTTCAAGATATATTGGTTTGCAAAAAGTTACTGTACAAAAAGGTATATACTGAAATAATGTTACGGTTTTATAAATCATTGTGGTCAAAGTCATTTAATTATAGCTTCCGAGCATAACGAAGGTAATAAAAATGTTGTATATCTCTGTGATGTTGTGTATCGCTGATTTTATAAATTCCAAGACAGAAATTCGTTTCAGACATCAGGGGACATCCCCCCCCCCCCGTGTCTGATTGTCTGTCCACAATATGTATGAACCAACTTATCTTTAAAACTACTTTAAAGATACTACTTAACTATCTTTAGACTGCCCGATTTTGTTGAAATTTAGATGTTAAATCACAATTAGCCTTTTGTAAGTCCCACAAAAGTAGCAATCTTCTGCACCCATTTGTTTTTCTTCCACATGCGCTCAAACATACATTTATTTGCACTTAATTTATACATTTATCTTAAAAAGTATTGATGTGATTTACAAGAAATTTGAAGGGTTTCTGGAAAGTAGGCCTTAGATAGCCCCTGACTAATTTAAAAATTTCCTTATCCTCACTTCTCACTTATTCCATTCAACTAAATTGATACTTTAATTTATATAAAATATCAAAACAATTTTGACAGATTTAAAGAAAGGAGGGAAAATTAAATAAATTAGACATAATAATAGTCCACAGGCCACCATAAGAAGTGAGTCGCTGATTGATAAAGTTTTCTTACCTTATGGAATCGCTTATTTATGTCGTGTCCACCGATGAATTGGGTATATGGCAACTGGGCGCTGGGCCATTTCTTTTTTGTTGACATGCCAAACTTGCCCTTCTGCGGGAACATTGAAAAGAGATAGATAAAGTTTTGATTTCCACAGGATCGTTTAATTAAATTATTTAAAAAACAGTGGTAAAGGTGGCCACCGATAAGAGTGGGCCGTTTGGGGTGTCCACCGCCCCAAACATATCGCTCTGCAGGGACGTTGAAAAGAAAACGGCCCACTCATATCGGTGGCCACCTTTACCACTGTTTTTTAAATAATTTAATTAAACGATCCTGTGAAAATCAAAACTTTATCTATCTCTTTTCAATGTTCCCGCAGAAGGGCAAGTTTGGCATGTCAACAAAAAAGAAATGGCCCAGCGCCCAGTTGCCATATACCCAATTCATCGGTGGACAAGGCATAAATAAGCGATTCTATAAGGTAAGAAAACTTTATCAATAAGCCACTCACTTCTTATGGTGGCCTGTGGACTATAATGGATTCTAATAGCATAAAATCATTAAAGTATACGCGATAGGAAGCTCTGTATCTGTATCATATCGATTGGCAGACTATATCCCCAACTTTTATTTAAATATTGTCAAAAATTGTTTTGTTTTTTAACTTGATTAAAAGCATCGATTTACGAGCGTATTTAAAAGAATGCCGACGGTTTAAGTTAATATGGAACTATCTGTGGGTTACGTTCAACATACTATTCAAATTTCATAAACATTATATGAGTACTTTCGCAAGAAATGTGAACAGACTTACATACAGACACGGGTCCAAAAATGCCCTCTTATGTTTGAAACGGAATTCTGTCTTGGAAATATTGAAATTGGAGACAAAAGCATTTTCTTTCCTCAAAACGATCAGATTTCTTCCGTTACCTTAGGTAAGCACGAGAGGAAAAACTTATTTTGTTTATTTACTTTTGAGATACTCTGTAGGTAGTCAAATACATTTAAAACTATATTAGGATGTCATAACTTACACATTATAATAAGTCTATACAAAATTATAATACATTTCACTTAAAAGTATAATTCATTCATTCAATTTATAATAAATTTCACTTAAGGAGAGGAAATTAAAATTTGATATTTAACCATTTATATTTATCGCTTATAAGAAATTAAGATAAAGAAATTTAATTTTAATCTGGAAAAAAAAAAATTATTTTTATAGTTCTATTTAAAAAAAAAAAAAAAAAAAAAAAAAAAAATGTCTATAATCTTTGAAAACTAGATTGTATACGAGTAATCGGTAGATCTGAGAAAATTTGAAAATAATTAAAACACACGTTCCGAGCTTCAAACTGATTTTTTTTATTATAGCGAAAGTTATTTATTTCTGTTTGAATCTGTTATTTAGAAACACACTCTAAACTTTTTAAATTAATTTATTTTTAAGAAATTCTGGTAAATTAATATTTTTGGGTCGAACCAACATACAATAAATTTCTTAAATTTATATTTTAATTAATTGTTTCCCAATTTCAATTATTAAGTTATTCCTACCGTAAATTGATGGTGGTCCTTGTTGATATCCCTGCCAAAGCGATTGTTGGCAGCCACATTCGTTTCCACATCTTGATTGAGAATACCATGGATATCTAAATTGGCAGGGTTGGGGACAGGGGAGTTTGTAGCAGTGACAAGGTGAAGAGAGAGTGGTACAGATACTGCTGCATCCCTGTTGTGGACAGAATGGTGGTGGAGGCGGCGGCGGTGGAAGATGTGGTGGCGGCGGTAGATATGGTGGCGGCTTTTGGGTTGGAGGTGGTGTTGTCTGCGGTGGAGGTGGTGGTGGAGGTGGCGGTGGAGGTGGTGGTGGAGGTGGTGGTGGAGGTGGTGGTGGAGGTGGCGGTGGAGGTGGCGGTGGAGGTGGCGGTGGAGGTGGTGGTGGAGGTGGCGGTGGAGGTGGCGGTGGAGGTGGTGGTGGTGGTGGAGGTGGAGGCGGTGGTGGGTAAAAGCGGTTCCAATTACAACCAGTGCAACAAGGTTGAGCACCACACATTATACCTTGATTCAGACAATTCTGACCTTGCGGACAACATGATTGACCACCACACATTCCCTGTTGAATCCAATTAGGATATCCTTGTTGAGGATATCCCCGGTAATATCCTTGTTGAGGATATCCTGGGTAAAATCCTTGTTGAGGATACCCCATTAGCTGTCCCCCAAACTGAGGACGGGCCAGGCAGGCGCCTGCAAACACTAAGCTCAGCATCCATAACTTCATCTTTACTGCTGCATTTTGACTGAACAATATGTGAAGAAATAAAACATTTTAAAATGCGTTTACTATTCACCCCTCCAAAACGTTTTTATACTATAATAAATAGCCCCTCTCTATTTATATAAGCCTACAGCAGCCATTAATTTTTATCTTGTCAAGAAAAAAAATCATAATCAAAATAGGTCGATTACAAACCGTGATCATTAATGGTTTTCGTCATTAAATTAACGCACTAGAAATTTAACTGCATACGATTGATTATTAGAAATATATATGTATATAAATATATTTTTTTAATTCCGTACGTGAAGTGAAGGTCTATAAACATACAAAAATAATTATAACCTAAGCAAGATTTCTTTGACTCTGTACTTTATAATTACTAATGCAAATTGTTAAATTAAACTACACCCTTTTAAATAAAAATAGTCGTCTGATGAGATTTAAGAAAATCACAGCATAAATTCCATTTCCCTAGATATGCTGTTAATATTGGCATCTCTATAACGTTGTTCTTGTGGAGGCGTAGCATCCCGCAGGCTGCCGTTAAACAACTACGAAGAATTTAATATTAAAAAAAAACAAAAAAAAACACGTAATTATGTTCAGTGCAAACAAAAGAATAAAATAAATACCACCCGTTAAATTTTTAATTGCTATATTACTATTAAATTGTATTACTGATAAAATTAATATTTATACCTGGTTTTGGGCTGTCACGTCAAAATACACGTAAGTAACTTAACTCTCTTATTTCAACTTATAACTCTAATAATTTACATTGTATCTAGTGTTAAGTAGGCGCAATGAGACCCCCTGACCCTGGAGGGCAATCCAGGAATAAAACTATTCCCAATGTTAACGTACTACTTGAGCACGAAATGGAAATAGTCGGAGACTCAAATCAAAATCAAAACATGCAAGAAAATATTATAAACCCAAATGACAACTCTTTGAAGTCGCATAAAAGTAAGCGCCAGAGGCCCAATACCCCTGTTAAAATCGAGTCAACGCCGCCTACTGTCGTTATTAACTTTCTTGTGGTAAAACGGCTTGATGGTGACAGATCGATGTCAAAAGTTTCGCCCTTTATAATTGAACGACTGCTTTCTCAAGCGTGTGGCGGAGTGAAGACTGCGAAGAAGCTGCGGGACGGGTCCCTCTTAGTAGAGACCTTCACACACGACCAGTCCGTCAAATTAATGACAAAACTACCAAAAAGTGAATCTATTAAGTTATCTGTGGAACCTCATAAAGCTCTAAATCAAGTTAAAGGAGTGATCTCGTGTATTGATATATCAGATATCCCAGTTGAGGAGATAACAGACCATCTTAAGAGCCAGGGAGTAGTAGAAGTTAGAAGATTGAACAAGAGAATTAATAACATTCTGGAACCCACGAACAGCTACATTATAACGTTTAGCTTGACGTCTCTTCCTAATAAGCTAAAAGTTGGCTACTTGTCTGTCCCCGTCCGGCCGTACATCCCGCTACCAAGACGTTGCTTTCAGTGCCACAGGTTTTCTCACGTAAAGATCACGTGCAAGTCAGGTCCAATGTGCCCTGAGTGTGGTGACCCCACTCATGAAAACACGTCTTGTGTCAAACCTAAGAAATGTGTCAATTGCAACGGTTCTCATTCGGCGTTAGACCGAAATTGTCCTAAGTGGTTATTAGAGAAGAAAATTACGGAAATAAAAATTTTGGAAAAAGTGTCCTACGTCGAAGCTAAGAAAAAAGCTGAAATTACCTCTAAATTTAATCTGACACAATCATTCTCGTCCGTTCTTTCAAGTAATAATCAATGTAAAACTTGCCAAAACAAAGAAGTGAAACTTAAAAATATGGGAATCCAATGCAATTTTAAGGAATCTGAAAGCACACCAAGAAAAATTTTAGCCAGTCCTACAAAATGCTTTTCCGACCAAGATAAAGTTAACCCTGCAAACGTAAAAGAAAAAGAAGTTACTACTAACACCGTAAGTCAGTTCACAGAGAACAGTCACAAATTGAAACCGATTCAAATTAACACACAGACAGAACAGAATATGATGTGGATAAATGAGTGGGATTCTGGCACCGACTCTGCCAGCAGTAATAAATCCATACCTGAGCAAATCGTTAAAACAACTTCAAAATATAAAAAAGGAATAACAACAAAAAAGAAAACGAACCAGGAAAAGTGATGAATTAAAATAGAAAATACATATATAAATAATTTCATTAGACATAATAAATAGAAATATAATACTACATAATAAGCAATAACACTAAAATACCGATTAATTAATATAAATATACCTTTAATAACAACCCATGGACAAAAACATCAAGTGCCTTAGTTGGAACTGCAAAGGTTATAGAGCTCGTAGTGAAGATATACGACTACTTCTAAGCAATGAAAAACCTCATGTATTACTCCTACAGGAAACACATCTACCATCCATAAGCAGCATCAAAATACCTGGGTATAACATCTTTAGAAGGGACCCCCCACCAGGGATACGACAGGGAGGCTTAGCCACAATAGTTTCCCAAGACATACCGTGCAGGGAAGTCATTGTTAACTCCAATCTACAAATACTGGTTACGGCTCTAGGTGGAGCCTACCCAGTGAACGTTTGCAATATCTACCTGGAATGTGGGCAGAGTTTTAACCAGCCTCAACTAGACAGTTTAATCCCACAGATCCAGAGCCCCTTCATCATAGGAGGCGATTTCAATGCTCACAACACCCTTTGGGGTTCGAGTAAATGCGACCGTAGGGGTCGAGTGGTAGAGTCCTTCATTCAAGACTGGGGTTTATACATGTACAATATTAACGAGCCGACATTCATGGACTCAAGGACTGGAAAACTGGACGCCATTGATTTAATAATTTCCTCAGTTTCACTTTCTCGAAATTCAAAATTTAGCGTTCTTTTCGATTTATATGGTAGCGACCACTTCCCTCTTTGTTTATCCGTCTTCCCGAATCTCCCACCAACCCCACAAACTAAGCGATGGTCGTTTAAGAGAGCTGATTGGTCAGCATTTAGAAACTGGCTAACAGGTCTCCCTCAGTTTGTACAAACTGTCCAGGGTGACCTAGCCGAAGAGCTTCTTACATATATAACAACATCAATATTGTCAGCATCCCAACATGCCATTCCTCTGATATCCCAGGATTCAAATCGATCTCTAATGCCGTGGTGGAACAAGGATTGCAAGATAGCGATTAAAGAAAGACGCAGAGCCCTCCGACTATTTAAGAACAATTCTACCCAGGAAAATTTGATAAACTACAAGAGAGCAAGAGCAAGGTGCAAGTATATCATCAATGAGGCCAAAAGATCATCATGGAGGGATTATGTCACCTCGATGAATCAATCTGCACCTCCTTCAGAGATTTGGAGAAAGGTCAAAACTCTAACAGGATCCAGAAGAAACATGATGCCAATCCTTAAGGTTGGAAACTATTATGAGTCCGACCCTCAACGGGTGGCAAATAAATTAGCCTCCCATTTTGCTAGGGTTAGTTCCACAAAATCATATCAGCTGGAATTCCAAAACTCAAAAAGAGAAGCCGAGGAAATGGATTTACCTTTTAACACCCATGACGTTACTTACCCCTACAACAAAGAATTCAGTTTATGGGAATTAGATACTGCTATCAACTCACTGAAAATGACATCTCCAGGACCAGATGGTATCCACAATGCGATGATAAAAAATGTACCCTCTTCTTTCAGACTCTACATACTACGACTATATAATACCCTTTGGAAGACAAATAGTTACCCTGACAGCTGGAGAGATGCTACATTAATTCCATTACTAAAACCAGGGAAAGACAGTTCTGCTCCAGAGTCATACAGGCCAATAGCCATGACCAATACATTGGGCAAGCTTTTAGAAAAAATGATAAATGCAAGGTTAGTGTGGGAGCTAGAGTCTAGAGGTCTACTCTCAAAATACCAAAGTGGGTTCAGGAGGAACAAGTCGACATTGGACAATTTAACGAGATTGGTAACGTACATCCAAGATGGTTTTGTGCAGGGAAAAGAAACGGTTGGAGTCTTCTTCGATTGTGAAAAGGCTTATGACAAAACATGGAGGTACCTGATTCTAAAACAACTGTATAAATTTGGATTTAAGGGTCATCTGCCAATTTTTATTAAAAATTTCCTAGAAGAAAGAAGGTTCCGAGTGAAGGTAGGCAACAAGTTTTCAAGCCAACAAATCCAAGAGAACGGTGTCCCACAGGGGGCAATACTTAGCGTCACACTATTCATAGTGGCAATAAATGAGGTAGCCTCGTTTATCCCCTCATGCGTGGAACCGTTTATTTTTGTCGATGACCTGACTATTCTCTCTAGAGCCAGAAGCTGGTCTGCCACCACCCCAGTGATACAAAACGCTATCAATAAAATTAACAAATGGGCATCTAATAACGGATTTTCATTTTCACCTTCAAAGACTCAAACCATATTATTTTCTAGGAAAAGAAAGAAGCCAAACCTGGTACCATTGACTCTGGACGGACAACTTATTCCAACAGTACAACATATCAAATATCTCGGTTTAACGTTGGACAACAAACTAAATTGGAAAGCCCACCTAGATCAGTTACGAACAAAGTGTCTTAAAGATTTAAACTTACTACGAATGATTCAGTCATACCGCTGGGGAGCTGACAGATGTACACTCATTCGTATTTACCATCAAATTACAAGAAGTAAAATCGACTACGGCTGCGCAATTTATGGATCGGCAAGAGAGAGTCACCTCAAAGCACTTAACACAATCCAAAACACATTTATTAGACTGGCTACGGGAGCCTTTAGAACCAGCCCAATTGATAGCCTTCTTGTCGAATCAAATGAAACACCACTGGCATCTAGACGAGATTTGTTCCTTTTTCGGCTTGGATCCAAAATGGCTCGATTCCCTGGGAATCAGGCATCAAAATTATTTCGAAATTTAAAATTTGACCAGCTTTACGAGAGGAAACAGCATCTGCCAAAATCCCCCGGAGTAAGATATAAAATTTTAATAAAAACCTTGTCACTTTCTGAATTACCTTCACCGACTCCCTTTATACTAGCAAACGTACCCCCTTGGACAACTAACCGACCTAAAATTAATTATCTAGGCAAATCACAGACAAAAGCTCAAACTCTAGCAGATCAGTTCCTCCAAGAATATCGGAAACACAGGTCCACTTACTCACATATGGAAGCGTTCTTTACAGATGCGTCAAAGGATCCATCCGGATCTGGAAGCGCATTCATATATGAAGGAACATCGAAGACCTATTCCTATAGTAAGTGGAGCTCCGTTAGTACCATAGAGTTAGAAGCTATTTATGAAGCACTGAAATACGCCGTTGAACTCCGACTGCAAAAAGTATTAGTGTATACTGACTCCCGAAGTGCCCTACTATCACTGGACAAACTCTACACACAGCAAGAAGTAGTTGGTAAAATCCGTAGCTGTATGTTGAATGGAGGCTTAGACGTCCGGTTCTGTTGGGTCCCGAGCCATACAGGTATTCCCGGCAATGAAAAGGCAGACAGCCTTGCTAAATCTGCCATCACATCAGGCGAAAAGCGGAGTACAGTAATCACTCCCAAGGACCTAGACAAAAAGACCAAGCAGGAACTTTTACGACAATTGCAGCAAAGGTGGACAGAGGGCAACAACAACAAACTGAAATTCATTAAACCGATTTTATCAGACTGGAAGACATGCTATAGGAAGTGCCGACAAGAGGAAGTGATACTGGCCAGACTACGCATCGGTCATACCAGGCTGACACACGGGTATCTCATCACTAAGAAAGATAAACCTGTTTGTAAACTATGCAACCAAGAGATGACAGTGCACCATATACTCTGTGAGTGCCCAAGGCTGGACACTGTGCGACAACGACACCAAATGCCTTCTAGCATTGCTGAAGTTCTGCAGGACTGTGAAACCACTACAAAAATACTTTTTGAATATTTAAAGGAAATTGATGTCATAAGGGAAATTTAAACTGGGAACTCTGTTTATTCAATTCTTCTTTTTTCAATTTTGGTCTCTCTAAGTTTCTGAAAAGGACTATTTTGTATTTTGCCAACATCCTGAGGTTTTTTCTATAACCAAGCGTTAGACAAAAAGTAAATCAATAAAATAATAACCCTGATAATAATAATTTAAAACAACTAAAACCTCGTACTCTTGTATTAATATTCCGAATAATAATAATTATGAAATAATAAATATATATAAGAATAGCAATAATAATAATAATAATTTAATTATAATAATCAATTCAAAGTAACAGCGAAAAAATAACTCCTGGAATAAACCAAAATAAAATTTATGTACATTTGTATTTGTGGCGCGGCACAAAATAACGCATATAAAGGGCTAACTATAAATATGTCAAAGAATATAATATAATCTAAAACCAACCAAAGAATATAGTATAAAATCACTCAAACTAACAGTAAAAATAATAATAATAATAAAACAAACAAAGGTAAAGGTTTGCGCTAATAGCCCAAGTAGTTAAAGCGCACCTTCCTTAGCCGCGGGTGGAGGAGGGATAAAAAAAAAAAAAAAAAAAAAAAATATTTATACCTGTTCTGTAAACCACCTGGTAAAGTTTAACATCATAGCTTTGTTACCAGAGAAATCGTCGATGAAATTTGGATTTTTTTAATAAACACCACATTTATAACAAAATGTACTATTTTATACATACTGTTTCCTCACGTTCTGTTACTGGAAGAATGGTGAAAAAAAATTAAGTACATAAGAGGTCGATATCAAAAATGTGTTAAAATATTGTTGATCAAAAGACTAAAATTTTATCTGTTATGTGTGAAACGCAATTTGGGTAGTAAATATTTTCGGAGTTTGAACGAAAAAATCGTTCTTCAAATTGATGACGATGCTTCAAGCCCCCCAGAATTTGAAATCAATTAAACATTTAAGGACTCCTGGGTTTAAAAAGAGGGTTTTTAAAAATGTATATGTCTCTCGACTGTAGTCTATCGTCTGCCTTTTGTAGTCTGCGTAGACCCGTCGCGCCTTCCGGCCCGCAAGAGCCTAAACTACTGGGCTGATTTAAAGGCAATTTTACAAAAATAATTGCGTAATACATAGCTTCCTCGTGTCCAACAATGGGCTAGTTATAACCTACCATCCAAATTTCATTTTAAGCGGACGACTAGTTTTTAAGACATAATGACGTTTGAACGGCAGACCGACAAATGCACCCAAAACCAAAAATTTTCCCCAATGTATACAACGGTATTCTGTCCTAGAATTTTTGTATTTGGGGACATTAAATTCGGCTTAGTTTTAAACGCTGCTTCTATATTCCAAAGCGTCTTAAAGAATTTACCTCACCCTCCCTGTCACAGATTTTGAGTCCTAGCATTTCGCTTCCGAGCTTACCGAAGGTAACGGAAGCTATGAGATCGTTCTGAAAAACGAAAAATTTGTAGTTCTCCGATTTCAAAAATTCCAAGACAGAAATCCGTTTCAGACATCAGGGATCATTTTTGGTTCCGTGTCTGTCTATCGGTCTGTCGGTCCGGTGGTCTGTCGGTCTGTCGGTCGGCCTGTCGTTCAATATTTGCGAACTAACATATCTTAAAAGCTACACGTCCAATTTTAATGAAATTTGGGTGGTAGGTCATGAGTAGCCCATTGTTAGTCCTATATAAGTTTCCACTTTCTACGCTTATTTGTTTATCTTCCACATGCGCACAAACATACATTAATTTACCCCCTATAGCTTAATTTAGCCCCCATACATTAATTTACACCTATAGCTTCAAAAGTACTTATGTGATTTGTATGAAACCTTTTTATAGTTTATCGAAAGTAGCCCGAAGATAGCCCCAGATTACTTTGAACCGTCTGCGCTCTTTAACTTTTGCTTAATTGATACTTTAATTCAAATAAAAAATCAAAACAATTTTGACAGATTAAAAATATAGGGGAAACAATTAAACAAATTAGACAATAATGGCTTGTAAAAGCATAAAATCAAAAAGTACGTGATAGCATGCGAGGAAGCTATGTGCCACACCAATTGGCAGTCTATTTTAATACGCAGACATAAGAAAAATGTTCTACAGAACAATCACAATGCTTCTATATAATTTTTATAAGTTCGGAAGTAATATCTCAAAGCAAAATCAAGAAAATAATTTTAGGTCAAAAAATTTGGCGGCTCTACATCCCAAAATGTCTTTCAATTAAAAAATAATGTAGTACAGTTAAATACGAATTTAATTTTTTTTAGGAATTCTATGCTTCAGATTTACGTTCTCTTCTCTTTCATTGACTGGTAAAGGACTCATTGGCTCATTGCTGTCATTGAAACAGGAAATCCGGGATCGATTACTGACTCCGAAAAGGGGCTACATTCGGTGGTCATCCTGAACCGTGAGATAAATATGCAACTACTTAATTTAAGTGGTGTCCATCCTGTTGTAAATGCCAATTATATGGTGTATAGAGCTGATGGAGCGACTTAACAACCCCGTGATAACCAATTCCTACAATTCGTACAAAATTGTATGAGCCTTTTCACAATTTCTACAAATCGTACAAAGTTGTATGAGCCTTTTCACAATTCCTACAAATCGTACAAAGTTGTACGAGCCTTTTGACAATTCCTACAAATCGTACAAAGTTGTATGAGCCTTTTGACAAGCCTAAGCCCTCTACTGCTTGTTGAGCAAAGTATTATTTATTTTATGTTTTATTACAACAAGAAAGGGTAAAACCATCACTTCTTACACTCATGCCATTATACTTTGATATTCTGACAGCGAGGGAAAATCGAAAAAAAAACGGGAGGGAGCCAATGAGATATGTACAGGGTGGCCCGCGATAAAATGTCATAACGAAACTGGTGGATTCTATTGGCAAATGCAACAAAAAATGTCGAGTAAGCATATGCCCATTTCTCAATAATTCTTGAGATACCGATTTATTTATTTTTTCAGAGTGTTTCACGAAAATTTCCAAAAAATGCATAATATCTCAAAAAATAAATGAGAGAGAAATTCGGCTAAGGAACAATTTTAAAGAGCATAAAAAAAACCTTTCAGAATCACTCATTGATTTTCAAATTATCAGCTGCTAAAGATCTTTTAAGTCCTGTCACATTTAAAAAAGTTGATTTTTAAAATTTGACCATGAAATTCCAGAGCTTTCTACTCTTAATAAAGGGATGTTAAAAATGTGCCGAATTCAGGAAAAACCTCTTCTTTTCATATGCTTTTGAATGGTATAGTTAAAGTTTAAGACCAACGGACTAGTTTTTTAATATTGGTAGATTGAATGTTACTAGGCGTGAAATTATTCGATTCGGACAGGATCTCAACCAATTCTTTCTTCTTTGTACAAAAGCAAAAATATTGTCCCCGAACGAAACCACAGCACCTAAAGTTCCTTATAGAAAATTTTACGCTGAACAAAAAAGTTCCTATAAATATGGTTCTGGAAAGGCTTCGTTTACGAGATATTTGCAAAAAAAATACGTGTGGTGTCGCAGGACACCCGTTAGGAACGAAGTTCCTTATACGCTTTACATTAATACAAATTATAAAATCGCACTGGCTACTTATTCATGGCGGAGTTAGAAAAGAAACAAAATTAAATGTAACTAATTATTCGTACTGAGCGCTCTCGCAATAAATATGTATTGAATATTGAGAAAAAAGTTAATCATGATGAGTTAATAGTTAAAGAAAATGGTTGTAGTAGAATGAGTGCCAAACCCATTTAAAGCCTACTCCATTTAAAATGTTATAAAATATATAACTCCACTACACAAAAACGTCTGCTTGTATCAGGTTGAAATTTTACATGCCTTTTTCAATTGTACTTTAAGACTATGTGTATGAAGTTTTGTTAAAATTGTTACGTTAGAACTTATGATATCGGTAAAAACGTCGTTATTCTATTTTAAATGTTAAGGTCCGCTTTAATAAATTTAGCGAGCTTTAACACTTCATAGCGATGCCGGTGTTTGTTTTACTAAAAACATTTAATAAAAAAAATTGTTGTCTAAGAAGTTAGAATTTATCCCGTCCTAAAATTCCAATCTTTACATTTGAAGCGCGAACGCTTGGGCGGATACCGTTGTCCAAAGTACTCGTCCTGGGTATTAGTAAAATTAAATGTGTACCAAATTTCAACTAAATCGGTCATTATTTACTCAAGTTATCGTCATCGGTCGATTTAGTGACGGTTGGTTTTGTGACGGTTTTGCTGTTGACAAAACCGACCATCGCGGTTTTGTGACGGTCGGTTTTTTCCGATTCACTCCCGACTCCCGGACTCCAGACGTTGTAACTTGCCAAAGGGAACTTCGTTCCAAAAACACCATTGTGTTTTTAGCATATTTTTCGTAAACGAAGCCTTTCTGTGATACCATATTTATAGGAACATTTTTGTTCAGCGTAAAATTTCCTGTAAGAGACCTTTAGTGCTGTGGACACAATTTTGCATTTGTACACGAATTGGTTGAGATCCTGTCCATTATTATTTCACGCCTACTAACATTCAATCCACCATAATTCAAAAACTAGTCCGTTGATCTTAAACATTAACAACTATACCATTCAAAAGCTTATGAAAAGAAGAGGATTTTCCAGAATTCGCCACATTTCTACTTACTTACTTACTTATTCCAGTCCTCTTCTTCCTCTCGGTGTAGAGGATGTACAAAGATGTCGCCAGTTTTTCCTGTCAGAAGCCATTGTCCTGGAATTTCTATATAGGGTCGATACCCCGTTTGCAGAAAGCCGGTTCCAAGGAGTCTAGCCAAGTCATTCTTGGACGGCCTGGAGGCCGCCTTTCCTCGCTCTTCGACTCCGTCACTTGCTTCGGGATTCTGTGGTCCTCCATCCTGGCCACGTGGCCAAACCAGCGAAGCTTATGTCTATCAATCTTATCAGATAGAGGCTCTGTTTGTACGCTCCTCCTGATGGTCTGGTTCCTAACTCGATCCCTTCGGGTCTTGCCCGCAGTTCGTCTCAGGTAGCGCATCTCCGTTGTCTGAAGTCGACTGCATCTACTTGAAGTTAGTGCCCAGGATTCACAACCATATGTCAGGGTGGGTAAGTATGTGGAGTTATACACCGCCATTTTCGTTCTAGTAGAGACTTCTCTCTTACCTAGAAAGGCTCTTCTGAGTGCATTGTACAGCCTCCCTGTAGCTGCAATTCTAGCATTCAGATCCTTTTCGAAGATCTGGCTTGCCATCAGCACTCAAGACTGCCCCACATTTCTAACATCCCTCAATTAAGAGTAAAGAGCTCTGGAACTTCATGGTCAAATTTTAAAAAATCAACATTTTGAAATGTAACTGGACTTAAAAGATTTTTAGCAGCTGATAATTTGGAAATCAATGAGTGATTCTGCAAGGTTTTTTTTTTTTGCTCTTTAAAATTATTCCTTAGGCCAATTTCTCTATCTCATTTATTTTTTGAGATATTATGAATTTTTTGGAAATTTTCGTGATACACTGAAAAAAGAAATAAATCGATATCTCGATAATTATTGTTGAGAAATGGACATATGCTTACTTGGCATTTTTTGTTGCATTTGCCAAAAGCCAAGTCGAACCTATATATAGGGGCCCGCACCACAAGTCCAGCCTATGGGCCCTCAGATCCTAGAAGCGGCCCTGCCGCCTAGTGGTTTTATTTTTTCCCTGAGATAGGCTGGCTAATCTAAACTGTCAGATTTACAAAGTATAATGGCATAAGTATAATAGTATAGTTTATAATTATTTTTAGAATTATATTATTTCTAAAATTATAATACACAGGGTATAAACAATAAATTACTTCATAAATTATATTTATATCATATAATAAATTAATAAGTTTAAATAATAATTTCTTTAAATAAATTCTATATTCCCTTTAAAAAAATCATTTTTATTTACAAGTATATTTGATTATGAGCTCTCCCCTTCATTTTTACTTGTTTTTAATGTTTTATGTTTTTTTGTGAGGTGTAATAATGAAATATTATCATTACTATTATTTATGAAAATTTACGTAAAACGGGAAAATATATGTTGTTAAAAATGATAATATTTTATAATATCTGATACGAAATCAGTACTAATATTATCTTTAAACAAACAGATCAATATATAACTATCAATAGGGCATAGTTATGTTTTCGTTTTTCCCCGTCACTAATTTAAACGAATTATGTAAATATAATATATTTTAAATTTATAATTATTAATTATTTAATTTGTTAATAAATAAATTATTATTATTATTGTAGTCCAGGAAATAGCGTGCTCATAAGAGACTAAATAATATCAAGCTAGAATTGTATGAATATGTAAATGTTTTGGTGCTCTCCGAGAATATACTGTCAGTAAAGTTCGTCCGCGGAACATAATGCAGAAGCTAGAAGTTAAAAAAAAATACCACAGAATAGCGGCCATGACCTTGGCCCATTAAAGCGGACAAGGTGATTTTTATGATCCTGAGTACAAAATTAGTTATTAGACCAAAAATCAAATTGATTTTTTGTTAGTTACTTGATGTTAGTCCTTTTTATGCGCGATCTCCTGGACAATATTATTATCATTTGCATATTTTAACATTATTCTCTGAAATATAAATTATTAAAAATGCATATTTTTTTTGTTGTGATGTGTTTGTTTAATCACTTACAAGTCTTATATTTTTTTTTTAAATTTTTATTCGTATTTAATGTAGATGTTTCCCTTATAGTCTTTATTTTCCCCTACTGTAAGAACCCATTTGTCCCGGATTCGGATGCCCAGGATACATACCCATTTGACCTGGGTACCAACCCCCTTGACCTGTATATATGCCCATTTGACCTGAATACGTGCCCACTTGACCTGGATACATCCCTGAACCTGGAACAATAAAAAAGAACCAGTAAAATATTTTAAAAAAATACGGGTAGGTCCAAATATTATTATGTATTAAGTCTTTCATTTTTTAATTAAGATATTTATTTGATGACAAACATACATACATTTGTTGTTTTGTTAGTTTTTACAATCTTTATTTATTTAAAATTTTATAACTTTTTAAGTATATAAGCTTTCTCTTGTCAGACTAAATCAGTACAACTTATGACTATTTTTGATTCGTTTTAGGAATTCTGATCATTTTTCTGTACCTGAAAGAGCCTTCCAAGCGTAATAATTTTGGTTCTCATCCGTTTTTCTACTCGTGCCATTTTAACTTTAAAATTATAGAGGCTTTCAGTACAGCCATTCAAAAATTGCAAACTAAATGCATGATGATAAGGTATTCACCATTACCATAATTATTCATTAACGGAAACCTATGCTATACTATACAGGTAAATTCCTCTAAAATAAACTAAAGTTCAAACATTATATCTTACCTCTTAAGAACAATGATCACAATAAAACAAGAAGCTTGCTCTGTTACAGTGAATTGTTTTAACATAACTAAAGTTTGTGTGTTTATTGATAATTATATTAATCTTTGTACACTCACGGACAAGAACATGACGTCTGTATCTTAAATTTTAATATTCATGTTTATTAATAATTTTTTTTTTTTTTTTTTTTAAATAAACAAAATACATGGGAACTAAAAATAGACTACCAATTGGTGTGGCACATGCGGGTTCCTTTCGATAAACTATAAAGGTTTCATTCAAATCAGATAAGTACTTTTGAAGCTATAGCTGTAAATAAATATATGTTTGTGCGCATGAGGAAGAGAAACAAATAAGCGCAGAAGGATGAAACTTATATGGAGTCAACAATGGGCTAATTATGACCTAACACCAAAATTTCATTAAAATTGAATTTTTTAAGATATGTTGGTTCGCAAAAATTGAACGACAGACCGACCGGCAGACAGACCGACAGACAGTCACGGAACCAACAATGTTCCCTGATGTCTGAAACGGATTTTTGTTTTGGAATTAGCGAAATCGGAGACCTAAAAATGTTTCGTTCTTAGAACGATCATATAGCTTCTGTTACCGTAAGCACGGAAGCAAAATATATATCTGCGCACATTTAATAAATATAAAAATAAGTATGACCCCACTGGGAGTACAATATGGTTCAAGCACCCACACTTTCAATTTTCATTTGACTATTCGCTCAACAGTAGCACTTGTTAATACCATGGGTCAAATCAAGTATTTTGCTTCCGAGATTACCGAAGTTAATGGAAGCTATGAAATCATTTTGAAGAACGAAAAATGTTTAGGTCTCTGATTTAAAAAATTCCAAGACAGAAATCTGTTTCAGACATCAGGGAACATTTTTGGTTCCATGTCAGTCTGTCGGTTCTCTGTCGCTTAATTTTTGCGAACCAATATATCTTAAAAATGACTCTTCCATTTTTACTTTTGCTGTCCCCTATATATTTAATAATGATGTATTTTGACTTGGGTCTTCAGGGGTTATAAAAACACTTTTTTATATATATAAAAAGGGGGGGGGGTTTTGGGGTTATAAAAACACTTTTTTATATATGTATAAAAAAGTGTTTTTATAACCCCTGAAGACCCAAGTCAAAATACATCATTATTACTCTTCCAATTTTAATGAAATCTGGATGGTAGGTCATAATTAGCTCATTGTTTATCCCATATAAGTTTCAACTTTCAGTGCTCATTTGTTTCTCTTCCACATGAGCACAAACATACATTTATTTACACCTATATCTTCTAAAATTAAATTTTTATGGTTTGTCGGAAGTAGCCTGGAAATAGCCCAAGATTAATATACCGTTACACTAATTATTAATATAATAATAATTAATCAACTAATTATTAATCAACCGTCAACACTCTTTAAATTTTGCTAAATTGATACTTTAATTCATGTAATAAATAAAATAATTTTAACAGATTTAAATAACGGGTAGGAAAATGAATATATTAGACAACAATGGGTTATAAAGTATAACATCATTAATTACACAACATAGGACGCGAGAAAGCTATGTGCCACTATTTTAACTTATCATAATTTAGATCCTAAACCTTTAGACCATTTTTTTTTACCATTGTAACAGGACACAAAACCCCTCGTTTCTCGAGGGGCAATGCAACCAAATTTAGCTCTAAAATGCATTAATCGATACAGTTTTATAACATGTATACCAGATTTCATTATAAGATTATAATAGATTATAAAGATTATAACAGTATACTGTCGGTTCAGTATTTTGAGATTAACTTTTCTGCGGCAGATACATATTTTTTCAAGAGCCCTTAAACCACGAAAAACCCTCAAATTCTTAAATTGCCCTTTCAAAAAATTCTTTCGATATCACTTTGAATTATTTTACGATCTTACCGTAACAGCTTTGATATGATGGCATGTAACCGTATGGGCTTGATTCACAGTAACATCCGGTTCCACACATCATATCGTTTTGCCATGTGTATCGTAATTGACAGGGTTGTGGACAAGGCATCTTGTAACAGTAACAAGGCGCTTGAGTGCAGCTACAATTGCAAGGCATTCCTGTGCATGAAGGTTTCGTTGAGCTGTCAGGTTTGGGAGTTGTTGTTGTAGTACTTGTAGTTGTTGTTGTTGTAGTACTTGTGGTTGTAGTAGTACTTGTAGTTGAGGTAGTACTTGAAGAAGTTGAACCTGAAGGGGATGTAGTGGTAGTCGTGGTTGTACAGTTATTCCCTAGACAAGGTTGCTGACACGGTATTTGTGGACAAGGCATTTGTGGACACGGCATCTGTGGACAAGGCATTTGTGGACACGGCATCTGTGGACAAGGCATTTGTGGACACGGCATCTGTGGACAAGGCATTTGTGGACAAGATTGCTGAAGACAAGGTTGATTACAATTCGGTCCAGGACACATTTGATTACACGAAGACCCTCTGCATTCATTAGTCGGCCACATATACGGTATGGGTGGCTGCACAACGTTTCCACATGACGATCCAGTACAAGGAATCTGTGGAGAATAATAAGATCCCCCACGAGGAATCGCGTTGTAAGTATACGGCATTGAGTTTAACGGTGGGATTCCATACTGCTGAGGCCGATTTGGAAATGCCCGCGCCCTAGGCTGAGCACTTTGCTGGTAAAGATATTGTCTCTTCAATCTTTGATACCTATCCCACACATCATCATTGTCATAAGCTCCAAGGCAGCTGACAGCCACAACACTCAGTACAATCCACAGCCTCATAACTCCTTTGATTTAACTCCCAGACTGAAAATTTTCCCAATCACAATCATTCTAATCTTATCGACTCAATAGATTTTTTTCTCGCCTACTTTATATATCTATACATACAAAACAGTCAATTTTTAAAAGAATGTAATTAATTTTTTTATATATATTTTTTTTTTTTTTATTCATAATTTTGTGTACCATTATCTTTGGCCATTATCAATATGCGGAGCAATAAAAGATATAAAACCTCAAATATTTAATTTAAATGATTTTTTTCTTTAACAAATAGAGAGTTATCTCAAGTAAAATAGAGAAATACTAAAAACAGTCGATAATTAGGTCTAAAATTTCCCCCCAACAAATATTTCAAACATCTTTTATTCTTTTATTTTAATTTCTTTCATTATTTGCAACTATAATTATTTTGTCCACCTAAGAGATTTTCTTAGGTGGACTTGTAGAGTAGAATCTATCATTTTGGTTCTAATCATTGTTCTTATCACTGAAGAAGCTCTGGTTCCCTAAGCGAAAGCTTTGCAATAAATAAAGAAGAAAACAACTAACGGACTTTTATTCAAACCAACTCCTTCACTCTTCTTATATAATTATTTTGCTTTACACATATATACAATAACAAGCAAGTGGTTTAAAAGTGTTTAGAGCAGGAAAACAATATGCAGAGATATTACCCAATGGTAAATCCTCCAAAATGGAATTCAGAATATAAATTAAATTAAATTGATTACATCATTACATTACATTAACATTCTTATTTATTTCATTATTATATACAAATATGTTCAAGAACGCACATGTACACTGTACACGCGAAAGAAAAACACATAAATTCATAGATATATAATTTATACATTTTTTATTTTAAGGGGGACCAGATTATCCCTTGGCCATCTTTGCTTCAGACGTCCGCGGGGATTTTCTGGGAGGGCTGAGATGGATACGGATTGGACAAGAGGGTTATCATGATTTGAAAATGAATTATGGAAGGAAAGATAACGGAATTTAGCTAGGTTGGGGTCGAAGGGTAAAGGGTACTTTAAGGTCATTATGGAGTGTAAGATTCGAAACATAGAGTGGGGCATTAGTAATTTTTCTGAGAATTCGGACAGCAAGGGTTGGATTCTTTGGGAGTTGGAACGTTTTGTGGAGCCCCATAGCTCGATGCCGTAAGTCCAAATCAGTTGTATTAAAGAATTATTAAAGAGTACCTTATTCTCAAGTATAAGGTTAGACCTATTGTCTAGTAAGTGAAGGAGCTGTCTGTAACGCCTGTTAGTCTCCTGGCTGTGGGAAGAGGAACGTGGTTTAGGAATTCAGGTGGAATATCGTTTACAGAGGGTGAATGTAACATTGACACACTTATCAGTTAATTTTAATCCTCCATTTGACAAACCATCTTTCGAGGAGAGTGAGGTGATCTGGAAGGTAAGTTGATGCTTGGATGGGGTCAGAGGGACGAGCTAGTATGGCCTTGTCATAGGGAGCATAAAGTTGTATGGTGATATTCTGGACTGTTTGCAGTGTATACTGTATAGAACATGGGGCCAAGGATACTCCCCTGTGGTCTAGTAGGACCTACACTACAGTGTAATAGGAAGAATGCGATGTCCCCTGACAGATCGGATGTACCAATCGGTGAGTTGACTTTAGAATAAGGGAATATGTAAAGGGAAGATTATACTCTTGAGTTTAAACAAGATAGCAGCACGCCAAACTTTATCATCGAATGCTTGTGCTTCGTCCAGAAAGGCAGCCACACAGTACTGTATTTTCTCTAGGCTAGGGCAATTTTATCCACCACTCTGTGGCACCTGGAGACCTGAATCCAGACTGATGTTGGGGAATAAGGTTCTGAGAGTTAAGTTAATGGCATGAAGGCGCTGGAGAAGAAGTTTTTCAAAGATCTTTCCCAGTAGATAAAGTAAAATAATTTGTCTGTAAGACGAAGGGACATGAGTAGGTTTAGATGGTTTGTGGATACTTTTTATTGTTGAAAACTTCCAAACCAAAGGGAAATATTTGGTCCGGAAAATGCTATTATATATTAGGGTAAGGGAAAGGATGGCTTTCTATAGAAGATGACGGAGAATTTCAGCAGTGATTAAATCATAGCCGGGAGCCTTTCGGAGCTTAAGTCTTTATATTGTGTGTATTATGTCTGACGGGTTAAATGCCTATGGTGGTGTGTGAGTTGCAATGTTTGCTCTAAAGTGTGGTGTACTGGTTTAGTGTGTTCAGTGTCTATGTTATCGTGTGGTGATTCGTGTTTCGTGAATTCGTTAGCCACCTAGTTCAAGATTCATCAGAAATTTTAACCGGGTAAGATCTTTGTTTCCGTCTTAATACTCGCCTTATTGCTGTCCAAAGAAATTCACCTGTTGTGTCAACGCTGAGGTGTAATTGTTATATTTTTCTTTGTTGAATTGTCTTATTTCAAACATCTAATTTTATTTTTATATATTATATTTTATTTTATTTTTTTTTTTTCATTTGTTTTTAATAGAATTGTCTTATAAGTAAAATACAAAATAATACAAGTAATAATTATTTAAAATAGAACCAACTGTTTATTTATAATTCAATGAATTGTTAAATACAGGGTTCTTTTTAATGGAATTAAGGTGGAAGCATCAAAGTTTTTAATGGTTTAGCTACCAGTATTAAATGTAGCAATTTTTTTTGCACCTACTACTGAAAGAACCAAACACTTTTTTACATCTATTACTTTAAGTACCAAAAGCATTTCCTATCTAGATCTCGTGGATCTTCTATATTTAAGTGGCAAAGCCTATCTTATTTACGATTTTAAAATTTTGCTGTAAAACTGGCACATAAATGTCATTCAACAGACGGTCAGAATGCATTGGAATAATTCGATTTCATAATTATATACATGTACATTTTTTTAAATTAGCCTGCACTCACTGGCCGCGTATATTCTTGGAGGATCATTAATTACGATTAGGGCTTACGGAGTGGAGGATTTTGGTCAGAATTTATCGAAAAAGTGTGCACATAAAAGCGAAACCTCCAGTCGGAAATGTGGAGGTTCCAAATTAAGTGAGCGGAATCAGAATAAAACCGATACTCGTCCGATGCGTGCAGTCTGACCCATGACGACAGGTGCGCCTACCTTTACTTAATGAGTACCCCTTATACCTCAAGGGTATCAGGGTTTGAGCCACTGGCTCTAGTCTCTGACCTTCTTTCTGGCCTTATTCTAGGAGAATGAGTCCTCTTTGTCTATAAGGCATCGGTGGCATTTTTATCCTCCATGCACATGGGACATCCTCTCAACGCATTTGCATCTGGAAGACCTCAAGGCTCTTTCAAAGTGATTTAAGGAAAACAAAAAGCAAATGACAAAATAAAATGGGGGAAGGGAAGGGGTAATCCAGGGGCCTGTTCGCGGGTCAGTCAGTACCTAATTATTTGCATTTGCTCTTTTATATATTTTTATTGTTAATTTAATTTTACTTTCAAGCTGAACGAAGCTAAGTAATTTATTCTGAAGAACGAAAAATATGCTTTATCCCCCGATTTCCAAAAATTCAAGACAGACATCCGTATCAGATATCAGGGAACATTTTTGGTTGCCTGCCTGTCTGTCAATCTTAATATTTGCGAACCACACATCTTAAAAACTACTCCGGTTTTATTGAAATTTGGGTGGTAGGGGTAGGTCATAATTAGTCCATTCTTCTGTGCCCATTTATTTTTCTGCCACATGCGCACAAAGATTTCTTTATTTACACCTATAACTTCAAAAGTACCCATCTGAATATTATGAAATTTGGATGATGTGTCGGAAGTAGCCCGCAAATAGTCTCAGATTAATTTTAACCGTCTGCGCTCTATAAATGTTGCTAAAGTTGTACTTTGATTCATGTAAAAAAATCAGAACAACTTTGATAGATTTAAAACCCGAGGGGGGGGGGGGAATAAATAGATTTGACAATAATGTTTTAAATGCATTTAAGTATTCAAAATAGATGCGAGGAAGCTATGTGTCACACTAATTGGCAGTCTCTTTATCTTCATTTTTTTTTTTTTTTTTTTTTTTTTTTTATAAATTTTAGTTAAATTTTTATTGCCTGCGCGGTCGAGGGGTCCTAGTCACCCTCCCAGCTATCAATGTGTCTAGATGAATCAAGGTCGTGGGCTCGATCCCGAGCTATTGTACTCTGATTTTTTTCTATGAATTGAGGATGGAGCAGGGCGAGGGCACCCCTCAAAGGGTCCTCTTCTTCCTCGGTTTGACGCTCAGATTTATATAGCTTACTAATGACCACAGCATACGTGTATCGGTGGTACCATATACAAGTATGATGTGGAAAGTGGCTGAAACTCTCTACCACCGAGGTTACTAAAATAGGCCTAAAGTGGCCTGATTGCTGGATTTGAACAAGTAGTTCATCCTCGCCGTCTAACCATTACCATTATTACCATGATCATTTTTATGTTATATTTTTAAGTTGCCATTTTACATAGGCATAATCAATGCCAAAAGTAACACAAAAGTTATTTTTTCTATAAGTAACAGTGGTCCCAAACATGGTATATTATTAAGTGAAGAGTGGTAGTACTATCTGTGGTTTAAACTTCCATTGAAAAGAAAATTCCACTGTGGAAAAGTTTCCTTCCAAAATTGTTGTCTGAATCCACCCCAGGTCCTCAAAAACAATTATACAATTAACAATAATTATTTATGTATATATAACAATCAAACTAAGAAAATAATGTATTTTGAAGTACTATATTATTTTTTATAAAGATATGTTTTCGATAGAACCTCCCCAACACCGATATAAAATGAACCCCGGTACCCCGGGGTTCTATTTATGGGTTCTACCTCGGTTTTCCTGCTTCGCTATAGACTGTGTTATATTTAATGTGTTGTTTTAATTTATTGGGTATAAACTACCGTCATGAAACATTCAAATTAATTAACTATGCGAGAATAACTAGATACCATAGAGTATAGAGTTTCCTTAAATACCCTTATTTCTAGATAGGTATGTATGGATATGAATATATTCCGGATATTTTTTTTTTTTTTTTTTTTTTTTTACACCGGTACGTTGGCAACTTCGGCCATACTTCTCCTTATTCCGGAGGTATAATATTATCCTCATGTTCATGTCGAATTTTAACTTGTAAATAACCGCCTTAATGAAGTTTTCTTAACAAGCTCATTAAGGCAAAGAGGAACCTACCTTAAAAATTTCATGATCAATAAGTCCAGTGGTACTAGAATGTCGTGATTAGTCATTCAGTCTAAAGATGCCTAACAATATTCTAAATACCTATATATAATAATTATGGTCTTAATATTTGAAAATGAGCGTATGAGATATTTTCGAATTTTAATGTAATTATTGGATTAATAGGAAAACGCTCTCAAGGAGACCATATTCTTTTTCATTCCTATCTATTATATTTCTGAGATGTTTTCTCATGCTTTCAAGAAAGTTTTATTAGAGGTATATCACATTTAGATTGGAGGATCGAGGGTTCTTTTTTCTTTTAAATTAGAACCTGTATTATTAAGTGAAGCGTACTTGAAAATATATACTTGATCCTTCTTCACTACAGAACACCGAAATAACAGTGCTTAAAGAATAAGATGAGCCCCGTCATTAAAAAAGATAGAATGGTTCCGAAGTAATTTAATTTCTTGAAGACGCGACGCAACGTAGTCAAAAGTCTTTACCGAAGAAAAGTTCTTATAAGAACTCCGAATCAACCTAAAATTATACGTTCCTCCAATTCGGTACCACCCACAAAAAAAAGGGAAACTTGGGTTTAGCCGGACAAAGAGAATAAGGAGACACCGAAAACTACCAGTAATGCGGAGACGGTTTTGGGACGGAATAAATTGCTATTTCATTTGAAGTTTGTTTGTTGGTCGTGGACAATTGTGTTTTTTGTGTCATTTTAGTTGGTTGAATGCGGGTAAGTGAAGACCTTTGTAAGACAATAGACTACGTTTTTTATGATTAAGTTTTTTTTAAGGTAGAGTTAAAGAAGTTTTATGTTATTAGAGCTATAAGGAATAATGATGCTGAGAATCGAAGACATTTTCTTAATGTCATCCAGCTTAGTGTCCTATCCCACCTGCTTGAACCTTTACTAATACTTCAGTCTTATATAATGAGTATGGTTTCATGAGAAACATATGTTTTTAGTATAAAATGATCATTAACTCCTACTACATACATGTCCTTTTTTTAAGTAGGGTAAAAAGGTTTTATTTCGAAATGAACATAATTCTTAATAGCGATTCTTACAATAATATTGAAGTGAAGGTGGTTTAAACTGCTTAAGCTTGCAGATGATTTAGTTATAATTACCAAAAATTCGAATGGAGAAAGGGAAATGTTAAAAGATAAACAAACTTTTTGTGTTTATTCAATATTCCCTTTTATAAAAACAAAAATCCGAAGGCCGACTTTACTATATACTGGTCAGCGCGTCACCAAATGGCTCTGAGTGGGCTTTGGTCAGTAAGTAAGTAAGTATAGTAACAAACATTTTGAAAATAAACTGTAACAAAAGTATAGCTGTGATGATTAATCTCGCAAACAATTATGAACTATTATAAGATAAGGAGGGATGAGTTGAGTATTGGAAAATGTCAAAAACTTTATATACTCAGATGTAATAATAAGCAGGTAACTAGCCAAAATATATAAATGGGCAAAGTCGTTTATTTTATTGAACAAGAAGTCATAACTGATAATATTATCAATTAATAACATGTCACTAAAATGATATGGCTGCCTTTCTTTTACTCAAGTCTCAATTCATAAAAGCCCGATGCCTGTCCAAATTATAAAATACAGTTGAATTAGGGTGGAAAGACTTTCAAAAAGTATAACAGCTTGGAATTTAGGTCTCATGGTAGATAGGGATTCCGACCGACATTTTGCTTATATAAGTAGCATATTTAGAGTATGTACGTTGCTTGATGATAATGACATTGTGAAAAATTTTAATATCATAATTGCATGAAAGTACAGCAGTTACTACTACTGGAACATGACTATAACGCATCACATACTACTAGCAGAACATGGCAATCAGGTACTACAACCAGAACATGGCAGTAATATCCGTTACTTCTACCACTACCAGAAGATTTCAGTAACATCAGTTTCAACATCAATTCAAAATAATAAATAATATATCTACACAATACACTATATTTTATCTAAATAATAGAACTATATTAATACAAAACAGGGATAAACTCTACGGGTTAAATTTACTACAATAATAAACCAAACATTTTGGTACGACAATCTCAAAGAAAACTTTCTTATAAACAAATGAGTGACTAAATTTACGTGACTAAATTTAAATATAATTATATCTAATTTAATCAATTCATCAACTCATTTAAAAGTGTTCAACAGGTGATTTTATTTTATTGATATTATTTACACTTTGTTTTCGATTTTTAGCAAAATTAGATTTATTTGCATCAATTATGACTTATGACATATATGGTTAGATTGAATGGTATTTTTTAATCAAAATGGTTGGAAGCGTTTGGAGGGGTAGCGCCCCTAAATTCGGAGCTAAAATTTATTTCTCTATTGCGTTTTGACTTAAGGTATTATTTTTTAAAAAAAAAATAAGAAAAGTTCTATCGAAATCGGACCAGCAGTTTAGACTCCACGTCTCTGCACAGACGCAGCAAACCAAAACCACATAGCACGTTTTTCGCCTTGGCATTTGTACCAACGTCAATGACCGCTTTTATAATACTCATCGTGTGTTTGTCTCATTGATACAAGCCCTTTGATTCTTCTCAAATATCCGCTTCTGGCGCGAGCGCTACGAGCGAGGAACGAGAAGTACTAGATTATAAACAATAAACAAAATACAGACTAGTAAAAATCTGTTTTATGGACTCAGAAACCTTAAAACGAGTAAATCCATAAAATTCAAATTTTCGCGCCATCACAGTACTTTCTCTCTATATAATATAATACGACATTTTAAAGAAAGTAAAAACAACTAACTTATAAAATGTATGTCTGAACAACTCTTACTAGAGTGGCGCCTTTCATCCAAAACTTCTACTTCGTCTGACTCGATTTATGAATTAAGCTTATTCTCTCGCATGCTTTCCCTTTTTTAAAAACGTTAAATTACTTTTAAAATTGTTTGCCCTTTTTTTTTTTACCAAAAATCAAAACTAATGACACCGGCTGAAATTTAAAGGAGAATAGTATTTTTTTAAAAGGTTTATCTGTGTTTTCATTGAGTAAAATACCAAAAGCTCATTCATAAGTGACTTTTTTGTGGTTGGCGATCTTTTTGACAAGATTACCTATAATTTGCTAATTTTTTTTATTTTTTTTTTTTAGTTTATTCTTTTTTAAGTCAAACGTACACCTTGATGTTTAAGTATGATTTAGTATGATGGAGTATAATATGTTTGACCTTAAGGGATGAAGGGAGCGTAAAACAGGTAGCTTGGGTGTGATTATAGGGTGCAGGTATTAGTAGCTCGGTTACGTCGTTAATTTAAGAATTTGCGAATGCACCATTCATGGATGGGATAGTTTATATTATTAATTTTTTTGGCTCGCTTGGACCAAAAGATCCTTTTTACATTAAAAGAAAAAAATCGGTCCGATTAACCTGAACTAAAAGTTTCTTTTATATACACAGTGAAGCAAATTTAAATCCTTATAATATCCAATTGATTTCTAAACATTTTCAAAACAAAGGATTTCTTGAATTCGAGTTTAAGCCGAATCAGATTTAGTTTAATCAATATATCTTCTTTTTTTCCGTTTATTTTTAGCCACAACTATAACAATTAATTATATCAAGCAGCTTATCTCATTTAAAGTAATTATACAGCACAGTTACATCTCAGATTCGGAGATCCCACCCAGTGGTGGTTCTCCAATAATTTTGATTACAAAAGCATTAGTCTCTAAGATGGTCACGGGGCCATTTTCTCTTTAGGCGTCGCCTCGGATTACCAGGAATGTGAAGAGAGGATAAGTTCTGGACGAGAGGATTAGGATAGTGGATGAGCTTGGCGTCGAAGGACTTGTAACGAGAGGATGCTAGGATATGGACATAGGGAACATTTAGGATTTTAGGTCATTTAGGACATAGGAACATTTTATTTACGGTTGGCCACGTAGGAGGGAGCATTTCTTATTTTTCGTAGGATTATGGATTGCATGGATTGGATCTTGTAAGAATTCGATGGTTTGGTCGATCCTCACAGTTCAAGTCCGTATGTCCAAATAGGTTTTATAATTGATTGTAGACAATTAGTTTGTTCGTTAGTTATAAATTAGATCTGTTGTCCAAAAGTCTGAGTAAAGACTTGGATCGTCGCTTCATGTCTGTTCGTTTTAGTCTTGTATGTAAGTTCCAGGTGAGTCTTCGGTCTAAATAAAGTCCTAAGTACCACACATGATTCGAAATTGGAAGTATGTATTGATAAAAATAAACTGGTGGACAAGTAGCTCTTCGCAGAGTGTACATGTTACGTACACTTTTTTCTCAATTGAATTTAATTCGCCATTTTTTGAACCAGTTCTTAATAGATTAAAGATCTTGCAGAAAATCAGAGGCATAGTTAGGATCTATGGATTTACAATATATCTATAAAAAATTTAATGTTTCAAGGGAAAACTACCTACTTAGTTAGATAAACTAGCATTTGTAGAAAGTTTTAATCAAAATTGTTTGAACCGTTTATGAGAGATATTTTCCAGGATTTAATCTCGGAGTATAATTTTTTGCTTTATGCAGCCCGGTAGTACAGGGATTCATGTGTATACATAGACGACAATCAGACATTTTATAACAACCACATTTTAAACTCAGGGGATCTCAAACGTGAAAATCCACCAAAAATATTCCTTATGAAATACTAAATGTATGAGAATGTACAAAAAAAAAATTTTGCGAGATCATTGGATCTCCGTGCTTTTGGATGAAATAAAACTGGAAACAAATGGTGATAAGATGGAAATGGATTTCTAGTTCATATATAGGATGAAAGTATACCAAAGGTATTGAAAATTTCAAATCCGTTCGCCAAAGAATTCTATAGCTAGTTGCGAGTTCAGGTTCCTTGTTGATTCAACAAACCACCTATCTGCAACTGCATTCCACTCTGGACATTATTAGTGCTCAATCAGCTTTTACATTAGGGTTCGTCAATAAATTTGACTGTTGTAATTTGCCTTAAATTAATTTAATAGATTGCCTTCAAAAATGGAAGTAGATTTAATTAAAACAAGAAGGTATATACATCCTCTAAATTGACAATATACATTCACTAAAGTGACATAATATACATCCTCTAAATTGACTATACATTCACTAAATTGACAATATACATTCACTAAATTGACATAATATACATCCTCTAAATTGACAATATACATTCACTAAATTGACATAATATACATCCTCTAAATTGACAATATACATTCACTAAATTGACAATGTACATTCACTAAATTGACAATATACATCCTCTAAATTGACAACATACATTCACTAAAGTTACATATATACATCCTCTAAATTGAATACATAAGATAAGAAGTGACTAAAGAGAATATTACATCTATAATATCCTGTTGGAGGATTTAGAAACCTGATCTCTAAAAATCAGTGTTATATCCATGATATATAAAAAGTAACAGTAAGTATCAACGGTAAGTATCAACAGTAAGTATCAACAGTAAACAATAAAATCAACAGTAAGGAAGCAAAGACGTAAGTTTAACAAGAAGAAGGTTATATATACAACTACTTGGTCAGTGCGGTGCCTATGGTACCTAATTAAAATCAAAAACAAGAAAAGCAAACAATTTGAGGTTAATTATCTGACTCCGAAACCTGCATACAACTAGTAGCCTGCTTCCATAATGGCCAGTTCAATTCTTCCACCTGTTTCGGAATCTGAATGTCAATAAATGGAATCAGCGTGCACTCAGTCACCCTTAGTCTGAATTCTGTAATTTACAATAGAACAACCGCTTTGGCAATGACGACGAACTATTAATATGTTTAAAATACTTTGTGACAATAAACATATTTTCATTGACAGACTTCTGTATTACATTGATTATTTTAATTTTAACAGCACCAAATTTATTCGATTATTAATATTTTCGTTGAATAAAAACAACATTTAAAATGAAATATCAAGATATCAAGACTTAAAGGAGTAGCCTGAAGACAATTTCTTGTCTTCCATTTTTAAAAACCTTAAAAAAAAAGATGGTTTTAGGGTTTTTCTTAAGAAGGGGTTGTTTGAGGTAATAAGCTGACATCCTGTTCTTTCCCTTACAAGGTGAATCCACCCTCGTTTCGACTTGATCCACCAAAAAATTACCATACTAAAATGAAGAGAAGTTGAACAAGGTGGTGAAGTGTAAACAGAGGGTGATTGCGGCCGTGTTAGAAAACATGGTGCTCATCTTTTTAATGCAAATAACAGGTTTCCACTTTCCTTTTCAACTCCTTGAATCAAACCTAACCGAACAAGGCACCCTCCAATTTTTACATTTTGATTAATTCAGACAACACTTGAAGCAAAAGTTGTACCCAGCTTGTTTTTTTATTTTTTTTCCCCCTCCCTAAACATAATTTGAATATTTCCTTTACTTTCTACTTCTTAGTTTTAACGCTTTCCTTTTTGTTTTTTATTTAAGGGCAAATACATTCAAACTCTTTTATATATAGAGAGTGAAGAACAATTTTTATAAAAAAAAAAAAAGTAAGAACTTTTTTTTCAGGACCCTCTTCTTCTTGATCCTTTACCAAAAAAAAACTCAAACAACCCATAGCCTCACAGTATTCCCTTGAGTTACACCCATACTAGATTATGAAAAAAAACTCCCTTTTAATCAAAATTTCAAAAATGAAACTTATTTCGACCAAAACAATTTTTTTTAGATACATTTATAAAAAATGGATACTTGAACGATCCTTACAACATATTACTTTTTCGAAGATAATTTAAAAAATTCATCCATAATATTTTAAAACTTTAACTCATCATTAATACATACACACATATATACGAAACTTCCAATGAAAACTACTTCAATGAAAAAAAAAAACTTTTAGATATAGTAAATGTATTTTTAATATTCATAAATGCGTTATATTTTCTTTTCTAATTAACACTTTTTAAAACTCATAATAAAAAGACGAACTTTTCAAATCAAAAGCATTCTCGCGTACATATTCAGTAAAGAAGAACTGCTCATAAAAAAAACTTATAGATATGGTATTATACTTATGAACAAACTTTTTTCCTTAAATTCTATTTCCTCCTTTTATAGGTGCACAGACTCCTATAAGGGCCTTAAAATCCCTTTATTCTTTCCGTATGTCTTTTTGTCACACCTTGAACGGACAAACATTATAACATAAACATTTTGGGATCTTGGTAAGGTTGACATTTAGATTTTTAGGTAGACTGTTAGATTTCATTTAAAATAAGTTAAATATAAGATAAATATCCAACTCCACCTAAAATGCTAAAATGTGTAGGGGGCTTTGAAAATTGTTTGTTTACAACAAACCTTATTATATAATCTAGTAAATTAAGTATCCCTTAAAATAAAATGTATTAATTAAATTTAAATTAACAAGGAAGACAGGACAAAGCAAAATTGCATTCCTCCGCTGGGATCTGCCATTTGGATTTTAATGCTCTTTAATTTAAACCAGGGGTTCCCAACGGGGTTCAGGTGGACCCCTTAGGGGTCTATGGAAATTTAAAAGGGGTCTATAGTATTCCAGGAGTCTATTGAGGGACGTTGATAAATTTAAAAGGTTTGAATATTGATTATTTCAAGAAACTAATAGATAAATTTGTGTATAATTTCTTAAGCCGTCAACTTAATAATGCTGGTGGATCAGAAGCTTCTTACAATATTTCTTTGTTAATTGAAAAAGCCGGATATCCACATTCCACTGGTGAAAAAATAATACCGTCTACCAGAAATAAAAGAGGCAATAAAAACCCTTATGAAAATGAACCCTGAACCAGTTTCAAAAAGTATTCCGCCCAGTAATTATTCCATTCAACGTCGTATGGATGAAATGTGAGAAAATACTAAAAAAAAATTCCTTTATTTGTGAATTGCAAAACAGTGAATTTTCTGTGCAGTTGGATGAATACAACTGCATGAATCCAAGAAATAATCCTTCGATAAATCCATTTTTTGTAGAAACCCTATTTTGATGTTTTATGTTCAATATTATAACTCAAGATTAAGAGAAATTACAGAAGAATTTCTTCCAGCGAACTGTTACAAATGCACACTACAGGTGAACATATATTTGTTTTGAAAATTTAACACTTAAAAGAAGATATGGTAATTTTAGGGGAAATATTAAAAAAAATAAAAATAAAAACAATTATCAATAATATCACGCAATGACAACATTAATAAAAATCGAACTACTGTACAATTATAATGAAGATATACGTACTTGTATATGAAATGAGTTTATATCAGTTATCTGAAATCTCATATAAACCACTTTTTTCTAATTTTTTAACGAAGTTCTTAGCACAAATTGTTATCATTAAGATTTTTAAAGGCAATTATTAGTATTCTGCTAACGTTGTGTGCTGTATATTAATGGAAAAATGAAAGGGGGTCGATAAAGGAAAAAGGTTGGGAACCCCTAATTTAAACTATACCGGAGAATAATGATATTATATACTTATTACACAATGAAAAGCTCTTAAAGAGTCTGTTACCATCAAATTTATTTGATGGTTTATTTTTTTCTTTATAGATTGTAGATCATTGTTCAATGTTCTGGACAGTATCTTCTTAGTATATGTATAGAGAACAGAAGGTCTCAATTTACAATACTCAACAACTAATTTAAAAAAAAAAAATCCAATAAAGATGACCACAAAAGAGTGATGAAGCTGATAAATGATGTGAGAAGTACCTCCTTTTAATAATTTAGACAACGGTAACAATTAAATTATGTATATTACAATTCACCGATGTTGCAAATATTTAAAAGCTCATTAAGGCCTCTTCAACTTATTTATTTCACAATATAACATTATTCTTTTAAAATCGTATTTGTATTCATGAAAAGATTGTCGATTTGAAAAAGAAAAAAAGGTTTTATATATATATCTATATATGCTAAGATTAGAAAATGAATCTATTCAGTTCCGGTATCCAGGGAATACTGGAAATCCAGGCAATTTTTATCCAATTTTCAAAAAGCGTAATACTCGTTTCCTATTACTGTGTAGGTCTGCATCCCGAATCTCAATTGTGTGGGTTCTTTTTCCGCAGAATTGTCGATGCAAATAAAACTGCAAATGGATTGAGCTCGTTGAAGGGGATAAGGGTGTGGGGAGAGAAGTCATTCAGTCTGCAGTCGATGATTTTTTAGCGAGTGAAAAAGGGTGAGAGTGGAGAGGGAGGAAAAAATCCTGTTAATATAAAGGATATTTTGAAGGAGATACATGGGTTTGATGGTGTTAAAGCTGTATGAATACATGGTAAAAACGTTTGGGATTTAGAGACGACGTAGATAAAAAAAAAAAAAAAAAAAAAAATCTAGAAACGGAGAATCAAATCAAGGAGATTTGGATGGGTGTTTGCTCGTGAGATGAAAATTCCCCTAACGTTACATCCTCGTATATTTTCACATGAGAGGTAGGGGTATGAAAAAAGTTAAAAGAAGAATGTTTCGTGGGCAAAGGAAAGAAAAATTGTCGGTGTATAAACCAAAAAGGGTGTTTTTTTTTATTTTTACGGAGAGAAAACTCACCTCACAACGTATTAACACAGATACAAGGTACTGAGAGAAACTGAAATTCATCGGTGGATAAAAAAAGGATAAAAAGGAGAAGCGTTGGTGTTCTAAAAGTCCTCTTGCTGCAAACCATTTCTACAACGAGTTTGGAAGGGTCGAACAAGTTGTCAGTTTTTCTTTTTTTTTTTACCAAAGATAAAATAAAAGGGGGGAAAAGAAACCTTGCGAACGAGTCAATCGGTACCAAATCCCAGTCCATGAATAGCCAATGAGACCCGGACTCATATAAAACACCTTGGTCCCTTCATGCTCTGTCATATCTCTCCAACAGACGAAGAGAAGATATCACCTCGAATCATACAAGAGAAAAACGGACCATATTCAAAAAAATAAGGGCGCATAAGAGAGGAAAAAAAATCTATATAAGGAAAATATTTTCCATGTCAAAAAACTTTTCTACCCTTGAAGAAAAATTCTCTTCACGGTTTGGATTTTGTGAGCTGTCCTCACCTACAACAGTCTAATCGAATTGGCTTGTTTTATCTTGGAAAAACGAAATCAAACAGCTGCTCCATCAAATTTTTTTCCTTCAGCATAACTTTTATAAAAGTTATGAAACAGTGACTAGTGAAAATTCAAAACAGTTCGATGTAGTAAACTTTTATTTTATTTATTTAGCTTTTCCAACAATAATTGTTATTTTCAATTTGATTGTCACCTTGCACTCTGGAGGCTCGACCAGGAAAATATATAAATAAAATGAAAAAAAGCTTAGATTATTTCTCTTTCAAAGTACATTGCAACGCTTTACGTTCTCGAAGAATTATCCTTTAAGATACGAGAAACTGACCCTTAACTGCCCGAATTATTTTTTTGGGGAATTTTTAGGGTTTTTTCTGGGGATGTTGACGCCAAACCTGCCCTACACCCGTACCTTTCCTTAAAAGGCGACTCTCGCGCCATCTCTGAATCATGTGCGAAACTAAAGTTAATCAGTGTTTTATGTATAATACCCGCCTTGCTACTTTTACTGTAGCCCTCAGTGACGTAACCTGGATGTAGCGTAGCATCTGACTGCCTGACTCCAAGACGCCACTTGCCTTGTGTTACGTGCCCTAGCTGGTAACCTCATAAGACCGTAAGTGCCTTCCCTTTTTTACCTTTTCCCCTTTCTTCGGTAGCCTTGCTCTACATTTCCCCATTTTTCCCCCTTTTACTTGTTACTCCCTTAAGCGTCCCCTTTTGTTAGTTGTTGTTTCGTACGTTATTTATTGTTAGCGCGATTCGCGGTTTGTTAGTTATATCTTTTTTTTACGTGTTTTATTTTATTGCGTGTGTACGTACTTTGCGCGTACATATTTTTGGTCTCTTTGTTGCCGGATCGAACGGTTTTCTATCTTTTTTATTTACAGTCCATATTTAATAATTTTATTCTATCTACTAATTAATTAAATATCTAATTTTTATTTATTATTCTTACTATAATTTATTTATTTTATATAACTATTTTCATTTCAATAATTATCTTATTAATTATTACTTTATTCTTATTTATTTATCTTACTTTTATTATTTTATCGAGTTTGATTATTAGTTCCGTTTTTAGAAGTTTTAATTTATTATTTCCGTAAATTTTGTTACGCGTCTTTGTTCTAACGGGGTTGTTAGAAGACGTAGAGTTAGGAGAGGATCACGGTCCAAGGTCGGTCGCCTTGCCGTTGATACTCTTGGTGTTCCCCTCGTGCGGGAGTTAAACATATTTACATTTTTTTATCTACATAGTTATATTATTTTCTTTATTTACATCTATATCTAATTTAATATTTAAAACTTACAATTTTTAAATATCTCTTATCATATCAACAAAACATATTTTTTATTTACGTTGATTAATCTATTTATTGTTTATCTGTCTTTAACTGACAGCTGCTATTCTTTAGGAATTTGTAAATATTTACATTCCTTTAAATTTATTTTTCTTCTGGCATTTAAATTTATTTTTGAATACTTTTTTCTTATTCTGCGATGACTGAACAGCAAGTAGCGAAATTTACTGTTCTTACTGCTAAGCGAGAGCAGATGTTTCGCAAACTCCAATTAATGTTTGACTTGACCAAAACCTTAGTAACTGAAAAGGACAAGTCAAAAATAAATATTTTTAAAGTTCGCTATGAACAAATAGAAGGAGTTTACACTGATTTCCAGGATATCTGTGGAGAAATTAATTTAGTGCAGCTTGCAATTAAACCTACAGCCATCCCAGATTATCAAGTTTTATCTTCTTTTGAAGAGATTTATTTTGAAGTGAAAGCGTTTCACTTAAAACATTTCACTACACCTAGTACCAGTGTAGCAGGTCCTAGTACTTCACAGCCTACAGATAAGCCAGCTCAACCTAGGCTTCCTAAAATTGAGTTGCTGACTTTCGACTGCTCTTTAAAAAACTGGACTATTTTCCACGATACATTCAAATCGTTGATCCACGATAATGTATCCATTAATTCTGTGGAAAAATTCCACTATCTGTTGTCAGCTGTTTCTGGTCCTGCATTGTCCATAGTCCGTAGTCTACCTCTTACAGAAACAAATTATGATATTGTTTGGACTAGTTTGACTACCAAATACCAAAACAAAAGAGTACTTGGTGCAGATTTATTAGACACTCTTTTATCTTTTAAAACTTTATCTAAAGAAACTATTCATTCCTTTAATGAATTTTTATCAACGTTTAGAGATTCAGTTACCGCTCTTAAGGCCTTACAGATTGACGATTTATCTGACTTTATATTGACTCACTTGGCTTTACGGAGTTTACCACTAGATGTCCGTAAACAGTTCGAGCTTCAATATACAGCCAAAGTTCTTCCGACATTTACCAATATTGTTGAATTCATTCAGAGGCAAGTTAATGCGCTAGAAGTTTCGAAGAGCCTTGATTCACAGAGTAAATCGGAAACAACCTCATCCGATGGATCATTGGTTAAAAAACCTATTTACCAAACTAGAAAGGCTTTTACTGCCACTTTCTCTAGTTCTTCTAATAGCTGTCCTGTGTGTAGAAAGGACCATAAAATTTACTTTTGTCCCGATTATGAAAAGATGACGCCCTTGCAGCGTAAGAAAACGATTCGTGACTTGAGACATTGCTTTAACTGTCTCAAGGATCATATGTTAGACTCCTGTACGTCTAAAGTGTTGTGTTCGGCGTGTGGAGCTAGGCACCATTCTTCAATACATGCCACTTTTAACCACTTGAGTTCTCGTAACGTGAAGGAGAGCCCGCCATCTAATGCTTCAACATCTGTCCCTTCACAAACTTGTCCAGATATTGACCCTGTTGACTCTAAGTGTCATTTGTCTGCGAGTGGACTTCATAGTTTTACATCTTCTTTTAAAACTGTGTTGCTAGGAACTGCACTTATCCACATGCAAGATGTTCGAGGAAATTATGTACCAGTTCGTGCGCTAATCGATTCTGGCGCACAAACTTCTTTTATTACTTCGACTTGTATCCAAAGTTTAGGTTTACCTGTCAAACAATGTAACCTACCCATAGCTGGTCTAGGTCAGAATTTAATTTCTAATGTTAAGGGTATGACGTCATGTACTGTCAAGCCTAGAATTTCTCCAAACCCTCTTCTTAAAACAGATGCGGTTATACTTTCTAAGATTACAACGAACATGCCTTCGTTGAGTATCCCTGCTGATATTTGTTCTAAATTTTCTAATTTGATCCTCGCTGATCCTAATTTCGACACCCCGTCTGCTATTGATTTTCTTATAGCTGCTGATCTATTCCCGTTCCTGTACGACGGTCAGCGTATCGTAGGTGGAGACGGATCCCCTTCAGCCCTTCACAGTATTTTTGGTTGGGTTATTACTGGTGAAATTAATTTTACTTCTTCGTCGTTGCCAGTATTAGTCGCTTCTCATCTCTCCACTACTGAATTTCCTTTAGATGATTTACCAGAGATATTGTCTGAGTGTGAGGAACCTCCTCTAATTGAACCCATCATCAGTCCCCATAATAATAAATGTGAACATTTATTCCAGAACTTATCCTACTGCTCTGAAGAGGATAGACATGTTGTTCCTTTTTCTTTTTATAACAACCATTTTGAGTTCTCTGGCGACACTTATGAACATGCTTTACCTTCCTTGTTAAGTATGGATCGTCACCTTAGAAATCCACCTGAACTTAAACCTATGTATTATTATTTCCTTACAGACTACAAACGTTTGAGACACATTACACATGTCCCAGTATATTATGATTTTACTTTTTGTTATAATTTGATTTATTATCATAACTATTATGACCAGACTATTTACTTTATTCAATACCATGCTGTATTTAAATCTACTGGTTCTAATTCTGCTTTGCGTTTTATTTTTTACAATTATTCTACCCGACCTCCCAATGGTCAATCTTATAACATTTTATTATTCTCTTTTTACTTTATTCGATCTTCTACTCGTAGTTTTGTTATTTATATTTTGGTTACCAGAGCTGACACTTGCTTGTCTAATACTATAATTTCTTCTTTACATAACTTATCAATTCCTCAACTGGAATTAATCGCTCTTTTACTGAGTTGTATTTTTCGATACCTTTTATTAATATTCAATTATTTCTTGAATAATTATATTTATGCTTTTACTGATTGCATTATAGGTTTAGCGCAGCTAAAAACTTTCTACTCTTTAAAACCTTTTATCAGAGTTTGCCCGATTTTGAACAAAATATTTTCTGAATTATGGTATTTAAACCCTTTAATTTTACAACTTTATCCATTTTTGGACCACTTACTTTTGTGGAGTGGACCTCCATGGTTAATTAAACCTGTTTCTGATTGGTATTTTTATTCTTCGAGCCCTATGCCGCTCAAGCTTCTAGAATTGATCATTCTAAGCTCACTTTATTGTTTATTTTTATTCGTTTCTTTTCCTCCGCCTTCTTCGTGGGATATCAATCTGCAAAGAGTTACTGCCTGGTGCTTTCGCTTAAAGTTTAATCTAGTGTTACCAAAAGCACAGCGCTTTGACGGATCTATATACTTTTCTGACTGTTATTACCTTTATCTAGCTCTAATTTCGAACTTCCGACTTAATCCTATTATCGACTCTACGGGTCTTTTGAGGGTGGGGGGAAGATTAAAGAATGCTTCCCTTCTTGATGGTGATTTGATCGTGTTAGATGAGGAGACTCCGTCTCTTCAGTGGCACTGTGGAAGACTTAAAGATGTTTGCGTCCCTTCTACAAGAACATCGGACAGCACGTATCTTCGCACTGTCGCGAAGATATGTCCCCTACCTTTCTCTTAACTTATATCCCCACTTCCTTTCCTTTCCTATTTTCCTTTCCTTTTCCCTGTAATTTTTTAACCTATTATTTTCTCGTGCCAGAAGAATTTATATTTATTCATTTATATATTTTATCTAAACTTATATTTTATTTTCTTTACTTTTTTTTTCTTTTTAACTTTAGTTTGCCTAGGCCTAGGGAAATCACGTTGATTTCAGTGGGGGGTATGTTGACGCCAAACCTGCCCTACACCCGTACCTTTCCTTAAAAGGCGACTCTCGCGCCATCTCTGAATCATGTGCGAAACTAAAGTTAATCAGTGTTTTATGTATAATACCCGCCTTGCTACTTTTACTGTAGCCCTCAGTGACGTAACCTGGATGTAGCGTAGCATCTGACTGCCTGACTCCAAGACGCCACTTGCCTTGTGTTACGTGCCCTAGCTGGTAACCTCATAAGACCGTAAGTGCCTTCCCTTTTTTACCTTTTCCCCTTTCTTCGGTAGCCTTGCTCTACATTTCCCCATTTTTCCCCCTTTTACTTGTTACTCCCTTAAGCGTCCCCTTTTGTTAGTTGTTGTTTCGTACGTTATTTATTGTTAGCGCGATTCGCGGTTTGTTAGTTATATCTTTTTTTTACGTGTTTTATTTTATTGCGTGTGTACGTACTTTGCGCGTACAGGGGACTTTGTCTGTTAAGGGGTCCCTTAATATGTAAAAAAAAATTGAAAAAAATTCCTTACCCCAAATTTGGGCTGTTGCCATATGGCAACGCTAGGATATATTAGCCCTACAGTATTCTTTTAGTATTTTTTTTTAATTTCTTTTACAAAATGTATGTAAAAATAAATTTTAGGTTAAAAAAGCACAAATAATACTAACAAAATACCAAATTTATTTAAAAGAACGAAAAAGTAAAAATATTATCTTTTTACATTATTTGTATTATGTATCATGTTGTTTATATGTAAAACTATGTAATTATTTTGTTATTATTTGTTTTGTGCGTGTGTTTTTGTTATTACTTTTACAAATATATATCTATTATTCAACTGTAATAAAAATAAAATAGATATTTTCATTATATACTCGTACATAAAAAAATTAATTTTAGGGAAAAGAGAGCCCAATACTATTTTTTATAATTATACTTATTCAACAAAATAATTACAAGAATTAGAAACTAATTAGTGAGAAATATTCGGAAAAATAATGAATAAAAATATACACCAGGCAAATAAAACACCAAAACTTTGTATATAAATATAACTGAATAAAATTTCTACTTAGAAAAAAACTGTAAGGCTAATGTCCTAGCGTTGCCATATGGCAACTTTCAAATTGACGCTTAATTTAAGACAGAAAAATTAAATTTTGTGAAACTGCAATAATTTATATTTTTAGTCGTTCTTTATTCCAATAGTTTCATTACCAATAATAAAATGATTTAATTAATTAATTAATTAAAAAAATTAAAATTCTTTCCATGTCACAAATTCGGAATAACCCATTTTTTAAACCTGCCTTGTCACATACGTGTTGCACAAAACAAATAAATATAATGTTAAAAAATTAATTTAATCCTACTTTTGACATAATATTATCATTTAAAATGTTCAATATTTGCTTGGACCTCTCCAGACAATAATTAAGAGAGGGGGTTTTGCTGTTGCCATATGGCAACGCTAGGTTATTAAGGGTTTAAATAAAACTAAGCACAAATAAAAACAGATATTATGACACCCACTGGTAAGGTTATTAAGGGTAAACTCTCACATAATATATTACCTGAAATTGTATGTATGTTCTTTTGAACATATTTTAAAAGATGGAAAATGACAAGAAAGGCAGTTTTCTTAAATATTAATAATGATCATTCTGATTTATTTAGTTTGATATTTACTTCTTAAGTATGCTTGTTTGTGGGCATAACATGCTGCGTTAACTGTAGCAGTTGGCATTTACGTTGAATTAGACCTCATTAACTTTTTTTCATGAGATGACAGAAGTCACAGTAATTTCGCTTCCTCACTTGACCATTGTTATTTTGTTAATGCTTACTGTAATTTTGATTTTTTTTACTCCCCTGCTTACACATAATGCTCAATAAAAAGTAATCAGCTAAGTATGAAAAAAAATCAGGTAACATTAGTTTTTAATTTCAATAAAAAAAACGAAAAAAAAAGTTCAAAAAGGTCTTAGAAAGCGGAAATGGATTGTGACATATGGGATGAGTCATTGGATATGGAGTAATGTTGCAGTTTGCCGCTTGGAACGCTACCTACTCTTGCCCTATTGTTTTCACACCTGACCGCTAACCGTTTGCCACAGCTGTTGGCTTTACGAGCACTAATCAATTAACGCCGCTTGGCATTCATATACAACATTACAAACCCTGACATTTTCCTGCCTAGCACCATTATCTTTAAGTGTTCACACGAATGCACTCATTAAATGGATCCGCGAACACGGTGAGTAGAAACAATATGAGACCATTGTAATTTGTCAATGTCTCTTTTTTTATAAAACCGAATAATTGTATCATTGTTTTTGAAAAAAGAAACAAAATCATTTAAATGTTTATTTAAACAAATATAATTTAAAATAGATTAACATTCTTTTTTTCTGGTCTTCTAAGGTTTTGTCTTTTGATACAGCTATAGTGCGTCCCAACCAGAAAAAATAGACTGCCAATTAGTGTGGCACATAGCTTCCTCGCATTCTATCATGTATTTATTTTTATATTAACATTAACATTATTGTTATATTGTTTTATTCTTATATTGTTTATTGTGCAAAAACTATTATAATATAGTTTTAGCAATCTTTAACACTTCATAGTGGTGTCGCTGTTGGTTTTACTAAAAAATTGTATTTGAAAAAAATGTTTGTTTCATTGAATAGAGAAGATAGATTTTTTCCCGACCTAAAATTCCAATTTTAAATTTTAAGTTCACGTTTACGAGAGCGTTGCGCGTGAACGCTTGGACGGACAACGTTGTCTAACAAACTCGTCCTGGGCATTGCTAAAATGAACATGTCTACCAAATTTCATCAAAATCGGTCGACATTACTTTAAGTTATCGTCACACGTTTCATGATTCGCGGACCTGATGTCTGAAACGGATTTCTGTCTTGGAATTTTTAAAATCGGAGACATAAAAGTTTTTTGTTCTCAAAAGTGAACACAATTCTTCCGTTAACTTCGGTAAGCTCGGAAGCAAAATTGGCTGGCTTGAAATGATCCTCACAAAATCGAATTACAGGTATTTTGGTCAATATCAGTGAAGCACACTTTTGTAGATAATATGTTTAAAGGTTCTTCTAAATGAATTAGACTTGAAAATAGCTGATTGGGCCGAAACGTTGACACATATTCTTTTTTTCAAATATCACTTATCGCAACATTATAACATGTTACATAATACAAGCAATACAGATAAAAATAATTAAACATCTAATGGCTAGTTGTAAGATTCAGTCCAGTGACAGCACTTACTGGTATGGTAAATCAGATAAGTAAATAAGTTTCAAAATTTAAGGTAGTATAAATAATATTTCAAATATTCTATTAGCATTTCTCTTGGCCACTGCTGCTTAAGGCGTCTTGGAGGATTGCCAGGGATGTGATGGGAAGCTAGATTTTGGACTAAAGGATTAGGATGAGTGATGAAGGAACTATGAAGGTTTTGTATCCGGAAACCACCAAGATATAAGGTGTGATGATGCCCAGGTATGGGTGAAAATATGCACACATTCTCATCCCTAGAGCCCAAAAAGAAAAAGAATAATAAACACTTTTGTTCACATTTATTTTAATTCTCCATTTTCTCAAACAGGTTTCTAGGAGAGACAGGTGATTCTGAAGCTGTAAAGCGATCCTTGAGTGGTGGATGGATGCACTTGTCGTCAGCTAAAGAAGCTAGGTTTGTAACAGGATATTCGGGGATGTCATAAGTATAAAGGGACTACAAAAAAGGACCTAAAATGCTACCTTAGAGTACACCGGCTTTGATAGGAAAAATAGTCGATGTGGTGGATAAATTAAAGGATACTTTTTAAGCTACTTTCGAGGATGGGTTTAAGGATAAGATAATAAGAAAGTAAAGGAAAGGATTTCCTTGAGCTTCCAAACCAAGCTGGCGCAAGGTGCCAAACCCTATCGAAAGACAGCCGAATAGTACTTCTTCATCTCAAGGGTGGAGGATATTTCATCTTCAATTCTGTTACACTGCTGAATGGTTGAGTGAAGGGATCTATTTCTATTGCCGGTTTCCGTAAACTTCGGGTAAGCTCGGAAGCAAAATGTATTATTAGATTTAAAGTAATTAGTGTTACTACGCATATATACGTAGTAACATGATTAAGTTTTGCTTGAGTTAGAAAGTTTTGTTCTGTTTAGTTTTAAAAAACTAGGTTGGGTTTAAAATAAAAAAAAAACTAGGTATTATATTTTTTTAATTTTTTAGGTCTTTATTTGTATTAGTTTTTATGCTTTGGTATCTATTGCTACCATTCGAGCGTGCCAAAAGAAAATTTTCCATAACAGGAATTCATTTTAGACATCAGGCAATATTTTTTGGTCTCGATCCTACTTTTTAGTTGTATTTTTTTAACCTTAAAATTAAGCGTATGTTGTTTCATCTCACGCATATTTACAAACTATTTTTTTTTAGGCAGAATCTAGGTTTTGGAATCTATCTCACTGTGCTTCATATTATACTCATGTGACTAAGTTTAGTGATAGGATAGAGAAAGCTATGAAGCTAACTATGTGGAACTATAGAGTGAATTTAAATTACACATTTAAAAATGTGTAATTACAAATAAGGTTAGCCTCAGGACTTTGGTCATTTTGAGTTAGCTCTTAGAACAAAATAAGCCTCCTATTGAATCAAATCTTTATCAAGATGATGATAAAAAAAAAAATTGAATGATAAATGTTTTAAAAGAGAGGGGTTTTATAATAATATAAAAAAATGTAATAGAAAAGTTTAAAGCATTGTGAAATATGATATTATTGTTTGGTTAAGTATTCTTATAGCTGGCTAGTTAGACTATCTGAAATTCTCATCTAAATGTGCCAAATGTTCCGGCTGCACTGTATAGAACGGGATAAAGTAACCCGTTTATCTGGCAGAAGGGGTGCTATACAGAAACAAGTGACATATAATACTCTCAGAGCGCTATCTCATCTCCACCTGCCTACTACCCATCTACTGCTTAGGCATATGTCACTGTTCACTAAACAACCCCATATAACTATGTTCCACTTAAACAAGTACTCTTAGTATATAGAAATTGTCTCGTCATTCTAAATTATTAATTGTTTCGTTTTATGTTGAATCAAAAGAACTTTCAGCCCTTATAAGGACTATCATGAGCTTGAAAAATGGACATGATGATCAAATCTGATCGAATTAGGTTTAATAGTTTTGGCATCATTTGTCTTTAAAGACGACGAACCAATTAACTTTTAAAAACCACTTTTTAAGGTAGAACAATGAAGCCCACAGGATGTTGGTAATCTCCCGCTCACTGTACTTTGGATTTTTCTTGTCAATAAAAAATTGTCAATCACATTATTATTTTTACTTCTATACTTTCTTACATAGGTGCTTAGCAAAACTTAAGAGAATGTATTGTAAGGGCTCCAATATTCAATATTAAGATTTTAATGGATTTACACGTTTACAGATCCTCAGGTTTACCTCCATTGGGAAAGTGGTATTCAAAGTAATGTCTGTCGTCTGATAGCGCATTCCCACACACAAATGGCAAGACGAATAGCAAGGCGAGTAGTGGGATAAATGTGTTTTCTGTTCTTCTCGTACTTCTCTTGAAGCGCTCTCACCGGAAGTGGTTATTTGGGAAGAGTCAAAGGCTTGTATCGATGAAGCGAACTCGGGGTGAGTGTAAAAGCGGTTATTGACGTTGTGGGACTGAACGTACAATTGCCAAGGCGTCATATGAACACGAATTTGTAAATGTGCTATTAGGTTTGGTGTCGCTGCAGATGGTTAGAGTCTACACTACTAGACCAATTTTGATTAAATTTTACATAGACCATGTTCAAAAAAAAAAAACCATGCCGTAAAGTAAAAAATGTGAAATGAAATTTAGCTCTGACTGATTGATGGACTAACTCATCAAAATTCCAAGGCACTTCTAGCAATCCTAGAAACTTGAAATTTTGCATTAGAGTTTAATATACAAATAAAGGAAAAATAAAAAATCTGGTTCTATGCCCATCTCAAGTCTAATTGACCGCCAAGTCCAAATATTTTTAAAAAATTAAAAAAAATATAACTTGCGCTACTAGCGCTTTCTAGTGGAGAATTTTGAAACTAAAGTATTATTTTACTCCCATTGATAGAATTTTATATTAGAATAAGTGTGGTTGAGCTTTATTAAGTACATATTGAGCTCGAAGATTAAAAACATACACTTCCAGCAGCTCCTCCACTATTCTCTGACATTTCTTTTCCAAATAACTCTACAGGATATACAAAATTGTAAACGACACTGCAAAACATTTTATTTTTTAAAAAAAAATGTTAATATAAACCACGGGGAAAATATAACACAAATAGGATCAAACTGTTTAACCTCATTGTGCTGCCTAATTGCAAAGTCAGAATTTTTTTTTAATTAAATGTGTAGAGTGATTTAGGAAAGAATATGTTTGAGTTTGAGAGGGACAGAGAATAGAGAGGGGAAATAGACAAACAACAACATTTACCTGCACTGGATAAATTAGACCTAAGTAGTAGAACTTACTTTGGACAGGGAGACTTGGCTAAACTTATGATCGAAGGGCCTGGGTCCTGGAGTCCACTAGCCCTTTGGGTAGAGTGATTGGCATTCAAATACACAATCATGTGGGTTCATTACATTCAGTTCATTCATTGGCATTCAATCACTCATAAGTTAAGCAGCATTGGGCGTGGACTGTAATTAGATGGGTGTCCGCCTGACCAAATTGTACCCTGAGCAATATGGTCAGGGAGAGAGAGAGAGAGAGAGAGAGATAGTGAGAGAGAGGGAGAGCCAAAACCCATTACTCAAATTACCTAAGCCTACTACTAAGAAAACAAAAAAGAAATAGGGCCATTTATATATTAGGAATCGAAAAACAAGTTATTCCTAATAAGTTATTATCACTAATTCTTTACCATCGTTGTCTATAAAAAAAGTTTCACCTCCCATTTAATTCTAATAATTTTTATCTGATCCAATAATAATTTATTATTTTGCTTATAATTAATTCCAGCTCTTTTTAATTTGGAAAGAAACCAAAATTGATGTATTAAACTAAACAAATTATAAACATAAAACTAAAATTAAGTGACAATGTTATAAAAAAAAAAAAAATCGAGGCTAATAACAGGAAATTGAGTGAAAATCTGTTAGAATTGATTAATATTATTATAAGAGGAAGGTAGAAAGACATAAAAATGTACCCCTGTGTCGGGAACCGAAATAAGCATCTCTGGGTTTCGGTACAATGGTCCAACTACTGCGAGCAAAATTTCGCAATTGGGAATAAACTTAATCCGTTGAGATCTGTGCCTACAAAGCAAGAGCAATTTTAATTATATTACTTTGACAGTATGTAAACAAACAAATGCTTTAAAAGTCTATAACGTTAAATACGCACCTAGTATCAAGGAGTAACCGCAACTTTACAACTCAGTTGTAATCATTGTACACAAACTCAATTAAATATTATCGTTTAATTAATTATAATTTCACAATCACATATATAAATTATTAATTAACGATTTTAAGGAGAAGAAAATAGGATGAAGAAAATTATTTATTGTTTATTTTTAACAAGAGCCAAATTATAATGTGTTAATAATCATGTGAATTCATTACCTTGATAAATGTATTACAAGTTATAATTTATATATATATATATATATATATATATATATATATATATATATATATATATATATAACCAATGTTATATTTATGTATTATTATCTTGTAAGCAACTCATTGTAACAAGCTGAAAAGCTTATATGCAATAAAATTTCTATTCTATTCTATATATATATATATATATATATATATATATATATATATATATATATATATATATATATATATATATATATGAATAAATTCTCGACCGTAAATATAAACAGAAAACAAACAAAACTCAGGTTTCGGTCACAAAAATCGTCTTTATGTTACAATCCCGACGTTTCGGTTTTAACTTAAAACCTTCTTCAGGGGCCGTAAAACATCTAAACAACGACTCTATATTTACGGTCGAGAATTTATTCATATATAATTTGTCGGGGTAATACGTTTGCTGTTATGGGTTTTTATGATGAAGTACGGAGTCGTTGTTTAGATGTTTTTCGGCCCCTGAAGAAGGTTTTAAGTAAAAACCGAAACGTCGGGATTGTAACATAAAGACGATTTTTGTGACCGTGAGTTTGTCAGTATGTAAACATTTATATATGTGACATAAAGACGATTTTTGTGAGTTTTGTTTGTTTTGTATATATATATATATATATATATATATATATATATATATATATATATATATATATATATATATATATATATATATATATATATATATATATATATATACTCTGTTATTCTAAACGTTTTCTAGAGCGTCTGCACTCTATGACCTCTTCAGCTATGACCGCAATAAATAAAAAAATAATGCATAATTGTAAAATTAACATATGCAACAGAGATGCAATAATAATCCTAATGAACCTAATATAAATTAAACTACTGTATTCTGTTTAAACGCATTTTTATAAAAATAAAAATATATATCAATACATACAAATAACAAAATCACGGAATTATATTTCCATTGATATTGAGCATATCTATAACTATACTATGTATTATCCAATTAAAAATATACCATTAATTGCATATTAAACATGATAAATGCATTATCAAATAGATAACCCGAAGAATACACTGAGAAACACACACATGCACTTTATATATTTATTGTAAGGACATCGTTCAATGACACTGTTTCAATTATGAAGTGTATTTTGTTTACATTGCTTTGAAATAAATAGATCATAAGGAAATTGAAATCAATAAAAGATTATGGATACGTATCAATACACATTCATTTTATCTTTGAACTAAACCGCACTTTTATATTCTATATATATATATATATAATATATATAAATATATATATTTTTTTTTTTTTTAAATGTTTACCAACTTGTCATGCACATTCCTCTTTTTTTATCGCGTGCTATTATGATATTTTGATTTTACAATCTATAATTGTCTAATTTATTTAATTTTTCCCCGCTTTTTAGGGTTACGTTGGTAAAACCAAAAATGAAACCCTTATAGTTTCGTTCCTGTGTCTGTCTGTCTGTCACTCTGTCCAAAAAATAGCTTTTGAATCATAAGAGATAAAAAAAAATGAAACTTTCAAACTCACACACTTATAGCTTATTTTCACACTTATTTTTTATAATTTTAGCTGTTTCTCAGATGCAATTCCTACTTGATTAATACCTTGTCTGTTTTTTCTCATAACCGATCATCACAATTACTATCAATGTGCATTATTGATTATAAGATATTGACGTGGTGAACTACCAGTTCCCGAATGAGACCCAATAGGATAGATATACAACTACTGTAATTATCACAATTTTAATTTTAAACACAGAATTTTAATGTATAGAATAGAGGTAATTATTGTTTTTTCCGTAACGATATCAATAAATGAATTATTCCTATGTATGTCATATTTAAATGTTTTAAATAAATGAATACCTATAATTTTAAGGCTCGAGTAGCCGAAACGTTGCCATCTAACATGAAGCAGCACTAGTTTTCTTCTTCTTCCTACCCTTCAAGGATCCAAAGTTATGATAATATTCATTCTACAGGGTACACTTAGCTTTCATATAAAAAAATTTCGTTCTTCAAAATGATCTCACTTCCTGCGTTACCTTTGTTAAGCTTAGAAGCAAACATATTGCTTTGTGCATGCCTGATATTATTTATTTTTAGGTACATATTTTGGATACAATAAGATATACCTTAAGTAGTAATATACTCTACATTCCTTGTCATATATGCTCGTCGATTTAATATTTATTATGTACTTATTAGTGTTAATTTATTTATTTTTATTAATTAGTCTAAAGACTGATTCATATTCATGCAAATGTATATACGACAATAGCTGGCCATACACGGACGCTCTTTCATTTCAAAAATCGCGGCATGTGCAAACGGGAGAGGAAAATGGAAAGGATAGAACGGGAAAGGAAAGTGTGGAGATAAATTTACCCCGCAAGTGTTTCCCTTGGTAAATGGTGTCGTGCGGAAACGTGAGAGGATACGGGAGAGGAAAGAATGGCAAAGGAAAATAGGGTCGGATTTTTCGACGAAGGGATTTCTCAAGTGATTGCGCGGCGCGTTATCATTTGAAAGGAAAAAACGTTGGTGTATGTGAGAAAACTTTAATTTATCGTGTCATTTGCGGCGCCGGCGCGAGCTAGACCCAACTACTATGGTGCGGGGCGTTCCAACACGTGGCGTGGGGCGAATCCCCCCCCGTTTTCCTCTCGTGTATTATCACCCACTAACGCAGATGATAATAATCAGAAGGACATTTTTCGCGAAACGTTTGTCAAATCATTTCCCGTATTTTCATAGCGTGTACTACGTCCACTAACACACGAGCTTTTAGAAATGATTCGGAAAGACGCCGCGATTTTCGAAATGAAAGACCGTCCGTGTATGGCCAGCTAATGTATAAATGTTAAGAAATATATCATTAAGAGAAATAAGAAAATATGTATCTCTTGAGATTCTATATTCCAAATCAAGTGAATCCAATGCTATTCTGTAGTTCTGTACAATAAAGTTGCTTTTCGTAGAGAGACGAGTTTCTTTATCCCAAATCAAGTGAATCCAATGCTATTCTGTAGTTCTGTACAATAAAGTTGCTTTTCGTAGAGAGACGAGTTTCTTTATCCCAAATCAAGTGAATCCAATGCTATTCTGTAGTTCTGTACAATAAAGTTGCTTTTCGTAGAGAGACGAGTTTCTTTATCCCAAATCAAGTGAATCCAATGCTATTCTGTAGTTCTGTACAATAAAGTTGCTTTTCGTAGAGAGACGAGTTTCTTTATTCCAAATCAAATAATCCAATGCTCATCTATACTATGTATAAAGTTGCTGCATTCCATCTTTATAACTTGTAGCTCATTTTGAGGGCCGTCTTTCTTTGCTCCTAATAAAATGACTTTACTGCTCATCCCAACAAAAATTTCAACAACACCTTTTATTTAAAAGTTGGTCTGTATTTTTTATGTATATATATTATGTAGAACACAAATCAGTATATTATATGTAATAGAATTTAGAAAATATACGCAGCAGCTTATGAATATTTTATCCGTTTTAAGCTGTCATATTTAGGGTAGTTCCTGTGCCCGAAAATGTATACTTCATCAATTAACTTTAATGTAATTAACATAACTAATTTCTTGCCAAGTTCTTCACCAATTTAGTCAGATAATGAATTTATATGTCTCAAGTAAAATGGAGAAACGCGTTATCAAAATTTCTATTTATTTATAATATATTTTGTATAATTTTTCAAAAACTTGTGTAATCTTTTATCAAGTTATAGGTTAAATATGGTGGTCTATTAAGGGGGATTCTAGGTGTATTAAAGAGTCCAAGGCCTCACGCTAACACTCCATCCAAATCCATTTAAGAACGGTAAGAAAAGGTAAATAAAAATAAATAAAGGTAAATTGGGCGAAAGGGAGTTGGCAACCCTTAGTAAAAAGGTGTTTTTAGTCTTTATAAGCTGAGAATTTTAAAGACCAATGGGCAGAGAGAAGGTAATTGATACCAGTTAAGAGCATTAACGTTGGCTAGGAGGGGGGTCTTGGGTAAAGGTTACTCAAGTTAAACGTTCCGCCATCTTGGACGGAGAGATATGAGCAGGGTAAACCCACGCCTACTTACCCATTATCCCCTCCATCAGGACTTGAAGTTCGATCCAATGAACCCGACCATAATAACACTGTTTCAAACCAACACCGCCCATAACGACACAGGTGCAAAAAAATTAACTTGCCGAGAAAATAAAAAACTTTAAACGTAAGATAAGCATGCGACAAATAAAAACAACTTTAGCTGTATGTAGGTAGTAAGGAATCATAGTACGGGAAGTAATGATTTAAAATTTTGATTAAATGATGTTTTTTTTTAAATATTCAGAATAAAACCATTATAAACTAAATTAAAAAAACTGTCTCTCCACGTAAAATAATACTTGTTGATTCATCAATGAGGTTTTCGGGAGAGAGAGTTACTTAATAAAAGAAGAGTTACTTTTATACAGACTTAAGTCCGATAAAGACGCATTGGTCTTTGGTCTACAATATTATTTCATAAAATTTAAATTGTTCTTCTATATAATCATCTTTGATAAAGGCCTTTATTAGTGCCTTTATAATATATTATTCTACTTCGAGAGATAGTTTCTTTAAATCCATTAAGATGGTCTCCACGCTTAAATTCTCTATAAGAGTAAGTAAGATCTTTAGAATTTAGAACAACATAGATCATACACATCTCACCAGTGGCAGCTCCAAAGGGGCAGCCATAGGGGCCATCCCCCTCCCCCCCCGAGATTTATTTTCCATTACAAGATTTATATATAGTCACTTGACAGTTTAGTAGTTTGGTGTTCCAAGTCCATTAATTTTATAGTATTTTAATAATATGTATTTCTATCTCTAAAATATTTACACCCGGGTGGAGCACAACCAAATCCCCCGGTATGGCCCCCCTAAAAGTCAACTCTAGAGCTGCCCTTGCAACTCACAGGTGTCTAATTCAATTTCATTGACGGCCGAGTATAAATGCCAGCCCGTCGAATTCTTGCATCTTTATACTCCGCTCGATAGTATTATGAATATTAGCCTTTATAAAACTGTCGCGTGGGGCTAAACTAAACATAAACTAACTAAAGCTATAGCTCTAGCTCCATGTCCGAAATATTCTTTTAAAAATTTGGGAGGATGACCTTTTTTTCTTTCCAAATATGCGATGAACGAAACTTTCCTTATAAACCGTTATTTGTCAAAACAATAAGTGTGATTTTTTTAAAAATATTATTAATAGTAAAAAAAAACTTTTTAAAAACATAAGCTTTTATTTTATGCATTGTCATCTAAACTAAAGGTGTATACAAAATTTCAATTCAATCGGTAGAGGATAACTGCTTTAAAATTCAGTTGCAAAATTTGACCCGAACATACATACAAACATTGCAAGTTAAATAAAAGCTTGTAAAAAACGCAGTTTGTATTGGTACAAAAACGAAACCAAATATATATATTTGAACTAAGGAAGCTCACTCATTTCATAACCCATAATAAGAAAAAATTGGAATTGGAACCCGTTATTTTTTAGGGGGATTTTTGGGCTTTCCAACATTTTTTCTGTGGTTGGGTTTCACAAGTAGCATAACTGCAAAGATTCAGATTTGTACAAAATTCCTTCTTTTAAGATACTTTTGGAGATACAGGTGCGTTAAGGACAGACAAACTCATCGGGAAAGAAATGATAAGGATCTATGTATATTGGTATTGCCTATGAACACTAAAAATATAAATAAAAAAACTGAAAATTCTAGGTGTGAAATGCAAGTTGCCTGCTTACAATATTGAGCTGAGCTTGCATTTTAATCTCAAATTTTATTCATGCGTTAAAATTCATATTACATTAATTTGTTTGCATCACGCCATGATCACATTTTTCAAAAACTTGCCTTACTGTTGTTGACGGAAGATGTAACTCCGCATCGTTTTTTTTAAGAATCTGAATTTTATTTTTATTTGGCTCAATAACTAATTAAATAATTAAAACAATATCATTCAATGTTTTTATTAGCGATATAATGCAGTAGGTAGTATATATTAAACAGCTGATAGTTCACAATAAACATTTTTATTTATTAACAGCTGAAAACGGATCAAAAATAATAATATTTCTAATTTTTAATATAAAAGATTTCTTTTCCTGTTTTTTATCATATCCCCCTCTTAAATGAAAATGTGACGAAAGTGAACATAACAATAATAACTGCACTCTTAAAGAGCTTTCCATCGACATGCATCATGAAGGGCATATACTATTTTAACTTTTGTACCCCGTACTCCGTACCCCTGTGTATCAATTTGGACCATTTCAGATTTATACCTTCCTGTGGTTGGTCACTATGACCGTGCTGAATTTTGTGCGGATCGGTTCAGCCGTTTAGGAGGAGTATGTGTCCAACCAAATGCCAAATGTAGTATAAGAGCTTCGCTTCGCTCAGCTCAATTAATAACTTTCATTGTCAGTAGAAACACATATTCTTTGAAAGTTTTAGCTTTCTATGATGTAGGAAAGAGAGTTAAAATAAAATAAGCGTGTGGTGTAGCGGGACAACCCGGTTGGAACGAAGTTCCTTAAGCTTTTCATAAGGTACAAATAAATTATGAAATCACACTGCTAAGTATATACGATGCTAACTAATTATAAAAAAAAAAACTAATAGTAAATGACTATTTGTACTTATAGGAGTTAAGGAAAAATTAAAAGAAAACAATTGTTTTTATCATTGAAGCGAGCGTCTTGCAAAAAATGTGTATTGAATATTAAGAAAATATAGTTAATCATGATTCTACTGAAGAGCCGAGTAATAGGGAACAGGACTATTTCCTCACTACTCGGCCTACTCCATTTAAAATATTAAAAGATATATCACTTCACTACACAAGAACTTTTGCTTGTATCAGGTTGAAATTTAACATGCCTGTGCCAATTACTGTTTTTTAGACGATGAGTATGAGTTTTTATTAACATCTTTTTAACAGTTATATGAGAGGCAAAAATGTATAACTACCTTTTTAGGGGCTGCGACAATACTTATAATTGCAATAGATAAAAATGACAAATATGTATATGTATATATCATCTATAAAGAATTAATTAGAGGAAATTATAAAAAAAAAAAAAAAAAAATAATAATAATAATAATAATAATATAAATGTCTCAAAATGATACAGATCACAGATGGTCTCATATTACCTACAGATGCACACAATATTTGTTATATTATTCCCTCTATCTGCTAAAAGTACTCATCCGATTCTGGGCACAATTAATACTGATTAAATATAAAATTGATTCCCACTGTAAATCGAAACAGTTTACCAGTGACAGTTTACAATGCCACAATTCGTCCAATAATAGAACACAAGGAATTTATGTGCCACTGTAAGAAGCAGAAAATTTTTAATGCCACTTTATTACACCAGAGACCTTAAATCGTAAATGTAATTACAAAATATCCTAATTGAATTGCAGCGTCATCACAATACTCTCTTCTCTTTATATACTGCTCATGTGTGAAAATATAAATTATTAATAGGTGCCAGGTGCCTAAAATTTATTAAAGTAACAAGTTATGAAACTTCAATTATGGATAAAGCTTATAATTATGGTAAAATTAGAATCAAGAAAAAAAGCAAAAACGTGCAAAATTAAGTACTATAAAATATGAAATATTACAAACAGATAGCGAAATAGGATAAAGAAAAAAAAAATATATAAGGCGATATGAAATATATGTAGGACATTTCTTCACAACCTGACAATTATCTTTGGAAGATGTTAGAGAAAAAGACCGAGCTTTGATAACGGTGTCTTTATAATCCTGTTAACGACGACGTTTCACAGGATAGTTAAAGAAGAAAAAAAAAGAAACTGTCATCAGATTTAGAGGTGAGGAGACTTAGGTTAATGACTTGGAGACAGAAAGCACGCGGACCCAGTTTCAAGAGAAATAGTTCTTTTCTGTATCGCTCTTTTTCAAAATCCTTCAAGGAAGAAAACGTGCAATCAAAAGAAAAAACGATGTCGAAGTTAGATTTTTGAGTCCTTCTAAAAGAGTTACATCTAAACAGGAGAGATTATCTCTGCTTCCAAGGACCTCTTTAACCAGTCGTTAACGACGTCTAACTATCTTACTACTTGGAGGAAAAAAAAAAAACTGAAATAAAAACTCTAAACAATTTCTTCCTTGGTTTCAGTTGCACAAGAATCATTATAGAGGATGTTTTAGAAAATTAAGAACAGAAATAAAAAAAAAATATTATATATATAATTTTTGGGACAGCAAAGTAACAAATTCAAGAGTAGGATAGGTTTAAAAATTAACCCGATTAGATTTATAATTTAATAATAAGAAATGTTAAATAGATTAAACATGATATAACCAATAATCTCTTGCGGTAAACACCTTATTACTTCTGAGAGAGAGGGAAAGAGAGAAAGAGAGAGAGAGAGTAAGAGTGAGAGGGGGAGAGAGTGAAAGAAAGAAAGAGAGAGAGAGAGAGAGAGAGAGAGAGAGAGAGAGAGAGAGAGAGAGAGAGAGAGAGAGAGAGAGAGAGAGAGTGAGAGAGAGAGAGAGAGAGAGAGAGAGAGAGAGAGAGAGAGAGAGAGAGAGAGAGAGATAGAGAGAGAGTAAGAGAAAGAGGAGGACGATATATTAGGACACACATAACATATCGTTAGGACAATAGTAATAAGTTTAACCATCATTATCAAATCACGCTGCATGATCACGGTTAAAACAAGTATGGGGTACAAATAATTACTAAAATGCCCGAGTTTAGCTTTTAACCTATTACTGAATAGTGATTCGCTGAAATTTAAAGCCATTATATAATTACAATACATTTTCAGTATGGTCAGATTGACGCTGTATTAAACAACTATTAAAGATAAACAGCATAGTTTTCCGGTGAAATCCGCTTCACGATGGGGTTGAAGTCTGATGTTTCGATTCCACTACTGGAAGCATCTTCAGTAATATGCTTCCAGTAGTGGAAGCGAAACGTCGGACTTCCACCCCTTCGTGACGGGGATTTTACTGGAAAACCAAGCTGTTTATTAAGAGTCTACTCGCGGAAGCCTACGCACCAAGTTAACTATTAAAAATGACTATAATGAAAAAGAAAATCGTGTGAATCAATTCATATCACTTTTAATCTTTTAATCACTTTCAAATCAATTTTATCGTAGTAAACCGTTTTCGAGCTACTCTCATATTTCCACTCTCATAAACTAAATAATTTCTCTCTCATAATAAGCGAACTTGATACCATGAGGATAAGAAGAGCTGTGTTAAGAAGACTTTGTAATATATAAAACTGATAGAACAAAAAAAAATCAAGTGGGAAGTAAAAACCTCTCAATAACTCACCCTTTACCCCCTTTTGTCTTCTTTCCTTTTTAGCACACAGTTTATTTACTCTTACCTTGTTTCACGCCCAACTATTTTAATAATATGGAAAGATTAGATATTATAGAATTTAAAATCAGTATCACTATGAACAGGGCCGGCGCAAGAGGTTTTGGCGCCCTAGGCAAAACTATTATGAGGCGCCCCCCCCCCCCCCCCACCATTCTAAGCCAACGGCGATCAGTCGATTCAGCCGTTCGATTTTAGGAAATATAAGAACAAAACAAATAAAACTTAATTTATCCAAAATGTATTATTTAATCACTGTTACAATTTAAATAACTTGCTAACTCCTGTTCAGTTGAAATAGTTGCCAGTTCTACTAATCTCTCTACCGTCATATATGACCCCAGCCCAATAGGGGGTCCGGGGAAAATTTTAGAAAATTAGGTTCAAAATGGTGAATTTTGGGAATTTTTTAAAGTTTTTTTTTCAGCTAAAAAAAAGCAGTCACCTAAAAGTTTGTTTAAAATATTTTCTGCTGAATTTTTGAAAACTTTATTAACTAAATCGGGTTTTAGTCTAAAAAAAAACATTTTTTACCTTTAACGCTATACTATGTTATTAATTCTTCCTGATTCATTATGAAATACCTTCACAACGTCCTATACAGCAACTGAACTAGTGGATATACACTAGGATAGACACTTAACAGTATATAAACAAACAACCATTAATGTATGCAAATAAACAAACATAAAATAGTTTAATGTTTGTATCCTACATAAACATGTAAATACCAACTTGACTATTGCTCCATAAACAAAATAATTTATTAGTAAAATAATTATATTATTAGTTTTAAATGGGAACGAAAAATAATAAAATATAACAAATGTTTATCCTTATTTTATTCAATTGATATTTTCTCGTAATTTTGTTGTATTTTGGGGGGAATCCCCCCCCCCCCCCCCACATGATTCGCCCCTGAAATCTCTTCTAATTTAACTTATTCACCTATCTTTCTTCATAAAAACATTGACTTCTTGGTGGGCAAGTATTTTGCGGCGCCCCTCAAGCCTTAGCGCCCTAGGCGGTCGCCTAGTTCGCCTATACGGTCGCGCCGGCCCTGACTATGAACATGAGAAAATCTGCACGAATTTGTCGAACTCATTTTTAAACTATAAATGACGTTTGCCGGCGGCTAGGATAAATGTATTTCCTTTTTTCAAGGTATAAACAAGAAAAAAAGCAAAATCAGTCGGTATTTATTAGTTCATCGATTATTATTATTATTATATCAATGTTATTTAGTGGGTTTCACTTCTTTGACAAGAGTTGACAATCAAATCATTGAAATGAAAAGGGAAGAAGTTGGATGACATGAGAAAGCGTACAAAATTATCAAATAAAGATATGAAAATACATAAGATATTACTTAAAGATAATAAGATTTATAAGTAAATAAGATTATCGTATGAAATTTATAACGGTCAGTGCTAATAGTAATAGGATAATAACTGAGAGAAGTGTACAAATACAAATATGACGAAACATTATACTAAATTAGATAATTCGTTATTTTATTAGATAATTTATATTATAATAGTGCTAGCTAAGGTTATTCGTATCAGTTATATTTATAGTGTTTATTCTTCTTATCTATACAGGGTGGTCCAAAAGTCTCCCCCCCCCCCCTCTTAACTTTTGAACGGTTTGAGATAAATTAATGAAACTTGGGGGATCTCTACCATGCAAAGGGAAGTTTGTTTTCATGCAATCACCCACTAGGGGCAACCACACACTTTGCCCCCAGGCCACCCAACTTCAAAATTTCAAATTGGAGTGTGTATTTTTGATAGCATATTTGGATTCTACAGTGAAAAATAATAAACTTTTACTAGAAACTTTTTTTTCTATTCCCAATATGTTGCCCCCTATAGGTGGGCAAAGATAGCAAAATTACCCTACCGATAATACGTTGTAAAATCTAAACGGTTAGAGATAAATTAATGAAACTTAGGGGATCCGTACCATGTAAAGGGAAGTTTGTTTTCATGCAACCGTGCTGTAGGGGCAACCTCCCATTTTGCCCCCAGACCACCTAACTTCAAAATTTTGTCCTAGAATGTATATTTTTGATAGCAGATTTAGATTCTACGGCAAAAAATAAAAATATTTTACTTAAAACTTTTTTTTCTACCTCTAATATTTTGCCCCCTATAGGTGGACAAAGGTATAAAAAACATAGATTTAAGCGCCTGGGGGCAAAATGGAGGTTGCCCCTAGTACTCGAGTGGATGATTTAACACTTCGCTTTACATGGTACAGATCCCCCAAGTTCCATGACTTTATTTCAAACCGTTTAGATTTTATAACGATCTAAGTGTTATTTTTTTACTATTTCGGAAGGGTTATTTTGCTATCTTTGCCCCCCCTGTAGGGGGCAAAATATTGGAGATAGAAAAAATAGTTTCAAGTAAAATTTCATTATTTTTCACCGTAGAATCCAAATATGCAATCAAAAATATACACTCCAATTTGAAATTTTGAAGTTGGGTGGCCTGGGGGCAAAGTGGGTGGTTGCCCCTAGTGGGTGATTGCATGAAAACAAACTTCCCTTTGCATGGTAGAGATCCCCCAAGTTTCATTAATTTATCTCAAACCGTTCAAAAGTTAAGAGGGGGGGGGGAGACTTTTGGACCACCCTGTATAATATGTTACGGTATAAATAAGAATATCTCAACGTTTATTTTTTATTTATTAAAGGCATATGTAATTATATTGGAATGATCAATGTCAAAAGTGTAGCTTATTGTTTCATAACGATTGTTTAGAACAGTAGTATTGAGAGTTGGTATATTGAGTAGTATTGACACGATATATTGATTAATATTTATAGATGGTATACTGAGAGTTGATAAATAATTTTGGCAGTTGAAATATTGAGTAGTATTAAGAGTTAGTCTGCATTAGTATTAAGAGTTGATCTAATTAATAGCATTGAGAGTTAATACAGGGTGATCCAAAAGTTCGGCAACGGCTTAATATCTCCGGTTATAATTGAGATATTAAGTTCCCGTTTACGGGTATCTTAATCATTTGTAAAAAACTACTTTTTTGGTGGGTAATCATTTTTTCTGCCATATTGGTTGCCACCATATTGGATTCAACTTTGAAATTTTAAATAAGACCACCCATAAAGTGATACATTTTTGGAAAGCCCTTAAAAAAAGAAACCATTTGCCGCAAACCCGAGCTTTCTATCTACTCCCGTTCCAAAATGGCGGACACTCAAAGTGTAATCAATTACTCTTTTTTTTGTTATTTTCAATAGTTTAGTAAGATATAAAAAATCGGTCTAAGACAATTTCGACTAACATTCTCATACAATCTCGGGTCCCAGATCCCAGAGAACTATGTTAGTTTTCAAGTCATAGTTTCCGAGATATTGATGAAAATTAATCTGATTTCGTTAAAAATCGAAAACAAAAACTAAACAACCACCTGTTGTACACTTTTTAAATAATACAAATTAACTAAGCATCACGTAGGTTTATCATCGAAGCGAGCTTAATGCAATAAATATTTAATTTTATATTCATATTTTATGGGATCTGGGACCGAGATTGTATGAGAATGTTAGTCTGAGTTGTCTTGGACCGATTTTTTATATCTTACTAAACTAACGAGAATAACAAAAAAAAAGAGTAATTTATTACACTTTGAGTGTCCGCCATTTTGGAACGGGAGTAGGTAGAAAGCTCGGGTTTGCGGCAAATGTTTTCTTTTTTTAAGGGCTTCCCAAAAATGTATCACTTTATGGGTGTTCCAATTTAAAATTTCAAAGTTTAATCCAATATGGCGGAAAAAAAGATTACCCACCAAAAAAGTAGTTTTTTATAAAATGATTAAGATACCCGCAAATGGGAACTTAATATCTCAATTATAACCGAAGATATTAAGCCGTTGCCGAACTTTTGGATCACCCTGATATATTGAGAATCGGTATATTGAGTAGTATTGAAGGTTGATAAATTGAGTTGTATTGAGAGTTGATATAGTGAGTAGAGTCGAGAGTTAATATATTATATTGAGTACTATTATACTAGACTTAAATGGCTCGAATCCTACTAAAAAATATGTCTTCTAATTAGTGTGGTGACTCGTTACCGAGCAGCCTATCATTGGTCACATGAGTAAAGTAATGTGACTTATTGGAATTTAAAGTGTGGTTGCTTTGATTTCCAGTGGGCTCAATTTTATTTGAATCATTATTATGTAATTAATTTATCATTACTATTTAAGTTACAGGTGTTAATAAAAATAAGTTTGTGCGCATGCGGTAAAAGGGCCATTAAGTGAGCAGTGTTGAAATTCATATGGGACTGGGCAAATAATTATGACAAACTATCCAAATTTTATAAAATCGAACTAACAATTAAAAAGCAAGGACTAAAGCATTATAGATAGACACGTGACCAAAAATGTTCTCCGATGTCTCAATCGCATAATTTTATTTGGAGACTTCTAAATGATCGTAAATGCATCCTTTACCATCGCTAAATTTGGAAGCAAAAGTCAGCTAATTTGTGTGATACTTGAATTCTTCACATAATATCTCTGAACTAATTATCACAATATTTAATAACTTAAACATTTATTTATAAATAGGTTGTGCGCATGTACGATAGAATGCCATGTGTAATAACGTTATAAATTAATATTGGACCATTTCTGCTCTAACTTTGATATATAATCGGTCAAATCGTATCTTAAATATGGCATTTCTACAGAATTGTTGACAAAATACCACTAAGGCTGACCTGAATACAAAATCTTGGTTTCTCCGGTTAAGGAAAATTCATTTATATGAACTAAGCAATAGGGGTTTCATTAAAAACAACGGCTTAATCATATTTTTTTTGCATTCTTAAATTTCCAAAAATTGGGATACAACGTTCACACTGATTTTATTACTATTATTTTCATTTCAAATCTGATAAGTAGTTCAATCCAATAATCTTGCAGCATCTATAATCAGATTAAAGAAAACCTAGAGAAAGAAATAAAGGATTTTAGTTCATCACGATATCATAGAAATCACGACAGCCATGCCTACTTTTCCATTCTTTGCATTTCTTTTTCGTAATTATCAGCTTTACTTCGTTGTTATTATTTTTAATAAACGACTCAATCACGATACTTACATTTTTTAAAGAAAAAAAAAATGGACGGAATATTTCCAAAAAGCCATAATAAAATAATAACTATTGAAATAAAAAAAATGGTCCGACAAACTCAACAAAACTTTCTCATATACTTACTTACAAGTCCTAGCCCTCATCTACCGGTCGGTTTAGATCGACAAAAGGATCAGCCACTGGGTCTTGAACTAGCTGAACAGTTCTCTTTTAATTTATGGCCTCTCTCTTTTAAACTGTTCTCGATGTTATCTTTCCAGGAGGTTTGTCTCCTTCCTCTTAGATGTCTTCCAGTATCTGTCTCAGGTAAAACTATAAATCAATACGTTGAGCATGAGCATGACCAAACCAGCTAGCTTGGAGCATTTTACTCGATGGATAAAAAGTTTCACTCGTAGAAGGATCCTGTCTTTGGTGTTTCTGATTCGATCCCATCGTATCTTCCCTATTATGCCTCTGAGGAATCGCATTTCTACTGATTGGATCCTACTTTCCTGTTTAGAGGTAAGGTTCCAGCTCTCGCTGCCGTGTCAGAATCGTGCGTAACACCTAATCAGGTGCGTAGGTGTTCCAGTATACAGTTAATTTGGTTTTCTCATTTTCTTCCCTTTTCCGTAGGAACTTGGAGCGGATAGCATTTAGTATCTCCCCAGATGCTAAATTCCTAGCATTAAGTTTGCTGGCTGGCACTATCGTTGTTCAAAACCCCTAAATACATGAACTGACTTGATACTGGGAATGTTCATAAGTAATTATTTGATGGTTCTTCGCCTCCCTTGATATAACCATGGTTTTTGTTTTGTCGATAGTGACCTTTAAACCAATATCCCCTAATGCTAGTGTCAAAAGGTTTAGTTGGTGTTGAACCGTTGCTGCAGAGTCTGCGATCAGCTCTAGAGTGTCTAAATATGCTAGTGCATTTATTATTACTATTACAGTCCTGTTTCCTGGACGGAAATTCTTGATTCAGCACATTTCTTCAGAGGCACATATTCATTACTATAATAAACAAGAGTTGGCAAGATATGACGCATGAAAACCAAAATAGACCCTAACTTTTTTCATGTCTGTCTGACTGTATGGTTTCGGTGCAGTTTCATCTTCATAGGAGCAAAACTTGCAAAATAAATGCCATTTACTTTTATACAGTAGTGAAGGAATATTTTTACTACGTTTTTATTAGCTTGCTTTCTTGTTTGTTTGTTTGTCCGGTACAAATCTGGCAATCGATTTCTAACTTCCCGAATAGCTAGACATTTGAAACTTTTAGCATAGCTCAGAACACGATGACAATGCATTTTTTTAAATACTTTTAGCCATCTTTCAGCAGAATTTAATTAGTTTTCAGCACATTTTGCTGTACGGAAAGTTAGTTCGGAAAAAATCCGTAAGTTATTTTATTTGTTTTGCCATGTCCAATATTTACGCAATCTTCATTTTGACTGGTCTCAAATTTGTGATAGATAAACATTGAATGACAGCAAAACAGGAAATATCGATTATATTATTTATCGATTATATTATTTATCGATTATATTATTTATATTATTTCAAATATATCGATGGCACGCTTTAGATTTGGTGTTGGGGAGATCCGTTGTACAAAGATTCATCCTTTTATAGGTTTAAGATCAGCTCTCTATATGGTTGTCATTTATGTGAAGTAAATAAATTCGAAACTATTTTTTTTTTTTTTTCACTAACATTATATATTATATAACAATAACATATTATCAACATTACATACGATTCAACAGAAAATTTAAAAACGTAGTGTATAAAAAGTTCTTTTTATCTTGAAATTATTATAAAGGTATAAATGCATAAGAAAAAAACTACATGCAAAATAAAGGCCTGAACATTATATTTCACTTCTATGCATTCTTCTTTACACAACATTTATTTATATGTTTCGTTAATATTGAATCGGACATCAAATAAATATTTACTTATTTTATGTTACTTTTGAACATCTATTCTAGTTAATTATCTATATGAATCATGTCTCACTAAAATTAAATTTTATAACATAAACAAATATTCACCTTCTGTATTCATTTTAAAAATACATATATGTTCTACAAAGGCAATACTTTGTACACTAATGTATTTTTTATATTTCATTATCATTTATAATATTTTACAAGACTGAGAAAAAAGTAGCATAAGATGTGTTTGTTATTTATATATTTCCTCTTGAAGTAGAGAAAGGGTTGTTTTCAAGCCTGACTGTTATATAAGGTGTTGAAGATTTACCTCTCCCTTCTCAATATAGCCGAGGATTTACCCCACTTGCTTCACCCTACTTCGTCCCTTTGCCTTCCTTACTTTACTACAACCACCAAGAATAAAATGTATTCTAAGCAGGAAAAATACCTCCTCCCTTGAGAGGGCGAGAGACAGAAAAAGAAATTGTAATTTTTCAAACAACGCCTCACCTTCAATTTAAATATAATACAGCCAAAGTGTCTCCTTTATCCTTTTATTTATTTTTTTCTCTTGAAGAAAACGTCACTCCTGAGGAGCTTACACGACTACGGTAAGCAGTATTTTCCTTCTTAAAAGTACGTATATATCTTTTAAAAAAGTACCGGAAAAGAAATGTAGCTTAGATATATTTTATTCTCTTAAATTCAATATAAGGAGTATTTTGAATATACTTTAAAGGTAAGGATCCTTAGGCGTTCTTTTACCGAAGGAATATTTCCCACCCTTCTTTCTTTCGAGTCCTTAAGAGCCTCGGATTCGATTCAATCAAAGAATCTTCAAGTGAAGGTTTTGTCTGGTAGAAGAGTGAGGAAAAAGGATACCCGAAAAAAGTAAATAAATAAATAAAGCAGTGATATATCCGTCTTGATGATACGCCCGAGCGAATACAAACCTTTCCTTCCGAAAATTTTATCCTTCTTCGATAAAAAAAAGACCTCATGTGAAAGTTCCCCTTCTCATTCGTCCTTTATCGAGCTTAAATACGACGGAGAAAGATTGAAGGCAGATAAAAAATAAGAAAAAAAACACAGATCCTTTTATATTCCAAAGAAAAACTGATACTAGAAGGAAGAAGGGAAAATTCAGTTCCTAATGGATACGAAAGGCAAAGTTGTACCTTTTTTTTATTTCCTATATAAAATCTTATTTCTTTTCCCATACTACGCCCTTTAGAAGGAACACAAGAGAATCTCCCCCTTTCTTTTAAGAGGACATAAAAAGCGATATCCTGTCTTCAGAGGTTTTCTTCTTTTGTGAAAAGAAAATGGCGGAAAGAGTAACAGACAGAAGGGGAAAACAAACAAAATCGTCAATTGAATATAAAAATCTTACGATTTAAGCCAAAGAAGAGAATGGGGAAAAAAACATTTTGAAACACAAACACACCTAACGTGGAACGATCGTAAGAATATACGTTTTTTTCTCAAAACAAACAATAATCTAACCAATTCCTTAGAGGATTCATGCTGTTTGGAATTGATTGTCTTCAAACAATATACTTTTCAAAACTATAGTTTTCAACACTTTTATATTGTATGTGTGTTTACAAATTATATTTATTTACATATATGTAGCGAAATTATGTGTAATGTGAAAAACCAAATTATCTGTAATTTCATCATTTAAACATCCGTTGTTTTTTTTATAGAAAAAGATAAATAAATACAGCCCGAGGCAACGGACTAAATTTAATATTTAGAAAAATATTAAAATTAAGTAAATTAATTTTGATATTTATTTAGATAAGTTATTTTATCTATTTGGAGACCAGAAAAAATCAAAACAAAAATTTGCTTTTATTGAAATAAATGAGGTTGCCTTAGCTTAGCAATAACAAATCATTGGGCGAATAACTTTGTCCAGTTATCGTCACACGTTTCCAACACACCTACAGATTCATTGGATATTTCGTTGAATGTAGGAAGCTTGCAACGCTCTCTTTAATTTTTGTAAAGTAAAATGCAAATCGGGGGCTTCAGCTCCTCTGTGAGTGCGTCACTTGCCAAGTGGTTAGCGTACTCATAACTCTGCCGCCTGAAACCTAGGTCTGAAACCTAGGTCTAAAACCCAAAAAATCTAGTGGGATCGAATACCAGGGATTTGAGACATGTTTTACACTCATGATTACTTCAAATAGATTAGTAAAAATCGGTCCAAAACAACACAGACAAACTTTCTCATATACGAGTTACTTAGCCCAGTGTTTACCATTTATTAATTTTCGAGTTTTCATAGGTACATTTAATTACGTATTATTGAATGATTTATCAAAATTTATCATAAAAATAATTCTCCTGGGTGGGGAATCGAACTCGGCTCTCTGCGTCCGCGATTAGAGCTATTATCTATTGAACTAGATTTTCCTCCGGAAAACGGCTTTTTAAATAAGCTACATAACAAAAATTTTTAATCAAAAAGTTGTATGTCAATTGCTCCACACGTCTGCTCAGACAACAGACAACAAACATACATTTTTTAAAAACACTTTTTTGGACTCAGAGGACCTCAAAACGTGTAAATCCATCAATTTCTCGTAAAAAAGTAAAGAAGTGACCGGATCCACCGCCCTGTAACCTAATGGCGTGCTGGTCGGGACAGAAAAGAAACAAAAAATTAAACACCTCCGCGCGTGTGGCGAGAATCCTAACGCTAGTATGCTTAAATAGAGAGACAATTTTTTTATTAATTTAATAACGTCGATCCCCCATCCTGTAATAACCTAATCTGGAAGTAAGTCACACAAAAAAAAAAAATAATAATAATATCTTTGATTTGTATACTCTTTTGGTTTAAGAAAACACTGTAGTAATTTATTTAGAATAGACACAATATTTGGGCTATGTTACATCACAAACAAATGTGAGTAGATGTGCTTTGTACAAGTTTACTTGTATCATTTTACTCTTATAACATTTGGGCTATTGCTTTTGATGGATCTAAAGTTTGTTATCGTTATCGTTGATGGTATTCTGGTTCTTTTAGAAGCTAAAGAGTGGGTGAGTGACCTTGGTTCAACGGACAGAGAAAGCAAGAAAAGGACGAAAGGAAAAGAAGGATCTTTAAGTACAATTCTATAAGGATTGAAAAGGAGATATTTACGAGGAGGGACGGCTCCCCTTTCGGTATCAGACGAGTTGATAAATATTGAACGAGAAAGGGCTCCTAGTGAAGCCAGGACGGTAAACACATCATCTTACTTTTAAATATCCCTATGAAAGTTTAGTGGGAGGGCGGCATCGGCGGCGGCGGCATCGTACCCTGTTTTGGATGACCGGTGAAATATGGGCAAAACTAAGCGTAGGGAAGGACGGGGGGATGGCTTTTAGTTCTGGAACACTCTGTGTTACATGGGAACGAAGCTTTTACGCCGAACTAGGGAAACCTGCCACTTTGCATAATATATATGTTCATAATGCCCTTTCCGCCGAGTTTCCTGGAGCCTGCTAGGAGGACGGGGGCCAGAAACTTGTAACTTATTCATGAATCAATCGTTGCGAACACATAGTGGTCCGGGGTAAAACGAGCAGGACACACCAGACAGACGCGGGTTAAAAGGTACCGCTTTAAGCAAAATAACAGCAAAACATCATACGAGTATCTTTAATACCAGACCCTTTCCCTGAAAGATGAATCTCCCTATGATACGCCATCAAGAGACCCCTTAATGTTTCCTATTCAAAATCCCGATCATGATATTCCTTCTTTCCAACCAACTGCTCAATTATGTTTTAGATAAAGCTAATATTAAAGACAACTTTATACCAATATATAAGTACCCGGCGTTACTAGGATTTGTTTTAAAATGTTTTATAATTATTAATACATAGTAGCCCTGAATAGAAAATGTTCTTAGTTGGATTATTTACTGCTTACTAAGCCAATATACAGGGGACGGAGAGGGTTCGAAGAAGAAGGCAACAAGAGTTTTGTCCCTAGCAATAGTCTCGAAGTTTAAGGGAGGGCCTAGTGTTCGGCGCGCACGAATTGGATAACTTCTACCTGCTCTTAGTACTTCTACCTCGAGCTCGAATTGGACAACATTTTAGAAGCAACCCCTCTTGGGTCGAGCACGAACTGGACAACTGTCGATGTGTTTGAAAAACTTACCATGATGTCATATAGCCCTGTATATATGACTACATATGAGACCGCCATTTTCCAATGTAAACAAAAGGTAATATGAACGGTATTCAAGATGTGGAATTTAACATTTCTGTGCAAATTAAACGTTGTCACAAAGTTAAACCGACTGATTTTGCTTTTGTCTGCCACTCTCCTACCTAATGCCGATAGTTGTCTAGTTTGAGCTTAGGGATTAATGAACCCTTTTCTGGCCCGTACTTATGTTTTAGAATGTTTTCCAATTCGTGGGCAGCCATAGTGTTTGGGTGGTTAACAAGACCAATGAACCAAGTGTTATGATATGCCCTATCATGACACATATCAGATATGGTGGCTTACAAAGGCCGAAAGGCATCGATTTTTTTCTTATATTATTAAGCTCTATTCATATATAGGAAGTAATAATACATAACTTGATATTAAACCATCCTGAAGAAGCAAGAAATTTACTGGTGAAAGTTTCATTCACGATTTGATTTCATGATCCTGTCCTGAGTACAAAATTTGTTATTACACCAGAAATCAAGTTGATGCTAACTTGTCACTTGATAGATTTTATGTTAATTTTTTTTTTTTTTTTTTTTTTTTTTTCAATTGCCTATTGCTAAGCTATTATCCGAAAACGAACTTAGCCTATATCATATTGCTGAAAGGCCCAAAAGCTTAACTTATATACAATATTCTAGCTTGATGTAGACACTTTTTTGCAAGCTATCTCCTGGACTATAACTTCCGTTGCATTATTTATTAACTTTCACGGATGAAATACCAATTAAAGAAAAACTTGATTCTTTTGTTTTGCATAAGAGCGGTGTTTGATTCGGTAGTGCGTAGTGCAGAGTTTGTCAGCGTCGCTCCGGAACTTCACGAGCGGGGTGAAGTTCCCTCCTCTAGATGATTCACTTAGCGGACTAATCCGACGTGTTTACGTATCCAAACGCCGGTCTTTTTTCCCCCTCGCCGCGGCGGTAATTGTTTTCTCTCCGGAGAAGACGGGATATTTACGATCCGAGGAGACATTAGCCAATTGGACACGGCAGAGGGATTTATGTAGCATGCATAAGAGTTTCCGCACCCGAGCCCTTATCAAAAGGAAAAAAAATATTTTAGGGTCTTTTTCATCCCTGACTATTGATCTCGGTGGGGTAGTAACTAGGATCATTAAGGGTCCTCTATAGCCCGTCTTTTCCTTCCAAACATAAAACTGAAAGAATATCTAACCTATATTATAACCAACCAAATATAATAATGCTTCAATAATTTTAAAAGTGGCCAAATGGGAATATAATATCTTTACAAATATCATTATTCTTCACCCTAATTCCTTAACACTGATTCGCCTTCTAGACAACTAACTATCAATAAAAATAAATTACGTAGAAATTAACCAATCATTGCTCAATCTTAGTTTAGGGGAAGATATTACATTATAAGTTACCCAAATCTTTAATAAAAAAAAGTCAGCCAATTAGTATTAGCACATAACTTCCTCGCGTCTTGTAGCATTATACTATAGTGATGTTTACGCTATTACAACCCATTATAGAATAATTTATTAAATCCCCCCTCTAAATCTCTCAAAATTATTTTAATTTATTACGCACGAATAATAGTATCAATTTAGAAAAATTTAATGGCTAGTAAAGAATGTAGTACAGAGGAGATGATTGAAATTAATGTGTGACTATAAATATGTAGGCTGCTTTCAACAATCCATACAAATTTCTTAAAAATCAGTAAGAGACTTTTAAAGATTTAGGTTATAAAAAAAAGGTTGAGTACAAATTTAAGAGGAACCAATGTAGGCAGAAGGATTAAACTTATATAGAATCAACAATGGGCTAATTATGAACTACCACCTAAATGTCATTAAATGCGGACAAGTAATTTGTAAGATATGCCGGATGCAAAAATGTTGGGCAGACAGACACGAGACCTATAATGTTCCCTGATGTCTTTCCAGACATAAAAATTCCGTTCTTCAGAACGATCACAATTCTTCCGTTACCTTGGATAAGTTTGGAAGCGAATGTTGTGTGGTAAACTTTACTAGCTTTTAATATAACGTTAGTTGCTACTAACGAAAGAACGCTTTAATTTTGCCTCTATATCTGTATTACATTCTCTCTTTCTATGTCTCTACTGTCTTCTACTGTCTAATTAGGTATTATCAGACTGATCTTAATACTTTGGATAGTTATCTTTATACTTTCTTTTTAAGTACAAACAATAAATAATAATTTTCAAATACTCTTTCGTTCTTTTGAATAGTCATTTCTTAAAATAATCATTGAACAGGCAAAGTATAAGAAGACATTTTGTTAACTTCTTTGTTATTGTTGATGTTGAATAACTATTAGAAACAACTGTATGGAAAGCAGTCTGAAAAGAATGTATAAGCCTTAACATTTTCCAAACGGGAAATTTCTTTGTTTGTTTTTCCCTGAATGTCTTAACTAAAAGCAATGTGACCTAACTTACTTACAATCAAACGTTTAAAAGGATTTTTCTCGACAAGAAAAAGGAAATAAGGAAGTCGTTATTAGGGACAAATGGAGCGTTGCAGAGGATACTAAAGTCACTGGACAAGAAGAGTAAAATACCCATTAAATCTAACGACTACGGTCCATAAAGAGATGCCAACCCTAAGGAAATGGGCCGACTCCAAAACCGTTTTTGGGACTAATACAAACCATTCGGACTATTCAAAACCTATAAAGTGATTCTTTGGAACAAATTGTTTATTGATTTTTTTATCGTGTCAATGATAAATGATTTTTCTTAGTTCTTTTATATTCCTGCAAAGAGAATAAACAAAAATTTAAGATGTATATCAAATTCATAGTTAACAATTTATCTTTCGTTAATTATAAATAATCAAACAATAAAATCAAACATTCAAAACATTTTTGACAATATTTCTAAAAGCATATCAAGGCCCCTGGATTAAAAATTTCTCCTAAGGAACAAAAAAAATGAATGGATATCAGGAAGTACATTATTTTAGAAGTAAGGAAAATTTTCTTTAACCAAACTATCTCTGACTACTTATAACTACCTCAAACTTTATCAATTAATACAGGTCACGTGGCTCCTCATACGGTCCTAATAATAGTTTCTATCCTGATAATACATGCCACCTCAATCTATCTCTGACTACCTATAACCACCTCAAACTATATCTGACTTCCTTTAATCATAACCACCTCAAACTATCTTTGACTACCAATAACCACCTCAAACTGAATCTGACTTCCTATAACCACCTCAAACTATATCTGACTTTCTTTAATCATAACCACCTCAAACTATCGCTGACTTCCAATAACCACCTCAAACTGAATCTGACTTCCTATAACCACCTCAAACAGGTAATCTCTGATTACCTGTAATTAACCCATGCAATCTCTGACTATAATATGCAACCACCTCATACTATCTCTGATTACCTATAACTTACCCTTAAATTTTATTCATTATATTATGTGACTATTTAGGTCAGAAGTTTTATGAATTTCCTAGCAAAAAAATCATCAACTTGTTAATAAAAAAAAAATAATCTTATAAACCTTTATCTCAGTTATTTATATGAATAATTAACCAAAACGAAAAGCAAATATCATAATAAAAACAAGAAGTAGCCGCCACGGTAGACTGCTGACTCTGAAAACAACCCCTTATCAGAAACAAAGTAGCAGGGTTAAATGTTTAATTTAATGATAAGAGATTGCCAGACAGGAACCTCTAAATTACAATATTCTGTATTAATGTGAATCATTAAAAAGATTTGACTTTAACGTTATTTTAATGTTTCTACCGGCACAAAACTAGCCTTAGCGTAAATAGAGAATAGCGTGTTGAGATCAGTTATCTAGCTTGCCGACGTCTTATTCACCGTAAACCAAAAAACCCCTAGTTCAAAACAACATCAGACAATACAACGATAGAACTATGAAATATAGTAGGGTTCTTATTTGCATCAGATTGTTATAGATAACCCTATTTTTCCTCTTAACCCACGAGCATGTTTTTGGAAAAACTCCTTGTCTTTAGTTCTAACCCTTTTCCCTTCCTTCATGTTGTCTAATAATTTCTCCTTTGAAACGAGAGAAAAACGATGTAGATAATGAAACCCTTCTTCTTCTTGTTTTTTTAGACAAAGTCCTTAGATAAAATTCCACCTTATCAGTTTCAAAATGAAGAGAACCAATAAGAGACAGGGAAAGTAAAAAATGATTTTTTTTTTTTTTTTTTTTCTAGGTGAAATCAAAAAGTGATGTTTGTAGGAAAAAGCTAGAAAGGTAGGAATTATTATTTATGAGGAGAGATAACAAGCTCTATAAAGCTGTTTTTTACAGTTTTTCTTTCTTTTTAAAGCCTTTAATCAAAGTAGTTAAATGGGAATGCTAGTCTAGATAAAAGGAAAAGCTAGAGTTGTATGAAAATAACACTTTGCTATTGATTGCAAGTTTTTTAAATGGAAATAAACACTAACCTATTGACTTACTTACAACTTACAACATAACGAGTGCATTAAATATAAAACTTAAGTGCTAAATAACAACCGGCAGAACCCTCCATATTGTTGAGACAGCACCACTGACAAACTAGATCGCTGCTTGCTTGAAGTTGATTCCCGGAGCTAAAATTATCAATGTCAAGAGAAATCTAGAGGTCATCAGCATAAAATTCAAAAGCACAGCCATGAAGACTCTTGCCATAAATATGAAACAGGAGAGGTCCTAGGATTAGACCTAGTAACAGGTCTAACTGCGGCCTGCGGTTGAAGTTGAAAAACCGTGGACTATATTGGTCCAGGGCTATATGTTAAAAATAGATTATTTCGTAATTATAGTTGAGATACAAAAATGATTTGGTACGCATCCCACGAGTTCTGATTACATAACAGATATATATTTTTAATTTTAGATAAGGAATCATTATCTAATGCGATAATCGTCTGTAAATGGTTATGCGTATTATTTTTGTGCGTTTTTAAAAAAAAAAAAAAATCCGTTATTAAAAAAAAAGGTCTACCCTGTTGTATGTCTCATTGCTACACCACGTTGGCTTCACTGAACAAATTATGTGAGTTTAAATCTGAAATAAAGAATAATAAGATAGCTATAAAAATATATGAGTATTTAAAAACAACACGAGAGCATTAAAAAAATACCATAAGAATAATGTAACCCCACTGGGAGTTGATAGTTGATAGACCTTGCTCGATTGCCATTGGAATAAAGTTTATTTTTATTCAATATATAAATGGTTAAAATTAATATGGGACCATGACAAAATTTCGTTCTTCAGAGTGATAACAATTCTTCTTTCGGAATTGTAATAATAATATTGCTCGGAAAAAATATTATATTTACAGTATTTGAAATTTTACTTTTAAGTTTTTTTGTAAATAATTAAATATATAGCTAAAAACTATACAGAAACCATACAAATTCATCCTAATATATATAAATGAAAACTGCTATAGTAAAGTATATGTATATGCTATGTTAATGTGTATATGCTCTGAGTTCCACCCTCATGTTAGGTTCACAGACATGGATGTAAATGGAAAAGCGAAAGAAATTAAACAAAACAACAAAAATAATACAATTTACATACTGCACAGTAATTCTCTTCAGTATTAAGTATAATACTATGTTCTCTTCTCTTTAGTATTTTGTTCGATTATAATATATATTTTTATTAAATAGTATTTAGAATAAATTAAGTTTTTAACCCTATCCCCCTCCTTTTATTCTATCTCTTAATGTCAAAAACACAATTATGTTTAAAATAGCTTTCTAGAGGATTATAAATAATGTAACACTATATTAAAACACAAATATTTATAAAAACAAAAGCAATATAAACTAAGGGTAAATAGAATAGGAAAATGTTGTTACTTTGTCTTTTAATTCAACTAATAATAACTGTTACACATTTTTAACAAAACAGAAAAAATAAAAACTACAATACAAAAAGGAAAAAATAAAAAGCAACTAGATAAATTCTTTTAACTTTTTGTTTAACTCTTTATTTCCTCTCGGTTTGCAGGACAAAATAAAAATACTCATATTTTCTTTTTTCTTTTTTTACAAAAGCGAGCGAGAGAAAAACTTGTATTTCTCGTGAAATATGAATACATTTTATTTTTTATATTATTTTTTTTAGTTAAAAAACAAAAAAAAGAAAAACCGCGAAGGGCTATAAATTGTTTCGTTTATTTCATTCGTAGAAATAATAATAAAAAAAAAATCTATGAAACATTAAAAAAAGCAGACGAAAGCTTCGCAGTTCTTAAAAAAAAAACTCAGAAAAATATAAATACTAAAAACCGCAGTGAATAAAGAATCACTAAAAAAAAAAAAATCGGACAGAGATAAAAAAATTAACAATCAGAGACCGAAAATAGGTTTTGGGGAAACTGAGCTATTTGCATTTTTCGCCCTGGCCCAGGATAAAGCAAGGCTTAGAAACGTTATTTTTTGTGGCATGTGTGTTTTTGCGGTGAGTTTTGGTTGACATTTTAGTGGAGTTTTTTTTTAGAGCTTAACAAAGCATAATATAAAGCCATACTTCACATTGGAAGCCGAGCGTCGCGCCCTCTAACAGCGTTAGTCTGAAACTCTCAACGACCTCTGTTGCGATCTTTTATGTTTTTTTGATTTTTTGTTGTTTTTTCAACACTAAAATGCTCGTACATTTTTTTTTTTTATTGCAAGAGGAATAACCCTGCAAAAGTTTTATTTTTTTCCTCTATTTTTATTCCTCTAAATAAACCGGATACTTTTTGTCCGGTCAGTTTTATCGTTCTGGAAGCCCTCTTTAAAGGAGGAGGGGTTATTTTTTTATAAGAGGAAAATTCGGCTTAGTGTTCAAACTGCCATAATGGAAAACATCGTTTGAGAAATGGTCAGTTCCTCGTTTATTTCGGTTATTTATTTTTTTAAAGGGATTTTTACTTTTTATTTGAACCCTTCTTCTTTCAATGCGTCAAACAGAATTCGTTTTTATTTGCCTCTACTATATACTAAAAAAATGGGTTTGGTGTTATAGGAGTTTTAAAGATAAATAATGCCAATATTCTTCGATATCGATAGATCGACTGACATGAAATTTAAATAAAATAAAAATTATTCCAACAATTTTTTATTTAATTTATCTTATGCAATCCATTCAATAGCATAGTCAAGTAATATAATTTTCAAAAAGACAGAGGTTTTAACACTGCACCTAAAGGGCCGAAAGTACTTACACAAAAATTTAAAACTTTGCAGTTGTTATGTGTATTACATTAAAAAATAGACTGCCAATTAGTGTGGCACATAGCTTCCTCGCATCCTATCATATACTATAACAATTATTGTTATATTACTTTATTGTAATATTGTTTATTTTGTAAAAACTATTAATAGTTTTAGCGATCTTTAACACTTCATAGCGGTGTCGCTGTTGGTTTTACTAAAAAATTGTATTTGAAAAAAATGTTTGTCTCATTGAATAGATGAAGTTAGATTTTTTCCCCGACCAAAAATTCCAATTTTAAATTTAAAGTTCACGTTTACGCGAGCATTGCTCGTGAACGCTTGGACGGATAACGTTGTCCAACGAACTCGTCCTGAGCATTGCTAAAATGAACATGTCTACCAAATTTCATCAAAATCGGTCGACATTTACTCAAGTTATCGTCGCACGTTTCATAATTCGCGGACACACAGACCGACAGACAGACAGACAGACAGACAGACAGACAGACAGACAGACAGACAGACAGACAGACACGAGACCAAAAATGTTCCCTGATGTCTGAAACGGATTTCTGTCTTGGAATTTTTGAAATCGGAGGCATAAAAGTTTTTCGTTCTCAAAAGTGAACATAATGCTTCCGTTACCTTCGGTAAGCTCGGAAGCAATAATTCAAATTTTAAGTTTTAGGTAGTAATTTGAATTTCTAATTGATTGTAATTTCTAATTGATAGGTACAGGTAGTAATTGAGTACTTTATAATTAAAAGCGTTAATTCTCGGTCTAGTTCTATTGCTGTGAATATTTGGCTGGCTAGACTTGTAGAAAAAAGATTGAAAGCTTGGATTCGGGAATTTGTATCGGTAACGACAGAGAAAAATTCTCCAGTATAGCTCAGTTGGTAAGAGCGCCTGTAACAGATATATAAGGAGACCCGTGGTTCAAGTTCCGGTGCTGGGGTCTATTTTTCTTTGTGTGTCTCCTGTAGATAATGATAATTATAATTTGATATAAAGTAAAAATTAAAAAATAATATCCAGACACAGTAAAACATTTGGAAGCCACAACATATATCTTTAATTCAAGGCGTTGCATTTTTCTTTGGAGTTAAAGGTAAATAAAATAAACTAAATATGAAGCTACTTTGTATAATAATATTCTATTATAAATGAAATTGTGAGGATAGGTCCGAGTTATTAATGTTAGACCTCAATTTTATCAGCCAAGTTTATCAGGGTAGAACCATTTCCTTAACTGTCTTTGCTATAACTATTTACTATCTTTATGACCATACTAACCGTTATTTTGTTATATTACTGTAGATAATTTATATGAATGACATATTTTCATTGAGGCATTAATAAATAAACATATGTAAATGTTTTAGTAAACCGAAGTACCGGTTTAACAATCATGTCTTCGAAAATTATATTTGCTCATTGTTATTTTGTGTTGTCTTCCAAATTATAATTTTATTTCTCTTTTATATTATATCTTTGCTATTTCGTTCATTTTCTTCAAATAATTTCATCGTCTAGTTACAAATTTGATTGTGATGATTGTGCCCGTTATATTTTTGTTTTTGACCGTTTGTAATAAATGAAAAAAAAAGTTGGTATATTACTCAAATGTGATTATCTTGAAAGAGGTTGATATGGTTGAGTATTCGCGGTTTAGAATTGGGCTAGAATCTGAATCTGTCGTAGACTGAGAGACCACACGCAGACTTTGTCTTCATTCGTAACGATCTAGTCCTGGTCTAACGGAATCACTTGACCAAGGGAGTCTGAAATTACCTTAATTGAGTATACTGCAACTACTCCTAGTTACGTACTTTTAAATTGAACTACTTTTATATTTTCTAATTTATTTTCTTTTCTTAAGAGCCAATTACGTCGAATCAACTACTGCAATGAGGATCGAACAAATTGTTCAAGCACTCATGAACTACACTCTACACTATCAATTACTAAATTTATCCCGGATATAATTTCTTTTCTCCGGATATCATAAACATTTATTGATAATATTATTATTTTCTTCTTGTTTTTGCTGATGGAGCATCTATGAAGTCCATCTAAAAGGATTCAACAAGCTGTTGCTTTAAAAATAATACGTGTTTATTAATCAAAGCCTTTTGGCCTTAATAAGACTATCACCATCAGTACCGATTTGGGGGGAAAAAAAACTGGCTTATTAGTGAATTTATATCCTAAAGTATAAAACCAGGGATTCGTATTCCATTTCCCGGCGGTGGATTGCCGGGAAATGGAATTTTTATTTGAAGCGGACTTAGCTGCAAGTATTCTCTAGGAGACCTAGAGTTGGTCCCATACCTCTGTTCATCTAGGTAGCTATAAGTAAAAACAGATAAAAAGCAGATTCTGAGTGAGATAAAGTTCTTAGTGAGATAGATACAGCATAGGAATGACAGCTCTGTATAAACCTTGTATCCGTGTTCGCACAGGTTTTTTATTTTTTCTTGATAAAGCCAAGTTTAAATTCATTAGTCTTAAAATTTAAGAGCCCTGTCTGTATTCAAGTGCTTGAACTCGATCAAGAATGAAAAAAGCATACTTGATTCCAGCTTTGAAACGTAAAGTAGTTACTTCACTTCAGCCGTAGAATCTAAAGCACTTAAGGCTCATTTTAACCGTGAAAGACCAATGCATGGGAGCGTAAAGTTTTAAAACTTTAACCCAACCGCTAATACTGAAACTTGGTACAAATAATCTTTCACAGCTGTTCACTTAAATTAACTTATTTTGTTTCCGAGCTTACCAAAAGTAACGGAAGCAATTTTGTCGTTCTGAAGGACGACTATATTTGATATTTGATGTCTCTGATTTCAAAAATTCCATGACAGAAATCCGTTTCGGATATCATGGAAAATGTTTGATCAGTGCCTCTGTATGCATCCGATCTGTCTGTAAAATGTTCCCTGATATTTAAAACAGATTTCTGTCTTGGACTTGTTTAAATTGGAGACAAAAAAAAGTTACTTCTTCAGATCGATCTCATAGCTTTCGTTACCTTAGTTATTATTTTGCATCAATTATTGTTAGTTAGCAATAAATTCTAATACTTTACAAAGCAATGTAACAACAGTCGAAGTATTAGAAACTTTAATCAATAAAATTATTGTACTTAGAGAAGAACTTATTAGGAAACTAATGGTACATAATCCTTCTTAGCTATTATGTCATTTTTTCATTCAAGCAATTTAATTTGAAACGAAATATAGAAAGAAGTTGTTGATTTATGAGCTGTAAGCATGTATATAAAACTTTAAGTCAACAAAACCATTATCCCTTACCGCAACTCAACGGAACTAATCGATAATTGCGTTTGGAATCGCGGGCGACGAATATTGTGTGACTAGATCCAATATCAGAGGTCTTATTAGCACAAAGACTAACGACTAAAAGGGGACTTTGCGGCTAGATATGGTTTTAAGAGCAACTGCTTCAGAGGATTTTTATAACGGTACGAAAAATTAATATTGAAGGGTGTTTATTTTTTTGTTTGTTTTTTCTTATGTTAGGGTGAATATAAGTAGGGTTGTGGAAATAAAACTGTAATAGTTGTAGGATAATTGGTCACGGAGGATTTTGAAGGTTTCATGTTGATTGATAATATTTTCTAGTTGGTGCATCTGCTGAATGCACAAGATGACCCATTGTACAAGTTAAGGATGGAAACGAGGGAATTAGGAAGCAATAAATTGGTCAGCCGAGGCAATTTGAAGAGAATTGGGAAGGGTGAATTCGGTCAAATGGCTTTGTGATAATGTGTTTATTAGTGAGTTACTCGAAGGGGTAGTGGGTTACAATGGTTGCTCTATAGTTGTTAAGCTTAATATATCTTTAGCTAGGAAGGTTTATGCTTGGGTTGTACAAGGAAGCCGATGTCATCCATCTGTCATTACGACGGGACAATACTCTGACGATAGAAACAGCAATATGTTAGCTTCACCCCTCCTGCATTCGGGGAGAGGATTTAGCCGTAGCACGTGGTGCGGTTTGATAAGGTATAAACCGCACGTTGAACCGTACTTCGGGGTTAACCACACGTCAACGAAGCTTCTCCCCCTTCAACTAAACATGTATCCTTTGGTGCGTTTAGCTCTAATTCAACATCCAAAACTCATTAGAGATGGAACGTAATCATCATTCATGTCTTCCCATATTGTAGAAATTTATGAGGACAACACTTGTAACATTGAATAATAGTCGGTTTTATCTCTAAATACCAAATGCAATTTAAGATATGGTATTACCTAATTCTGTTTCACTAGCAGGAACAATGTGGAGGATTTAAAAAAAAAAAAAATAGGAGAAACTAAACCAGCGTTTCCCAAATGTTTTAGGTTAAAAATTCGGTGTTATATTATAAAAATTAAAATTAAATTATTATCAATAAATATTTTTATGTTGCGTTGAGACGTGATGGACGTTATTAGGTGTGAATAAATTAAACAGTTTAATTCATTTTACCGAAAACGTTTCGACGTTGAGAACACAGCTTCGAAAGTTGAGAACACAGCTTCACACGTATAAGTAGTGATTTAGTGTCGAACCTATTCTGAGAATAAAATTAACATTATTACCCCCAAATTAGAAATTGTTAGGTGATGACGAATAACATCATCCTTTACCACATCATCCAAAGCTTACTTCATTTACTAAAGTTTTAAATGAATATAATTGTTAATTTTTTAATTACTTATATAACTATTTTGCAATTTTTGAATATGAATAAACAAACAAATAATATGATTTTTATTAGAAAATATATATATATATATATTTTTTTTTTTAATACACACATATTTTTTCGAGGTGGGCCGCGGTCAAAAAAGTTTGGGAAACGCTGAACTAGACCTATCACGGGACAGCTACTTATTTAATATAGCCAGCTTTATATTTTACATTATGTATAGAAAAAGGTATAGAGATCTATTCAAGATATATCCTAGAAGAAATATATATATACAAATTGGATAATTTGTTTTTGTTTTTTATAATAACAATGTGTGCGCATGCACGAAGTGTAATGTTGACATCGAATAAACAAACTTGTACATTCATCCACCAGACTCATTAATTAGTTAATGATCCGCTCCATTATGATACCGCTTACGCTAAGTTTAATTTCCCCACAATATCAAAGATGCTCTGAACAGGATGTATTGATTGTAACGCAGAGAACTACTTAAATAATGAACTTTATACACTTTCGATGGACCCGCTATGTTTTCGCCTATTCCACGCTGCCTCATACTGCTACTCCTGAGTTTACCCGCAATAGCAAAGACTTCTGACCAAGTATCCAACACACCTCACTTATTATTTTGATACCACTTTTATTATAACTTTAAAAATACAGTTTACTCATTTTGTACAACCCGCCTTGGGTGAGGTTCTAAGGCTTTAAAACTAAGCCAATTCTTCTCCAAATATGTATAATAATAGATAAATTAAATTAGATATAATACGATTTAAATTTAGTATCACTATGCATTTGAGAATGATTTATTTGAGTGTGATGGAGAGATTTTGTTTGGTCTTAGAATGGTGGCTGTGACATGGAAATTTAAAGGATGACATGGTAATTTAAGGATTTTTTGAAGTAGGACTTAAATGTGTTAAGGTTAGGATTTTTTATGTTTGAGGTTAGAATTTTCCGGATCTCTTTTTTTTTCTCATTTTTGATCCTTTGATGATATTTTGGAGGAGAAGCAATCATGCGGCTCGTTGGAGCCAAGCTAAAGCTATGTGAAGACAGAGAAGATGTCATCAAGCCTTGGGTAACCTAGTGTGAAAAGGGACGGATATATGGAAACGTTAAATCTAGCGAATAATGTCTCCTCTCTACCTTTATATCAAAACCTCTCAGGTTGCTTCTAGTAATGGTTGACTTTGCCGGAGTGGACACATCAAAAGTGAACCAACCAACGCACTCATAATTACTCTAGGTATACGTTTTCGTCCTACGTATAAGCTCTCCTCCCTTACTACACATACCCAGCAATTTTCTGTTTTGATCTTAAATCCGCAAATAAATTGCGAATAATTTCGAACAACTTTTAAATAAAAAGATAGTTCAACTGAAACCACATGGAGAAAAATTCTTGTATAATAATATAATATACTTTTACTGTGGTGAATAAAGATTTTACAGCTAAAATTATACGTTTTAAAAATCAAATAAAACTTTAAAAATGTCTGTCAGCTTTAAATACCTCATAATGAACTTAAACACATTTAATTTTCAATCAATAGTAAATTGTTAAATTTAAAATGTAAAATTGTAAAGAAAAAATCATAATTATCAGAGAGGAAAGTTACAAAATATTATAAAATTTTATTTTGCTTCCGAGCTTACCGAAGGTAACGGAAGAATTGTGCTCACTTTTGAGAACGAAAATATTTTATGTCTCCAATTTTTGAAATTCCAAGACAGAAATCCGTTTCTCGTATCTGTCTGTCTGTCTGTCTGTCGGTCTGTGTCCTCAAATCCTGAAACGTGCGACGATAACTTGAGTATAAATGTCGACCGATTTTGATGAAATTTGGTAGACATGTTCAGTTTACCAATACCCAGGACGAGTGTTGGACAACGTTATCCGTCTAAGCGTTCACGCGCAACGCTCTCGTAAACGTGAACTTCAAATTTAAAATTGGAATTTTAAGTCGGGGAAAAATCTAACTTCATCTATTCAATGAGACAAACATTTTTTTTTCAAAAAACAATTTTTTAGTAAAACCATCAGCGACACCGCTATGAAGTGTTACATAACGCTAAAACTACTAATAGTTTTTACACAATAAACAATATAACAATAAAGTAGGATATGAGGAAGCTATGTGCCACACTAATTGGCAGTCTGTTTTTCATTATTTATTAAACAGGTTATTATAGAGAAAAGTTTGGAGACTAACAATGGAAAAGTTCACTCCCCCTCATTTTGGGGCAAAAAACCCAACATATAAACTTTTCTCATTGTAAAGATCAATAAAATTCTAACTAATAAAGCATAACGTAGCCATTACGACGTATTCCAAAAACTTTACCTTTTTCCGTTTAGAATCCAGTTGCTGCAACACCTGATGCCACCAGATTATGCCCTTAATAAATTAAACATAGGAGTTTTTTATATCGCCATTCTTATTTATATAAATTATTAATTTAAATTTCTTTTTTAAACTAGCAGCAAAACAATTACATTAAATTACAATTAAACATAAAGGGGTTCTTGCAGTGACTGAACTGTGGTTATTTTAAGTGCTCTTTAAAACTATAAAGAAGTGCAAGCTGAACCTGATGAAGTACCCTTGGTATACACTTATAAAACACAAAACTAGTTAAGTTACAAAGAGTTTTTAAGTTATGTATGAAATGTGGCATGGGTTGTCACTAATATGCCATAATACAGTCTAGTTAATATCAAGTGTTTATTGTTTTATTTGTATTGAGTTTGTTCCCAGGTTCTGACTCGGGTCAGTTTCACTTGGTTTATTGTTCACCTTGTATAAGTGGGGGTTGATTTGAACACTGGTAAAGTTAAGTGTTATTGAAGTTCCTACTTGAACTGTTCGACTTACCAACTGCTTGCTGACCCTATTCTGTTATTAAGTCCCCCTAACCTTTCTGTTAAAACAAGTTAAGTGCTCTTAAATCATCTCCCCCGCCGCACTTAACTTCACTTGATTGATTTTAACTTTTCTTTATTAAATACAAAATGTTTTTTTTTTTTTAGTTTCCTCCTGTAATTTTTTCTCGATCTTTTGTATTTCATCGTTCAATACTTACTATATTACTATAAATAATTATAACCCAATCACGAAACAAAAACGTTATACACATATGACATTCCACCCTCTAAGCAATAATTTTTTAAAAGTTTTTTGAATTTTTTACATGACTGATTACAGCCTTAAACCATAACTACACGAAGCTAGAGTGCCCAATCAATAATTTTATTTAATGGTTTTACATATTATGGTTGATTTGATCTTTTATAGCGAATCAATTATTTCTGGATACCCGCTTGATCATAAATTATAATCACTGGTTAAGAATTGGATTTCAGGATTAATAATTGTACAAGATGGGTATTTCTTCCACCCGTATATTTTAAGCACACAATTATAATATAAACGTAAAAAAAGGTTTGACATAATCAAACAAATACTTGTTTGAAATGAAAAAGTGATATGTTAAGGCGGAGACACACCTGAGCATTCGCCCCGAATGAGCATGCGTTTCCGTTCGGCTCGTCCTCTCCATATCTAAGCGATTCGGGGAACACGCTTGCTCATTCGGGGGCGAACGCATGCTCATTCGGGGGCGAACGCATGCTCATTCGGGGGCGAACGCATGCTCATTCGGGGGCGAATGCTCAAGAGTGTCACCACCTTTAGACATATGCAAGAAACAAATCTTAAGCCGGTATTACTTGACAGATGAACCTGTATCGGTTAGCTGAACGTGTGTGCTAACATAACTGTGCAGTTGTGTCATTACTTAATAGCACATACGCTCCGGTTACCTGTACAGGTTTACCACAATGTTTATGGCCGGCTTAACACTAGGTTTTTTATTTAGGCATATATAAACTTTAAGTTAAATTTGTAAGTCCATCTTAATACTTATATATATCAGCCTTCACTTCGCACTTGCGCAGGGTCATGCTGAGTAGCGTGAATCAGAGACTGATTTTTCTTTATATTTTCTATTGCAATGTCTAAGTAATTAAAATAAATAACTTATAGTTGATTATTTTATTGTAAATACGGGCTCCCCTCTCTTATTCCCACCCATTCTTCCTAACACATATATATTGTTCTGCCGATCTTAAGAAGGACGGGCTAATCTTCCTTCCTCCGAATCATTATCATTTTGAGAGATATTACGCTGCTTCTTCAAAAGAAGGTCTAACCTTTCTCATTCCCATTTATTTTCTTTAAGAGATCTATGATGACGTTATCAATATCTTTTTTCATAATCATAGTTTTAAAGGTAATAATAAATTGACACATTTAAATCCAAATAAAAAATATATTCTGCCAATTAGTGTGCCGCTCATAGCTTCCTCATGTTGTATTATTGGGCGATTGGTAAAATGAGATTTACTTCCGTTACCTTTGCTTTGCTCGGGACCAAATAGCTTTATCGTGTCCTAATGGATAAATGGTCAGATGTGTATGTTATTTTTGGATCTGTTTCGATTCCCAGCAGGTCACATTTATTAGTATATCATAAAATTTTATTACAAATTATAAGTTTTCTTAAAGTTACGGACAATTAGTTTTTAAGATATGGTTGTTTGTAAAAATGTTAAATGACAGACCAACAGACAGACACAAGACCAAAAATGTTCTATGATATCTGAAACTGAATTTTTGTCCAGGAAGTTTGGGATTCAGAGATATAAAACAATTTTGTACTTTTGAATGATCACTATGCTTTCGTTACCTTGAGTAGAAGTATAATGATCACTATGCTTTCGTTACCTTGAGTAGAAGTATAATGATCACTATGCTTTCGTTACCTTGAGTAGAAGTATAATGATCACTATGCTTTCGTTACCTTGAGTAGAAGTATAATGATCACTATGCTTTCGTTACCTTGAGTAGAAGTATAATGATCACTATGCTTTCGTTACCTTCTAGTCCAGGAAAATAAGGAATAATAGGGGAAATAATTTATAAAGTTTTGAAACTTTGTGAAAACACTTTTAAGGGGTGTAGTAGTAAGAAACAGTAAAGTTCCTCCCTCTTGAGGGGGCGCGTCCCCCCCCCCTCCCTCTCCTTAAATTCCAAAATTTACTTATTTTTCACTTTTTACGCCCGCAGATAGCCTCACATTAATTTCAACCGTCTGCGCTTTTTACATTTTGATAGATTGATACTTTAATTCATAACAGATACACAAAAAATTGATCAACAGAAAGACAGAAAGGGAACCAATTTAGAAAATGTAAAGAGCGCAGACGGTTGAAATTAATGTGAGGCTATCTGCGGGCTACTTTCGACAAACCATCCAAATTTCATAATAATCTGTTAAGTACTTTTAAAGATATAGGTCTAAATAAATGTATGTTTGTGCGCATGTGGAGGATAAAATAATGGGCACAGAAGGTTGAAACTTATATGGGATCAACAATAGGCTAAGTTTAATCTACCATCCCAACTTCAAACCCATTGAATGCGTAATCTAATTCATGAACCTACCTTAGTGACTGAATAGAAACTTTAACAGTTAATTAAAAAAAAAAAAAAATTGTTGGATCCCCTGTGGATACAAACGTCAGCGGGCCTTGCGGAGCCTTGCAAGATGGTTCTACTCGAGGCACGGAGAATAGAGCTACAGAGGGCTGAAAGGGAGGGCTTGGATCCACTGTGGATCCACCCGCCAGGCACGTTAGCACAGCATGGATCCACAGTGGATCCACCCGCATTGAATGGGAAAATCGGATGTGTTGTTTTTAAGATATCTTGGTTAGCAAAAATACGTTTTATCTCTATCCAACTACAATATCTCGAAAACGGTATGTCCTACTTCAAACATGCATAGGACCTTTTTTTGTGCAGAATTATGTGAGGAATAATTTTGGTAATAACACTTCTTTTCAAAAATTAAACCGTTTTGCGTAAAAAGTGAAAAATAAGTAAATTTTGGAATTTAAGGAGGGGGAGGGGGGGACGCGCCCCCTCAAGAGGGGGGAACTTTACTGTTTCTTACTACTACACCCCTTAACCCTTTACTGGGCCCTGTAAACAATACGATACATTATATATATATACTTATAACTTTAAGAAAAATAAAAATTATTTCTGGAAACCGGTTTCTGTGTATAATACGATACATATCCTAAGCTAATCTAATTCTATCTGACATCTAGTGGGCTTTACGAGAAACTTATATGTTCAGTTGCCAACATGAAACGACGCGGAAATACAGGCCACGTGCACCAAGTAAGTTATTTATTATTTACACCTATTTTTATGATAGTATTGGATTTAATTATGGATGAAACATAAACTTAAATGTATAGGTTAACGTGTCGTATCATTATTTGTTTGCTAAATAATTATCGTGTCTTGTAAACAAACATTTAATTTGAATGTATCAAATACGATACATTACCCAGGTTGCTGAAAACTACTGTAAAAAAATCATGTATCTTATACGATACATTGCCCGTCCTGCAGTATTTGAACAAATGTATCATATTTGTTACAATGTACTAATAGGAGTCAATTTGTTTATAGTTTCGACCACGAACAGAAAAAATTCTTGCTTTGGCATTGCTGCCTAAGAATGGTTCAGACGACGATGACTTCATTGAAGGTGCAGAAGAAATTCCCAAACGGAATAATCTTTCTTATGATTCGGATGAAACATCTCAGTGCCCAACAATGTACTCCTGAGATTAGAAAAAGATGAGAAAATAGAGATAATTCCTTCTTCAACTATTCCAAGGCCTCCGAACTCCGAATGATAGCCGTCTCGATAGAGTAAACCATTTTCCACAATTTATTACAAAGGTGTAAATATTGCACAAATGGACAGACGGAAATTTTATGTATAAAGTGTAACATGAGACTATGTTTCACTATAAAATAAAAATGTTTTTGTAACTATTATTTGACTCTATAAACACACATAATTTTATATTTTATTATTTGATATAAGATAAAAATGTATAAAACTTAACTTTAAGGCTAATTTTATAAAACTTAATAACTTCCTTAGCGATTGGTCTAACTTATAAGACTGAACATAATCGCAAACTTTCTTCTTTACTTTTTTAATATATTTTAAACTATAGAGCAGCACTTTGACTGTGTAAAAGAAATTAGAAAATATTTTTATTATATTTTTGTAATTGTTTTAAAATGATCTCGTACTGCAAATGTTACTTTGTAAGTTTAACATTTATAACCACTATTTTTTTTATACATATAATTATTATTTATACTTTATAAAAGTAATTAGATTTTTTTGTTTTTTTATCGAAAACAATACATTGTATGACAACTTAATAAAAAAATGCATGTGATAAATTGACTTAAGTGAGACTTAAGTATCAGATTAAAGTCATTAGAGCGAAATTTTTGTTTTTATAGTTACAAATCCATTAAAATTAATGTTATTTTCTTATGTCATTAGTGATAAGAAGTGCAAAATAAAAAAAATATAAGTTCCTAAATTGTATTTTATAGTTTATTATTTTTGAAATTAATAATATTTGTCTTAATTAATAATATTTGTAATAATTAATTAATTTGTCATAATTAATTATTGTATTAATAATAATTATTATTTTATTTGTCATATTATTCATTTGTCATAATGTTTACACAATTTTATTTTAAAATAAATGTTTTTTTCTTGTTTTGTAGCATTTTTGATTTTCCAGAAATAAAAAATTTATTAAATTTGATACAGAATCGGCATATAGTTATTTTACGGGGAAAGGTTTATGTATCAAATACGATACATTGTTGGAGAACAGTATTTCTCTGACTACAAGGCAATGTATCCCATACGATACAATCAAAATATCGTAAACAACAAAATCAATTTCAAAATTTCTTTCAAATTATCGTTGTATGAGTCTTTGAGATGCTTGGTTATAAAAATCAAGAAAATCGAAGCACTGGAAATGACCTTGCCCAGTAAAGGGTTAAAAGTGTTTTCACAAAGTTTCAAAACTTTATAAATTATTTCCTCCATTTGCTGTTTTTTTTACTAATTTGCCTGGACTATTCGGTAAGTCGGAAGTAATATCATGACAGAATTATTCATGTATATATCTTAAAGCTAAAAAAAAAAAAAAACAACAACAAGCAAACAAAAAATAACAAGCCGTTTGCAATATTCTATAGATAAAGATCCTGTTTTGAAAGGAAGATAGGGATCTGGAAAAAGAGATAGGACAAGGAGTCCCCTGAGAGTTGTTTAGGGTTGTAAGGGGAGGTCTAGGTAGCCTGATTGTCTACCGATTACAGGCTGAGGGAGGATACAAAGCCTTGAACAGAGAACGGAGTTGGGTGATGAAGTTAGGCACTCTTAGGGATCAATATACTGGCGGGGGAGGCAGCGGGCAGGCGGCTCCTCAAATCCATTGTGTTACTTGCCGCCTCCTCTCTATAAACATACCCTTTACATCACACACTCCACGGGGTTCCGCCTCCAGTCCCTAAAGGCTCTCTCCTTTCCTTATATAACATCCTCCGACTAGGTCTACCATTTAACAGTCTTCCTTCTACCAAATCCACATTTCTACGTTTATTTTTAAGTGTACTATAAGTATAAGATTTACTTTTATTAATAAGCAAGCTAAATTTAGCAATACAATTCAGCTATAATAATACATTTTAAGAATTCTCCCTCTAACCAAGTTATTGTAAGTACAAGCATTTAGAAGTTGAAATTGTCAAAATCGTATAAAATTCATCAAGTATGGAGCCGGCTTTTAGACGCAGTAATTACTTGGTTGAAATAAGTTCTTAATTTCTAGTTGCTAGTAATTTAGTTTTATCTAGCGTCGGGATTGAGATCATCTGAGTAGAAGCACTCATTAGCAAGATTAAACTACCAGTTTACTCCCTCGCATATAAAATGCACACATAATTAACGCGTGCATATCGGTGGTATGATATTCATACTTATACCATTACGTGAAGAGTGATGAAGATAAATACAATACGTATATTGTAGATCATAAAGAGTACAAAATACAATGTATATGATATCATATTAAATATAATATAATTGTGTATAGAAATAGTACGTCAATTAGAGAGGCACATAGCTTCTTCACATACTATTATTAGACGTACGCTAAAATTCGTTTATAATTGTTACCGCGTTTGAAAAAATAAAATTATAATTATAATACTTATTCGAATCCTCTTCTTCTTTACTGTTTAGAAAGTTCCGAATTCTCCTTGAATAATGTCACCTTAAAAAACTGATATTTGGTCTGTTCCCAAGGAATGACTCCCTCTTTGCGTGTTACATGGATGTAATTGGCCCATACATTATCTTCCTCTAGGTCACCGACCGTCCTCTCTAGCTTTGAGAACTCTAAGGAACCCTTCTTCGTTAACCCGAAGCAATGCGTGTAGAAGACCATGTGTGGGCTATCGCACATATTATACTGTATAAATGTCATTAAATGTAATTTAAATCGGACAGATATTTTTAAATATATGCGGAATTTCTATAAAATGCTGACGGAACGAGCACAGATAGAAACGAGACCAAGAATTATCCCTTGTCTAAAACAAAATTGTGTCAAGAAAATTTTGTGTTTTGAGACAAAATATAAATTCATTCTTAAGAATTACCTCAATCCTTCCCGAACTTGTTATTCTCGGTAAGTTTGGAAGCACAGAATTAGTATTACTAATCGATAAGAAGCAGAATTGAAGAGAATACTGATTATCGTCATTATATCTTATGGGTGCTCTACAGTTTGCCTTGATACTCATTGAGATGGAATGGAAACCTGAATAGAAAGTGTTTAATGGCATTTGAATCACTGTTTAATTAGTATTAAAGATTCATTATCAAAGTCATTCAGCATTGCTTGTGATTTTGCTGCTAAAGTATTGAATAATACGGGTGTTTAGAATCTGTTAGTGAATAAGCGGGAGTGTTTTGTGCCGAGTCAGAAGGTTTCTAGACTCTAATGGATGCCCAAACTCGTGGAACAGGGTTTAAGTATCCGATAGGCCTATCAATATCCTAAAGAAGGATAGAGCGACGAGGCTTGAGGCCTACCATTAGCCTTCTATAGACCAAACGCTCAACCTTCATCATTCACTCTAGAGAGGGGTTTTCTTCGCTTCCGTTGCCAACTTGAAATCCCCATCAAGCCCATGTTTCAGCTTAAACAAGACTTTTCTATAAAACCTAAACACTTCAGCGACAACAAAAAATAACAAAACAAAGAAAATGTGTGCATCGATTCAGCTGTAACAATAAAAGTTAAATATTATAGCAATCAAGTAACATAATAAATGCAATAGTGTGATAATTATCATAATCCTCCGAGGTAAAACAGTTGTTTTTCATTGTATTTAAAAAAAAAAATGAAGGCGTATTTCTTAAAATGAGTAGATGGTGCAATACTTTTGACGGAGAGTTTATAAATAGAATGCAAGTAATAAGTTGGAACCAAGATTAGATTGTTATATTTTTTACAATATTCTCTGTCAGTTGTCTGTCGTCTTCACGCGCGTACCGATTTCGCTGAAATTCGTTTTTTGATATTTTAAAATTAAATCTGTTGGATTAACTCGAGCAAAACTATTTTGTACACTTAGTGCGATACTACATTTAAATCTCATTATATCTAAATTAATTATTTAATATTAAATTTATTTTATCTCCAGTAGGGAGAAAAAGTTATGCTTTTGAATTAGTTTAGAGGGACTAAAGTAAGTCTTTTCATCCCTGAACTCAAAAAGTAGGGAGAAAAAGTAAAAGTAGGGCAAAAAAGTAAAGTTGGGCGAAAAAGTAAAGATTGCAACTTAATTATTTTATAAATAGTAGAAAATGAATGCCTATAATGTAATGAAGTTGTTGAAATCAGGTTGGCCACACTGCTTTTTCTACCATGTTTATCTTTGTTTATAACCTGCATCTAAATAACCTTCTCTTTGAGTTTAATTCCAATCCTTATTTGTTTTTATTAATATTGAAATTCTTATATCTGCTATTAAAAGTGCTAATAATTATTGTTATTTATTAAAATAATAAATAAAAACTGTGCAATGGACGAAAATGTGTATTTTCTTCCTACTGGAGATAAAATATTGTATGTACCTCGTGAGTAAAGTGCCATTATTCCCCTCGCGATAATTATCTCCCTCGGCTGCGCCTCGGGAGTAATTAGAGTTGTTCCCTCGGCTGAGCCTCGGGAATTAAAGAGTCTAATTCCCTCGGCTTCGCCTCGGGATTTAGGAACCATGGTGCCTTCGGCTTCGCCTCAACAACCAACTTTTTCACTCAGGGAATAATGGCTTTACTGCCTAGGTGCATAAATAACTATTAAAAGTGTTAAACAGGTAATAGTTTACATTTCCTTTCGATTAATATTTTCATAAATATTTCGGAAACTCAATTTTTTACTGGGAAAACGACTTATAATGTGTTAAATTCGTATTTAAATGAACTACAATCGAACGTCGGAACCATTTTTTAAGAAATAATTTTTTAAATCTTTTTCAGTGTTTAGGTGCTGCACTCCGTAATTCTAAAATAGTGTATTTGGTACTGTGTGTATAAATTATTATACAAAATATTATGTATTTTGTAAAGCTTATATAAATTATTATGCACAATATTGTGTATTTTGTAGAAAGCATATCAATTATTATACATAATATTCTGTATTTTGTAGAGTATTTATTTGTAATAAACACAATATTTTGTATTTTGTTGAATAAATTATTATACAATTGTAATTCTTTAACAGTTTGATACACCACTCTTTCCAACAATCGATCAGACAAAAATATACAAGGTTATTCTGAGAAGGAATGAGAAGATTTTCTGATAAAAATTAGCAACGACAAGCTATATTTCTGGATGAGTGAGCTCACTTTAAAAAATAAAACTGGGCTAAATGAGTTTTCAAACCAAAACGTCTGCAGGATATACTTACCCTCTTTTTTATCAACAGTTTCCCTTTTTTTAAAAAAAAAAAAAAAGTTAAAAGAAAAAAAGGGGAGGGGATAAAAGAGCCCCTTATTCCCCGAACAATTTCAAGGGGGAGGTCCGAGATTCCCTGTAAAGAAGAAAAGACGATAACTGGGTTACCCTGTAAAAGGGAATTGGAAGGAGGGATGCAGGGAAAAAAAGCTTTTTAGATTTTATTGGGCTAAATCGGGGCTGCAAATCGTCCCCTAAGTCTGTCCATTAGCCCCTCCTTCCAAGTATCCTTTAAGCGAAGGGAGAACCATTGTTAGGGCTGTCCCCATGCACGGGACAAGGAAAAATTAGCACCCCCCCCCCCCCACTTTCTTTTACTCCCATGGGTACCCCCCTCCCTCTCACAAAATGAAAAATATTACTTGGTGAATTTGTTTTCTCATTTTCCTAGTTGGTCTCTCTAATAAAAAGAGAGAAAAAAAACCTGAAATGGGAACCTCTTAAAGCTTTACGAGTTCTACGGTTTCTAATTAATCAAACCACTTTAAAACTAAGTAGCACCTCTCCCCCCCCCCCCCCCACCAAAGAAAGAAAAGAGTTTATACAGCAGTGTAGAACTACTTCACAGCTCTTAGCATTAGAAATGACAGCGGTTTCAACTGAAATACCCAACTGTTTCCAAACCTTTTATTCCCCTTTTTAAAAGCGAATAAAATCTAACCTATTTATTTTAAATATACATATATATATATATATATATATATATATATATATATATATATATATATATATATATATATATATATATATATATATACTATATATATATATATATATATATATATATATATATATATATATATATATATATATATATATATATATATATATGTGTGTGTGTGTGTGTACGTAAAGAAATTGTTAAAAATGTAGTTCAGAATGAATTTGAGTAAATAATTAATAATAATAATTTAAAGCATCAGTAACAATAATTCTTTGTTGTAACAAAAATTACAATTTTAATTTAAATCAAATTATAATTATTATTAACTACGGGAGACAGATAGAAAAAAACAGACTCCAGCGCCGGGATTCGAACCACGGGCCTCCTATATATATCCAGTACTGGCACTTTAACTAACTAAGCTACACTGGAGAATAATTTCGTCTGTCGTTAACGATACCTAGTCCCCGAATTCTAGAAGTCAACATTTACGACAATAGAACTAGACCGAGAATTAACGCTTATAATTATAAAGTACCTACCCAATTAGTACCTGTACCTGTTTTTGGTAGTATTCATACTAGGGAAAGTTTAAATTTTAATTTAAATCAAATAATAATTATTATTAACTACGGGAGACAGGCAGAGAAAAATATACTCCAGCACCGGGATTCGAACCACAGGCCTCCTATATATCCAGTACAGGCACTCTAACGAACTAAGCTAAATTTCATCAAAATCGGTCGACTTTTACTCAAGTTATCGTCACACGTTTCATAATTCGCGGACACAAAAACCGACAGACAGACAGACAGACACAAGACCAAAAATGTTCCCTGATGTCTGAAACGGATTTCTGTCTAGGAATTTTTAAAATCGGGACATAAAAGTTTTTCGATCTCAAAAGTGAACACAATGCTTCCGTTACCTTCGGTAAGCTCGGAAGCAAAATTTTTTTTTTAGAATGATCATAATTCTTTTGTTACCTAAGGCTCAAGCTGAGAAGCAAAAGATAAATGTCTCCAGTGAAACCTAAGCATTGATAGAGAAGATGATTTCACTTAATTCAAAATGTTAGGTTTACGGAATGATCACGTGCTACATTCGGAAGCTCAGATGCAAAATACTTGTTAAGTCAAATAGTAAAAGTATAAGGTTTATGTTCCAAAGAAACTGTAATTTGAAAAAAACCTATTTTGAAAAGTACGACTGTTTAAATTTGTTATAGAGCGGGGAGACTTGAAAAAACTTAAATTCTGCAAGAAGTGACGAGTCTAAAATGTTGAGAACCTAAGTTTTTATAGGTCTACTCAATTATAAATACTAATCATTCAAATGAATACATAGTAAAATTAATTACCTCTAATAATCATTAACCTCTGTTACACGTTTTGCAATCATGCTCTTTCATTACACTTAATCTATTTTTCATTACAGTTTATACTACTAAATAAATACATAAAAAAAGGTTTTTATTTGAACATTTGACACGAAATCAACACGTGGTGCTTTACTAAATAAATAAAATAATACAAAGAGATAAACACGAATAAGAATCATTTCTAGGTAAATACAATTTAGTCTAGAACGCTAAATAATGTAAAAGAGGTAATGTCGTGTCAACTGACATAGATAACAGCTGATAACATGGAAAACAAGTTAACAAATGTACAACCAATAGATTACCCTATCAATATGCCTTATTACCACTAATATATATATATATATATATATATATATATATATATATATATATATATATATATATATATATATATATATATATATATATTATTTCTAAAAGCATTAAGCCATCAATTGAGACATCAATATCTCTACTACTATCATTTAGGTGTCGTTAATACATCAATTTCTACTTGGACATATAAACATGTCACTCACAAATGCTGCCTCTTTTTACTGGTCTTATTATATAATAAATTGTCTCTTTTTTTTATGGGTATAAGTGACAATTCACTTTTTCTCACAAAACATACTACGTAATAAAATTTTTATTTTAAAACCTTTTTTTGATATTATTTGACAAAGAATAATAATGATTTTTTAAAGATTTGTTTCGTTGATTTGTAAAAAAAAAAAAAAAAAAAAAAAAAAAAAAAAAAAAAAAAAAAAAAAAAAAAAAAAAAAAATTAATTTTTATTGTCAAACGGAAATCATTTTTTTTATTTAGAGTAGCATTTCGTGATTTTCTTATTCATGAGTAGAATAAAATTAACTATAAGTAAATTAAAGCAAACTGTTATAAATCCACTTATAAAGCTATAATTTTTTAGGTTTTAAAGAACTACTGTAAAATTACTTTCATAAAACGTATGGCATGGCCAAGTAAAATAAACAGGTCAAGTGTGTGATAGTCAGCACACAGTGAGGGTCCGTAGGCCACACTATATGGTGTTAAACTGTAAAGTGTATAGACAGTGTTTTTTTTAAAATGCTAAAAAGCTTACTGTGAACCATTCTAAGGGTCTGATATTCTCAAAACACACTCTGATAAAGCATTTTTTTGCCACTGAACCGGACTACAACCATATAAATACATCGAAAAGACCATAATTATAAAAAAAACGTATTTTGTCAATAAAAAATAAAATAATATTTTTTTCGAAATTTCCAAAAATTGGTATCTTTACTTTTGGTCGAAGAATGTTCAGGAATTTTTTCAGATTTTTTGCACTTCGCATAAGCGAGATAGAGGGGGGGGGGGGCACGTTTCACACCCAGTTCAAACTTGCCTACGCTCGCCCTATCAAAGTTATATCCAAATAATTATATATTTTTGTAATCAGCTCGACGTACCCTTTCATATGATACCCCTCACGGTGTCGAAAAAAAATAAAAAAAATTTAACCCTTAAGTTTTTTTACCCTAATTTTTTTAAAAAATTTTTTTTTAAGTAGCTATATATTTAAAATATGTGGGTGGGTAGGTACAAGACACATACATGCCAAATTTCAAAGTAATCGGACGAAAGGTGTAGCCGTGAGAGCACGCGAGAGGACGGACGGACAGACACACGCAGGAAAATACAAGGGTCCTTGGTTTTGCCTACGGACCCTAGAAAAGTGTAACAACCAGCCCCGGTCTCGCCTATACATTGTAATAGTATATTATGTTACTAGGCTGTGAAGTGAGTTTTTTACACTTTACAGTCGTGCAGCATATGCTATTTTTTCCGAGGTAGCAGACAATGAAAAAAACATTAAATATTAATCAATATAATTATAACAAGTATTAGGACATACATAAGATTTTGAGAAAAAGAAACCTTAAAGAGGTTGCACTATAAAAAAAAAAAGATAAAACGCATTGACATCTACTGGATTTTAATCGTACTAAGAACCATATCTACTTGATTGCAGCGCTTAAAACGGCACTTTTGATAACTATTACTAGGTTGTAAAAAAGTTTTTACCTCCTGGGAGAGTTTAGGAGTAATGAAACGTTTTATTAAGTCCACGTAATGAAAAAATGGATTTTAGCTATGTTTTTTAGGCTTTAAAGTTACTATTTCACAGCCTACCACGGAAAAAATAAATTTCGTGAGTGTTAAAACATACGCGGGTTCCTAAGCAAGAAAGCTATGTGACACACTAATAAGGGAGACTTCTATTAGTAAGTAGTAAGGTTTATAATGATACCTTTATACCTAAAGTAATCTACCATTAGGTGGGTAAACATATAATCTGAAATATAAAAACAGGTCAAAATCCCAGCTGGGATAGGGATTGAACGACACTTAAGAGAATGATTCTAAACCAGCTGTTGTATTTGTAATATTATATACGATTATATTTGCTTTGATATTAAACCGTCTTTATATCTCTGTAATTAAAATGTAATTATTTCTCCTTAATTGTTTCTTAAACCACATGTCCCAAATGTCAAATAACCTTAAATAATATCGAACTTCTTGGAAATCAATTATATTTTTTATTAATTTTTGTAAAAAAAAAAAAAACTTTTTTTCTAGAACGGTTGGAACGAACAGAAGGTTGTAAAGAATAAATAAAACAAAAAGATTCTAGAAGTACTGAGTTTTGACCACAAATAATTTAACCACAGTTTTATTTTAGAAATTAAACCTCAAGAGAAACATTATTAATTTGAAGGTAAAATCTTGACCACATAAATACTTAGTCATAATTATGAACATAGAACAAAGTAATTATTAATTGTTGCGCTTTTTCTTCAATTAATCTATATATGTTTATATAACTAACTATCATAACTAACTTTTAATTATCGTAAATATTATTTGTGTATTTATTACCTATTACTATTATAGCATTTAAACTTTACTTTTTCTTAAAATAAGAAATACATTGTTTTTAAACCTCTTCTGCCTTTTAGATATACATAATAAAAAATGTGTAACACGTTGCATATGTTAATTCTAAAAAAGCAATTAATTCGTAATTATCTTGGTAAAACATATTTAGACTAAATGATCCATTTATTGGAGTTTTATATTTTAAATAGTATTTCATATTTAATATACGTTCTACCTTCCAAATCTGCGGCTGACAGTGGATAGTTATTATAACTAAGATTGAAATATATAAACAAATCAAAATCCTAGCTGGGACAACTCTCCTAAATGCGATGGATCAAACTATTAAAAAAAAAACAAGTAGAATGTCTGCCAAACTTAAATAGTAAAGGTATGACCAATTGTTCATTTTAGTGCTTGTGTGTGTTCAAGCGAAATCTTTAGTTTTTTAAACTAGTATTAGGTTACGACCAGAGTCAACAATGATTCGAATTCAGATTCAGAATTAGAACAATTTAGAAGAAGGAGAATGGTTAGCCAGTGGTTGTGACCTACATTGGTAGGGTTACCATACGTCCGGATTTCGTCCGGACTGTCCGGTTCTGCGTCCGGATTTGAGAAATGTCCGGATTTTAAGAAAACTCAGACAGCTAAATGGGCTTCCCTACCAAAAGAAGAAACCCCAAAAACTCATGAGAAATGGAATATTTGAAGCATTTTCTAGAAGAAACGTTTCTTTTCTAATATATTTAAAATAGTAGAATTCGCCATGTGTCTACCTGGTATACTTATAGGCTCCCATTGAATGTATTTTTTCCAATGATGGGGTCTATGTGGACGCCAGAAAGAGAAAGATTATCTCTGTCAGTTGTAAAAGAGCTTCTTAATATAAAAGCAAATTCTATTATCACATGCTCAGAATTCCACGACAAAATCAAAAATGACAAGCCTTTTCTAAGGAAAATTAGTTCATCCGATAAGTATGATTGACCCAGCAGATACTAGCTAAAGTTGAATATGAAATTACTAAATAAGTATTTATAAGTAAATATTATCAAATATTGTATTAATAAATTTATATTTTTGTAGCTTATTTATTTTCCCAATTTCACAACAAAAAAATAGGTATACATTATAAATACATTTCTTGTTTGCAATTTTTCCTCTGAAATGTCTGTCGGTCTGTCCGTCAATATTTATGTGAACTATCATTATACTAAAACTAAAAACTATACTCATCCAATTTTTATGGTTAATTGAAAGTTGCTCACAAATGGTCCCGCAACAAATTTTAACCCTCTAAGCACATTTAATATTTAATTTAAAATAAGTGTGACCCCAGTGGGAATCGAAGTCAATACTTTATTTTATTAATGCCTATATAAAAGTAAAAGCAGTCATCCGATTTGGAAGAAATTTAGGTGGTTTTTCAAAAGTAACCCGCAGATGGTCCCTAATTAATGAAAACCCTTACTTATAGCAAATTAGAGATTGTTCCTTGTAGCATTCAATTCTGCAGTAGTTGGGTCTATTAAGGAAATAAAAAGCTCACTTTTGCAATATTTCGACCCCTCCTTGGGTCATTCTCAAGCTGGAATCAAAATTAATTTAGATATTACACTTTACAAACTATAACTATTCTCTGGACAAAACACTAACAAAATTTTAAGGGTAATGATTACTATTAATTTTAACATGTAAAAAGTTTTGATATTACTAACCTGGTAGACTAAAAGTTATTTTACATTATACTAGTTTTATTCTTGAATTATTTTATTTGAATCTTTTTGATTGTCGTCATTTCTTCCTAAAATAATAACAATTTATTGGTATTGGTCACATGTTATGTGGGTTATTGAAAAATTTTAATTTTGAGATAATGAAAAGTATGTACTTACTGAAGTCAAGTAATAGTCATGTCACTTGTGATGTATATGCACTATTTAATATATGTATTTTTAACTTCCTAAAATATATTTTATTAATTTATTATTTCCTCCCTTCTGTTATCATTACAACAATTAATTATACTCAAAATTCGATCATGTGACAGATTCAGACTAGTTAAGGTAGTTTGTGTTTTACTGGTTTAGTAGGGGTACAAAATAATTGTAATAAGTTAGGTTAAAACATACTTACTTATAGCTGTGACCCCACATAGGAATCGAAACAGATCCAAATCTCATTTGAGCATTCGTCCAATAATAGGACGCGATGAAGCTATGTGCCCACTAATTGGCAGATTATATTTTTAGGGGTTTGTAGGTCCTTCACGAGCCCCTTATGCTGAGGGTGATGTGTCTGTCCGTCTGTCGCTCTTTGGTCCATATCTCCCGAACCGTTTGCTAAAGAGTTGAATTTTAAACACTGGCGCAAGTTAAAAATTTAATATGCGCATGCGCAATTCACACAAATGAGGTAAACTCTATTTTTTTTTTTTTAATTTTCCAATGAGGTATCAAATGAAAGCTGCTGATGCGTAGGTTACAAATATATTATATACTTTTTTAAATGCTGCAATCTTAATTGGTTTTAAGAATTTAAATATTTTAAAATTTTGAAATAATTCATGCCGAATGCCGAAACAATTTAATTTACCTTGTCGTTATTACCGATAAAAATACATTGTGACCCACAGGGTAATCGAACCAGGGGTCTTTTACTCCATTTGGTTTTTGTCTTTTTTTTATTATAATAAGATAGAGCTGTGGTTCTTAAACGGGGGGCCTCGAAAGGTATTTAGGTACTGTATATATTATATTTGGAGATTTTAAGGGGGTCAGGGGTCATGGTTACCAAAAGTTTAAGAACCACTGAGATAGAGGATATGCTTAATAATCTCTGAACCTCTATAAAGTACTTCACTGCAATTGTTTACGGTTATGATATAGTTAAAGAAAAGCTGATCGCTAAAGGATTAAAAGAATCACTTCAATCGGAATATTTTAGGTGAGTTTAGGCGATATATTGTGATGAAATTGTTTGAGTGTAGACCATAACAAGTGGTGATATTCTTACTCCTCAATTTATCAATTTCTTGTAAAAACACCTTATCGCGTTTGACTTTAAAGTAAATCTTTTCTATGGCATCAAACAAACACTCTACTTTCTCTAAAGACAAATTATGTTTACAAAAAAATGACCGCCTATTTATCTGCCTTCACCTTGGTCATAGCTCATTTCTTTGAGTCGACACATTACGTTCCTCTTTACGGAACCTCAGTCTGAATTGGAATCAGTGAGTACTCTGGTCAAACCTTTTTTATATGTGGGTATGCATATAATGTCTAGCTATTTATATTATGCATATAAATAAAATTAAAAGGCACATCAACTAAAATACTTAATGTACCAATATAAGGAAAATTAAACCACCAAATATCTCGAAATGTTTGCTGAGCTATGCTTGAATGCTCTTATTAACTTTTTTTATCTTTAATTCTTAAAACTTATATACGAATCGCCCTTAGATTGATTGCCCTTGTTGTAGGTACTTCTTTAGATTGTTACTCCTCTTAGAAAGAAAAAAGAGGGGAGGAACAATCTAAAGAAGGTGTACAGAATGCTCTTCTTTAGACTGTTACTCCCCTTTTAAAAACAGAAGTGTGATATTCCTTTCCAAAGTACATTGGACTAAACATCCTTTTGTCTTAATAGTTATTTAGGTAATTTATATTCTTAAAAAAAAACATAGAGGAGTAACAATCTAAAAGAGTACCATATTTTATTCCAGAGTTTAAATAATATTGCGAAAAAAAAGCTTAAGCAAATCTTTGTTTGTTTTGACGAAGGAAGATAAACTAATCGTATTCTTTACTAATAGTTCTATTTTTTTATTCTTAATAGTTGAGAAGAACCTTAAGTTGTTGCTATTAATTTTGCATTATAGATTTTACTGTAACAGGCGTAAAAGACGAAAAGAAAAGGTTAAGAGGAAGGGAAACAAATCGAAGAGTAAAATGCAATTTTTTACATACTGTTACAATATTAAAGCTTAATGATAAAGATCCGAAGAGGGATAAAAAGGCGTGACTAACGCGGTATTTCTGTGTAGGTTCCGAGTGTATATTAGTGCTATTTGTTATTTCCATTGTGTTTCGCTAATGATTGAGCCTGTATATCGTTAGGTTTTTTGGTTGCGAGAGGGTGGCAGAAGTATTTCCATCAGAGGGGTGTTCCTTCAGTACCTGGTCTCCGATTGTACCGTCAGAGTGGGGGGAAATGCACTCAAACCATCATTGTATTACATCAAGGACCATTAATAACTCGGGCTCCTGGCCACAGCTCCCCGACAGAAAAAAGCAATTAGCCTTTTACCGGCTGGGCCGAGACACCGACAGCGCGGGCGTTTCAAATAATTAAGAGCTCTCTATGTTCTCCCTACCCGCCGGTATTCTACACTATATAATATAATCAATCAATATCTCACTCCTGTGAAGATTGACACTGTTTCCCTACACAAATATTTCAAATCCGAACATGGAACGCTACTTTTTTTTCGTTTAGCATTCCTGAAAACAAGTTTAATTATAAATCGAGTATTTCCGGTCTTCTTATTAATGGTATTCTGCGGAGTTATTAAGCTAATCAATTGGTCAAAATTTTTTTACGCCACTGTTATTTAAAACTCATTTAGAAGGGGATTATAAAAAAACATTATTGCAAAAAAGAATGAAAGGAAGAAATAAAATAAGGAAGCAGCACATCTACAGGACATAATTTACTTTAAAAATGAAAGTATACAAAATAATTAAGGAACATGGAACTTGACAGGGTTTATTATAAACAGCTTGGGTTTCCGGTGAAATCCGCGTCACGAAGAATTTGAAGTCCGACGTTTCGCTTCCACTACTGGAAGCATCTTCAGGGTTGTGGTGCATCGTGATATTGGCTCGAAACAAACACAAGATGAACTGACGACCTGAGAGAAGATCAGCGTATTTATACAGGTTTTCTAGACCTTAGATTGTACCTGTATGTCCCGGGGGTTCCTTTGCTGGGGGAAATCCTTTGTCGGGTGCTGCCTTCGTCGGGTGGGTGATGTAATAAGTCGGGAAGTGACTGAAGTGCCGTCTCCTGCAATCTGTTTGGTGCAGGTCCGAGAAAGGGTAAAATCACCCTCAGAAAATTTCTCAGTTCTCCGGTTGTTTTTCGATCTCATTAGCCTCTCTTACCACCCTGCTGACAGATGCGAGTACCCGAATGACCTCAAACTTGATGAGATGGCCTGTTTCGCCGAATGCTGAGCTTCGCTGATCTGTGATCGCTGTTTCTCACTGCTCTCACGTGTTCTTCTAGGTGGGTTGAGATCAATCTCCCGGTTTGCCCGATGTAGTTTTTGCCGCAACTACAAGGGATTTGGTATACACCGCAAGTCTTGAGATGTAGTTGGTCTTTTGGCGATTTCAGGAGGCTTCTGATGGTTTTGTGAGCGTTAAAAATGGTTCCGATGCCGTGATTTCGGAGAATCCTGCTTATCTTATCCGTCGTACCTTCAATAAATAGGAGATAAGCCTTCCGCTGGCCTTCTGCTGTTTCTGCTTGGGTACGGTCCTCGGTGGTCTCTTGCCGACGGATGGTTCTCAGAATGTCGGATGTGTGTGTGTGTGTTTGTCAAACCTGACTTAAGGTGCTGCTTCTCTTCTTCCCATGAGTTGCTGTCACAAGTCCTGAACCCCCTTGAAACCAAGGAATGGATGACAGCTTTCTTCTGCGTCGGATGGTGATGTGAAGCTGCGTTGAGGTACCTATCTGTATGTATGGGTTTCCTGTAGATGGCGTGTCCTAAAGTTCCGTTGCTCTTCTTTGTCACCAGCACATCCAGAAAAGGTAGACAGTCCTTCTCTTCAATTTCCATGAAACTGGTGAACTGGATTTTCTCATGAATCGAGTTCATACGACGGAGGAAGCCATCCAAAGACTGTCTTCCGTGTTTCCACAGAAGGAAAACATCATCAACATATCTCCACCAACAAGACGATTTCCGAGTAGCTGAAGCAAGGGCTCTATCTTCGAAATCTTAGAGAAACAAGTTGGAAGCAACAGGAGACAGAGGGCTACCCATGGGTGCATCTTCTACTTGCTTGAGTAATCTCCGTTGAATAGAAAGTATGTAGATTTGAGACAATATTCTATGAGTTTAGCTTTATCTTCACATACCATTCTTTTAATAAGGGTGATGGTGTCGTCAATCGGCAGGTTTGTAAACAGGGACACGATGTCGAAGCTACCAGTAGATCTCCTTTCTCGACATGAAGTGATGGCAGTTTCTTCACGAAGTGAATTGAATTCTTGACATAACTTGAAGTTTTCCCTGTGAGTGGCTGAAGTTCCTTCGCAAGATGGCGGGTGACTTCGTGGGTTGCAGATCCAATGGCGCTGACGATGGGTCGCATCGGGATACCAATCCTGTGAGTTTTGGTAGTCCGTAGAGTAGAGGTGTCTTCGGGTCCGAGCATACAGATACAGGAAAGGAGGTGATGGCCGGGTTGGAGTCAGATAATTAGGAACGCAGGTAATTTTTTAAAACATAATTTATCTTTAAAGGAAGTAGAGTGTTTGCTTATTACCGCAGAGAATGTTTATTTTAAAATAAAAACGATAAAGGATTTCTGTACATGAAATCAAGAAGTTGAGAAGTTATTATGGAGAATATCTCCCTTGTAAAGTCTCACTTATCTTCAATACACTTTTCTTCTGCAATAAATTATTTAAAACATACTATGACACACACATAGCACACAACATGCCAACACTTATCTAAAATATACCGATTAGAGTGGTTTTAAAATTTAGTTTTGTTCCATATTAGAGGATTAAGAAACTTTATTTTATCTATGACCACTTGGATACCCGTGCTTCGAAATGGAGTGTTTTACAGGGGAGATTAATTTAATTTTATGTTCCAAAAAAATAGGTAATTATTAAATCAAATTAAAATATTCATAATTCGCTTCTCCGATTCATTGAAAAACCCGGCGTAATTATTAGTTACACATTTTATCGAAAAATCACATAAATAAGCAGCTCTTTTTACTAAACTTGAAAGTAAAGGATAATACGAAGCTCGATATGGTATGATATGACCCGTGCCAAAGCTAACGTAATACTCCAAATTCAGCATAATATGGAAGGCAGTAATAAAACAGTCCCCCATTGAAACAAAACTGTTTCATCAATCTAGAATACAGCGTAGTATTGAGGGATTTTTAATTTTTTACCCAAAACTTTGACTTCGTCAAACCCTTTCCAAGTGTAAGTATTTACATTCAAATCTAACAATATAAGCGGTTTTACAGGGAAAATCTAGCTTCCTGAGAAAATAGCTTTAATCGCGGAGATGTTATTTTTATGATTTATGATACATTTTGATAAAATGTTCGATAATAATTAAATGTGTCTACGAACACTCGAAAACTAATAAATGGAAAACACTAGGCTAAGTAATTATGAATGAACTCGTATATGATAAAGTTTGTCTGAATTGTCACTGACCGATTTTTTTTATTTATTTATTTATTTTTTTTTATTTTCATTTCTTGTTGTTCTGCAGGCTGGTACCGAAGTGCGCCAGCCCCCCTTCGGATTAGAAAAAGGTTACGGTCGAAGTGCGCCAGCCTCTTAGTCTAAAGGGTGAGGGTCAGGTAATCCGGGGTTATACCTCTTGCACCCTGTCTAAAGCCAAAGAACTTTGTAGTGGACTTCGAAATTGGAATCCAACAAGCCGTTCGAAATGTCTTCCCTAGCACTTTGGAAAAATTCAGGATTTAGGATTTACTGAGGACTACCGATGTTCTACCAACGATGGCCAACTAATTAAGTTTATCTTCGAACTACCCTATATAGACCCTGAAGAAGTTGAAGAATGTTATATTGAAGATTAAATAAGCCATCGCAATGATCGATTTTGGGACTATATAACCGAGAACTATATTGATCTGTCCACGGCTAAATTCCCAATACCAATGTGGGATTCAAGCCGCCTAGCCTTGGTTGTTTATAATAATAAAGTATCTAGATTTGAAATGTGAAAGTCATTTTTAATTTATTTAGGAGTATGTACATAAATAAATTACACCTTTCAATATGTACTTTGTATTATATTTATTGAATATAGACTCAATTGTATTATAATGTATATTACATATTTATGCAGAAGATTTTAGTTTTCATGAGTACGTTTAAAGTTAAGTTAATCTAAGCCCTTCTAATAAATATTAGCACTTACTTATAAGTGAGTGTAATTTATATAAGAAATATTTCTTTCATTTTTATTATTAACAAAATAAATTGATTTTTCTCTCGTATTTTTGATTATTTTCTTAAATTTCCCATGTTTAATGATAATTAATTTTGATTTTGTAAGTTAGTTGTTTTTTTTCATTTTGAATATTCACAAATTAAAGTGTATCTTCTGACTAAATTTGGATTTTGTTCTTACGAGAACATTCTACAGATTCTCCTATGCACTAAGATTTGCTAATGATCGCCATATCATATTTCTGAGCAGTTTGTTCAAAGTCAAAGTAACTTGAAATTGCTTTATATTGGGTATATGCGAACATTGACAACGATTAGTTCTTTAGATTAGAGGATCCGTGTCCGAGGTGGGTGGACTACCTGGGTCGAGAGGTAGGATTAACCCGGCGCACTTCGACCGTACCCTTCAAAAAGGGGCTGGCGCACTTCCCCCGTGACCCTACCTTTCCCGGCGCACTTGGTGTACAGCCGTTCTGCAAATGATGACAAATAATAGTCGGGTGTTTCTATCTTCTATATTAGATATGGAATTATTTTATATTTATAATCAAAGTTAGCAAGGCTGTTCTGAATTAAACATTAATGTTTGTGGTAAAAGCAATAAAAATATCGTTATTCTTTTTAAAAGCAGTAAAATATTATTAGAACGAGGAGATTTAAATTTATCTTCAAAGTGAATAAAATCTAGTATATAATTTTGACATTTTACTCACAAAAACAAAACAATACGAGATGCTGCATTTTTCAGCAAAATGGGTTTTCAAAAAGGGAACAATCATACTGAGTAGAAGATGCTTTTACGCTTTGAATCCTGAATGAGATGTTATGCCGAGGGAAAAATAAGTTTCAATACATTTTCTTTTCAGACATTTTTGTTTTCTTCATATTGTTATTTGAGTTCATTCTCAACTTCTCTTTAGTAATATTTAATAGAGTTTAAGAGTTTTTGTCTGTTTTATTTTTCCCTCTTTTATACGTGTTTAAATTTAAATATAAGGACTTTGAAGAGTATAAATTTCTTATTCTACCCCCTTTATTATTTAATAACATTTTTAAATTGAGTTTTTCCCCCCACCTAAGAAGTATGTATGAGAGGTTACACAAACCTCGGTTGAAAAACCATTTCAAAAAAAACAAAGACGAAAACAGGATTTTTCCAGAATCAGTGGAACGAGGAAGATGTAATTAGGTAGATGTTGGCTTTAGTGCTGCTTCTAGAAAGGGTCTTAATGCGTTTTTCTCTACACCAAAGTGTTCTTGTGTTGATATAGTATAGTAGAAAGGGGTGGACGTTGCGTCGTCCGAATGTTTAAAAACCTCTTTTGAGGTCCTCAGGGTCGGCAGGATACAAAAGGGGTCGTAGAAGCACGATTTCAGGACCTCGGCTATCCATGAGGGAGATCTCTTAATAAAGCGAAGCTTTTTGTCTCCCATTATGAACCACCGTACGAAGGGAAAACCTCCGATCTAATGTACACAAAGGACATTTTCGTGAATATCAAGCCTCCCTCCCTCCCTTCCCCCCTTCCCTCTTAACCACAAAATCCCATGGGATTTAAATCCTTCCTCTTGTTTTTGAGGGGATTTTGCAAAATTATTGTTTTTGCACTCCCTTTCAAGAGAATGTCTTTTCCCTCTCCTTTTATTATAATGGGTTTTTGAAATCGAATTAAATACCCGGTGATTATGGGATTTAAAATGTATTCTGCGGTATATATCCTCTTCTTTTTGGTGGGAGGGGGGGGGGATTTACACAAGGTCCATTGTTTGTTTTAATTGAATTAACTACTGACGGTATTTGTAGAATTCTCTTGCAGATGAAATGTTCTCTTAAATCTTTAAATAGGTTAACCGTACATTGTAACGGAGTGTACATTAGTCAAACGATTAAAAACTTACTATACTGATATAAATATACATGAAAAAAAACTAAACTGAACTGACAACAAAAATTAGCAATAGTATCCTCGAAATGCTTTTCGTTAATTTAAAAGCATTTCGAAACGCAAAGTGAGTGAAAATTTCTTTACATCGCTCCAATTTTGTTTCAGAGTTTACCTTAGGTAATGGAAGGATGGTGATCAATCCGAAAAACAGGAATTTTTTTATGTCTCCGAATTTGAAAATGTCAGGACAGAAATCCGTTTCGAACTTCAGGGAACATTTTTTGTTTCGTGTTTGTCTACATTTTTTGCGAACTACATTATAGTTAGCCCATTGTTGGCTATATTAATTTAAATGTGCTATCTCTTCCGCAACCGCACAAACATTTTTTATGAATACCTACATCTTTGAAAGTACTCATCCTATTTTCAAAAAAAATTGTTATGGTTTGTCGAAAGTAGGCCACAAATGGACCCATATTAAGTTCAACCGTCTGCACATATGTATTATTCCAATAAATAAGCTAATTGGCAACTATTTTACCTGTTGTTGGATTCGATGAATAAGAAAAAAATTACGCAAATAAGATACCTTGTTGTGGCCATACAGGTGAAAAACATTGCTCCGATGTACCTCACTAGTCAGTGGTATAAACAATAAACAATAAACAGTCTATATTCATGGATCCCAGTGGCGAGATGCGTAGTATCTCTTTTTCCATTCCCTTTTAATTATAATAAATTAAATCATTTCAAATATTTTCTAAATAATTTTCAACAGAAACATTCTAAATTTATCAAAGGAGTGCTTAAGAATGGGAGATAGTTTTTCTTTACTTCAAAAAATGTAAAAAGTATTTTTCTTGTAAGAACTGTTTAGTTGGAATAATGGAGATCTTCGTTTAAATTAAAAGGATAATTAAGAAGTAGAAATAATATTGGAGTTTGATAATGCGGTTTTAAATTATTTTAATTCTTGGGAGATAGTGGATAATTTGGTTCTATTGTGCACAGAGAACGAAACAAGAATTTAGTTAATTGGCTCTAGGAAGGAAAGGTAGTTGCAATTAGAATTTCTCTATAGCAAGTAGATTAATACTATAAAGTCTGTGTAGTGTAGTACCTTCAACCGGTGGCAAACTGTAGAGATAAATGTATTAGCTTGGCAAGGGAGTAACAATGGGCTCCCTTACCCCTGTCTGTTCTGATTAAAACTAGAGGCGCCCTCGGTTCCCTGATCAGGGCGTCGCTTTGGACCGTCCCACAACCCTTAATGGGGCCCAACTTTCTCCATTAATTAACTAATCAGGGGACGGAAGGGCCCATTGTTGATAACGATAACCAGGTAACCGAGGAGGAGGCTTGAAACGTGACCTGCTCCCTTATCATTAGAGATATAACCTTGTATTACCTCCTATAGAATTACCTTCTCAAAGAGAAGCTTGCTCAACTTTAAACTTGTACATTTATACCTGGCGCCCCTTCGCACCGTGGCTTACATACAGAAACAACGCTTCTCTGTCTCCAATCCTCTTAACCAGGTTATGTTTAACCCAATCCCCAACCTTGAGAGAACCTTCCCCCCTCAAGTCCTCGTTGAATACCTGATTAAAAGGCCGCCGAGGATTCAACGTGGAACGGAAATGAAATGAGGGTGTCACAGAAGATACCGTGTTACGAGTTGCAAGCCTACCACTTGCCCATCACCCTGGAAATTATCTTCAACAGACCAGATACTTATCCCCTCATAAAACTTCAATAGTACCTAATTATTACAATATCTCACTTCATCTCCTAATTATTTAATAATTATATTAAATAGGCGACTCTTTTGAAATGGCATCTTAACAACTTGTATGTGCCTTTCTGAACATATTTTAACAAAAAACTTTTTTGACATCAATTACTCTACGTACTTAAAATAAAATAAAAATCGTCTTCCAGTTTGTATCATTGTGTGGCGTCATTGGAAAAATGGTCACATGGGATAGATTTCAAAATATAGATGTTACTAAAAACATAGGTTACGACCATTTAAAAAAAAATCAATAATAATAATGTGAATGTGAACCCTAATGAGAATTGAAAGTGTGGTGGATTAGACCTATTTCAATTTCCAGCTGGGTCACATTTATTTTCATTCAATATTAAATAGCTGTAGGTTTAAATTTGAGGTACCATCAAAATGTTATTAGAAGCTGAAAACTAGTTTTTAAGATATTGTTCACAAAAATGATGACGGAGATATCGAAAAACCAACAGACAGACACAAAACCAAAAATACTCCCTAATGTCCTAAATGTATTTCTGTTTAGGAAATTTTTAATCCCAACAAAAACGCACTAGTGTAAAAAATAAACCAAGTCTCGCGTAAAAGTTGTGAGATCATAGGTTCAGTCAAGTCTCTTACTGTCCGAGTAAGTTCTACTAGGTCTAATTTATCCAGTGCAAGTATAATATGATGTTGGTCTGTCTCTTTCTGTATTCTCCTTCCCAAATCACTCTACACGTTTAAATTTAAAAACATTTTCTGACTTGGCAAATACACACCACAAACTTAAATCAAATAATAAATATTATTTTTTCATTTGAGCGTCGCAGCACACGGATACAAATTTGTAAACGACACTGCATTTAATTTTAGCCTTTAATTTTTGTGTATTTGCCAAGTCAGAACATAACTGTCAATTAATACTGTCAAATCAACCTCAACGAACGTTCTCAAAATCACTTTTTAGTTTTAAACTTCTCTGCTAGGTAGTGGCGCTGTTTACAATTTTTTACAATATTTTGAATAGGCGATTTTTCTATTAGCCTTGAAAGGGACAAAGAACCCGATTTTTTCGATTTTTTTTTTTTTTCATTTTCCCTTTATTTGTACAATAAACTATACCTATACACTAAATTTCAAGTTTCTACTATTGTTAGAAGTGCCTTAGAATTATGATGAGTGAGTCAGTCAGTGACTAAATAACAAAACTTTAGGCTCATATATATCTTATATGAACTACTATGGGTAGAGGTGTGAAATTTTTATTTCTGGTTCAGATTGTCATCAACTCAAGCTTAAAAATTAATTTTATACTTCTATAAGTATCTTCAATAGGATAATAAAGGGGGGTCCAAATTGCCGTGAGTTGGTTCCAGTAAAGGATGTTGCGGCTGTGCTCGACTTGGCGGGGGCACTGCTGTGCCCCCAGATTTGGAGACAAAAATATTTGTCCATTGGAATGATCAGAATGCTTCTTTACCTTCGATGAGCAAAATAATGTAAAAAGTTACTAATATCTGAGAATATGAGCATTTAAAAATGTCGATAAAAATAATGTGACCCCACTGGACATTAGAAGTTGTGCTTTTCTGTACCTATACCGTCTGTATGACGAATTTGTATTTATTCAGTATTGGAATTAGCATTATAGTTTTACTAGCACTGTAAGTACTTTTACGATTTTGAACAAATTTGGATGTTTGATTGAAAGTATCCTACAGATGGTCCCATATTAATTTTGTCCTTTTGCGCACATTTAATATTTAAGTAGAAATATATGTGACCCCACTGGAATCTGAAACAGGTCGAAACAACCACACTTACAATTCTCAATAAGGGGTCTTTTAAAGAATTTTTTTATTGCTCATCCTACATTTTTATTTTTAAATCTATCTTATTATACTTGGTTTATACTCATGGGACCATTCATTAAATAAACAGGTCAAGTGTGTGCTAGTCAGCACACAGCGAGGGTCCGTAGGCAACCCTGTATAGTTTAAGTAGTACCCTATTGATGGTGTTTTTAAAATGCTAAAAAGCTTACTTTGAACTGTCCTATGGGTCTGATATTCTCAAAACACATAAACAAACTTCCGATAAAGTATTTTTTTTGCCACTGAACCGGACTACAACCATATAAATACACCGAAAAGACCATAATTATAAAAAAACGTATTTTGCCAATAAAAAATAATATAATATTTTTTTCAAAATTTCCAAAAAGTGGTATCTTTACTTTTGGTCGAAGAATGTTCAGGAATTTTTTCAGATTTTTTGCACTTCACATAAGCGAGATAGAAGGGGGGGGGGGCACGTTTCACACCCACTTCAAACTTGCCTACCTCGCCCTATCAAAGTTATAACCAAAGAATTATATATTTTTGTAATCAGCTCGACGTACCCTTTCATATGATACCCCTCACGGTGTCGAAAAAAAAAAATACAAGACACATACATGTTAAATTTCAAAGTGATCGGACGAAAGGTGTTGCCATGAGAGCATGCGACCGGACGGACGGACAGATACACGCAGGAAAATATAAGGGTCCTTGGTTTTGCCTTCGGACCCTAATGATAGGCTGCAAGGAATCTACACACTCTCACACTAATTAAGCACACGGTTCTTCCCGCATAAAAATTATTTGTTTTTTCAAAGATAAACCTGCCAAATCTAAAAAACCAAGTATTTGCATCCAGGTTTCAAATCATATGATCCTCCTTCACCCTATTTTGAACGAAATCCAAATTCCTTGAAACTTAATATGATTTACAGCATTTATTTACAAACAAGCGAAAGTTATGTAAGGTACGTTTAGTACAATTCAAAAAATAAAAATAACATACTTTAAAACAAGCAACGAAAACTAATTTTATTTGAGTTTGATTCCTAGTTGACTAGGCCATCAACCGAAGTCACGTATCCAATACTTTTTTTTAGATAGAAAACCAGAAAGCCGCTATGAACCTAAAAACGAGTTCACTTAAAATTACTTTTTATTATAATATACACATCTCCAAATATCTTGTTGGTTGAATGAGAGAAACCAATTTCTTTTCCACATTGAAAATTTGATAGATTATAGGTAATTGAACATAATTTTATTATATCCTTTTTTCGGGTTTAAAAATATCTCGTCTAAAATATAGAATTAAGTTTGTATGTATGTATATATATATATATATATATATATATATATATATATATATATATATATATATATATATATATGTAAATATAATTCTAGCAAGATGAAGAAAAAACGTGATGTATTCTCGATCATTTTTTAGATTTAGAATTGAAATATCTTATGGATTTTTCTTGAAAATTGTAAACGAACATGAAAGCAATGGATGTGGTATAATATTTTTTCATATTTTCATATATCTTTTACAGTTTCTTCCATATTTATTTCTATTCTAAATTTATACGAATGAAAGAAAGAAAATTATATTAAAGTCGAAACAAAAAAAGACAAAACCACAAAAATCAAACAACAAAATCCTAAGTGAATCCATAAAACCGCTAATGTTCCTCTTTATTCTTTTTGTAAAGGAATATTGTTTGTTAAGATAACATAAAAAAATTAGAGTAAAACCTCAAAGAAAATAATACAACTTACAAATGATCTCTTGTTATATTCAATGGTACCATCTGATATAATAAAAAGAGAAATACCAAAAAGAAAATACATATATCCAAGAGAAAACATTTATTATGATTATCTTTTCGTGTATTTTTACCAAAAAGAAGTTAAGAATAATCGTGAATTATTAGATTTCAGCGTGATCGATAATCACGAATTACTCTTATTCATTACAGGGGTATTATGTCTTTTTTTTTTAATTTGATGTTCACGATCGACAAAAGATATAAATGAATTGAAAAGAAATAGTTTTTAGTAGGTTTTTTACTTTCTCCCACACGTTTAATTGTGATAAATAGAAGAGATTTAATTTACATGAATAGAAGTAGTCATTTAACAAAATTGAATCAGTGCAAACGGTTGAAATTATATGGTGGGCTACATTTGACAAACCATCCAAATTTCTTAAAAAGCGCAGGAGTAGTTTTAATGATATAGATGTTAATAGAACACTTTAAGTGAATAAGGGAAAGAAACCAATGGATATACAAAAGGTTAAAACTTATTTCGAAAAATAAGCAACAAAAAAAAAAAAAAAAAAAAAAAAAAAAGCAAGAAAAAAAATAAATTTAAACTTATATGAATCCAACAATGGACTAATTATAACCTATACCAATTAAATTTCATTAAAATCGGACCAGTAATTTTTAAGATATGTTGGTTCACAAAAATTGAGCGAGACATAATAGTTATTTGTGCAACTAGTGCGCAAAGTGGCACTTTGCTCAACTCGAGAGAAATATTTACGCACGAGCCGCAGGCGAGGGCGGAAAGGTTTCTCGAGTACAGCAGACACTTTAAGCTCGAGTTGTACATTACATTTTTTCTACAGTTAGTTTTTAATCTGTTAATAAAATATAAAATTATAGAGTGTTCATCAACACGTAAAAAAAAAAAAAAAAACTTTATAATTGCATTAAAATTTATGTACAAAAAAGAAGAAAAACATTTTGCAATATCAACTAAACCATCTGTTCTGTTTATAGCCAGTGTTGCCTTTTTTTTGCCTAATTCAGCAAACCTGATCAAGCGCTGTTATTATTTTTCATCATACCACTTACTCATCACATTTGATTCTTTTTTTTAGATTGTCTATCTTTACTTTTTTATATTTCAACATTTTTATATTTGATATATAGTGTTTTAATAATGTAGTTAGTTAAAAAATTATCATTAGTTCTCATTGTTATTATTATTATTATTTAGATTATTTAATCTTTGTTTAGATTTAAGTTCTTTATGTTCGTAAGTTGGAACACTGGAGTGTGGTAAAGTAAAATGATAAAGTAGTAAGAGCAGGAATCTGCTGTTTTGCGTACTATTTTGAGTGCGATAACAACCACTTTATCGGTCAACTGTAGGAAAATAATGTTTGTTCTTCAGAACGATCTCATAGCTTCTGGTACCTTCGGCCAGATCGGAAGCTAAATTAATTATCACAGATTTAGCTGTGGCATTTATAAGTCAATTAATTAGCAGTAGATATTTCTGTTTCATTCATCGATCGATCTACTGAACTAAAATCAAGTGTTTCATAAAAATTTCCACTCAACATCATTAAAGATCATTTGAACCATTCAGAAAAGAATTTCATGAGGTTTGAAATCCAAGAAGGTATAAAGCACTCGGCGGTGATTATAATTAGAATCTAATGGAATATTAAACTCATGTTAGCCTCAAGTTAAAAGCAATAAGGGAATATAAGTGGCCTGATTAACCTCTAGCTAGAGTGATGAACTGCCGCTAAAACCATCAATCATAGAAGCCAAAGCTTTCCCACAACCCAACTTTATAAAGCACCCTCTTCTAAGCATAATTTAAGTAGAATATGAAGCTCTAGCTAAGCCCCCCTTTACTGCTTTACATCGTTACGCCTCAACCCTTCATCCTAAGTTGTTCCATTCCCTCGCAACTTCGCTCTAATTTATATTAATTATTTATTCATTGGATATGAATTTATATGCTATTGTGAGAAAACAGTTTGCTTTATTTCATTACAACACCCTTTCTAAAGACTAACAATTTGATGAGATGTTACATTTTGTTACTAACGATTTATTTTTTTCGATTTTATCAATTTTATTTATTAAACGGCAGGATTTAAAGGTAAAATATAAATTAACTATATTCTTATTTAGTCCAGCCTATGTAGATCAAAGTCTCCGTCTCGACAGCCCATTCAATCAGGTTCTTAGCCTGCATTATAGCAGATTTCTGTCAGTACGAGGATGTCTCCGGGTTTCTATATAAGTAGACTGGTAGTAAAACGAAGGCAATGGCCTTTTTGAAAACAAAACTTTAATTTCCAGTGCCGGAAGTTTTTTCCGGTGTAAATGGCGGAAAAGCATTCGTTTTGTTCAATTTTTTTTATGAAATCCTTTAGCTCACCTTTCTACTAACAGTTGGTTTTTACCAGGATAGGGCTAGAGCCTATTAACATTACGGCACCCAACTCCACCTCAACAAGGTAACAGGTAAAAGGAAGAACTGAGACGTTTGAAATTTAATGATCATACGGTTGATAATATTCTTGGTCAAAGAATCAACGTGTCTTCAAACATCCACGACTTTGGCACACTTTACTATGTCGCAAGAAAGTTCTATAATAATACACTTTTCCACCTTATTCCTGAGTGATTTTTTTTCTTACTATTAGAAATAGTATTCTATCCTCGTTTTTTTTTTATTTCCTATCATCCCTAACCCATATAGTCAATAGAACTTCCTGACCCCCCCCCCCCCCCCCCTAACCCCAAACCTTCCTAACCATTTACACCCTAAAATTTCTTTAAGCAAAAAAAGTTTTAGCTGTATTTTATATAAATTAAACAATAATCTATAAGGCAACTCAAACCACCCCAATGGTGCGGCTAACTACCGATTTGAAAGTTGTTCTATTTTTTTTTTTTTTTTTAATTTTTATACAAAGCAAAGTAATATAAGACCATTTTTTTATTTTTTATTTTATTTTATTTTTTGGTTTCTGTATTCTTCACCTTAATTGTTTCCATGTGCAAAATTTGGGGAAGATTGAAAGACGGGAAGCGGTTCAAAATATGGGTAACGGAAACGTGCGATGAAACTTACATAGCCAAGTAATATAAGACCAGTAATAAATAATTAATATAAAAATACTATTTTAAAAATCTTATTTTCAACCATTTTTTTTTTTGTTTCTGTGTTCTTCACCTAAATTGTTTCCTAAAGATGTTCAAAATTGGAGTAGCGGAAACGTGCGATGAAACTTACAAAGCAAAATAATATAACACCAGTAAAAGCAATCGCGTAGGTTGTGATGAAAAATATAAGAAAAAATCTAGTCAAGAGCCTGCCAGCAACCTACTAAAAGGGTTCCTTCGATCATAAAAAATCTTATTTCCAACATTTTTTTCCCCCTAATACAAATGAGTATAAAAGCTTACACTTTGGAGGAACAAGGTGTGCATATTTTAGCCTTTATCATCTTAGGTATGCACTTATTTGGTTATTTATGGCGTAAAATGGCCACCATTTTAGAAACGCGATATATATTAATTTGTAATCAACATTTCAATACCTCTAAAAGTATACATAACTCAAAAATTACAAAACATGTACAAATAATGTTGAGATCAGCAATTGCTCGCTGATCGAAGAAATTTTGAGTTGTAATGTTCGCAAAATTTTTCCTGTTTTTAGGTAAACATTTTTGTTGTAGGTATTCCAAATATCAAATATCTAGCTGCAATAGGTCGGGAGATATGGTCTAAGAAGCGACGGACGGACGGACGAACTACCAAAAGGATAAGGGTTTCTAGGATAACCTCGAAACCCTAACAACTAACAAGCAACGTAAAAACCTAGTTAACTTGAAAATATTATTATATGTAATCAAATCTAAAACCACCATATTACATAAACATATAATCAAACGTATATACATCAAATATACACCTTAAAATTACACCCAACCACATGATAACATCGTGAGAAAATTCAAACTACTAACATTGATAAAACATTTCTTTATTCAATAAGGTTTTCCAATCATTCTATTTGATTTCCTTGCTTTATATTTTACATTCTACATTTCTGTTTCTTTTCTTTTGATATTTCTTCTTCATATAAAGGTAAATAATCTTGATTATTCTTTTGAAACTTTTTTTATTGTTGACGATATTGGCTCTTCAAAATCTAATATGATTGATTCAAAACTAAGTAACTAGAGTTAGGATTCAATATCTAGTTTGTGGGTGACCGCAGAACGTGATGGCTTCGACAACTACTGGGCTACTGGGTGTAATCCTAGTAATTCTAAAAATCACTTAGGTAGGTAATTCTATTTTATTGGGTATAAACAAGAAACTAACCCTATAATAACACATTTCCTTTATTTTATTTAGATTATATATAATATATATATATATATATATATATATATATATATATATATATATATATATATATATATATATATATATATATATATATATATATACATATATATTATAGTTTATAATTATATTATTTTGTTTATTAGTATGAATGACGTCATATTGAATAAATATGGCGTCAGAAAGCAATTTGATAATCTAGTTATATCTAAAGATGTTGATAAAAGTTAGAATACAATAAAATTACTGAAGGTTTAGTATCTTGTTGCTTGAAATGAGTTTGGTTCTAGTTTCCAAGTATTAACTCGTATTTAAGATATATTTCTCTTCTTTCTTAACCACTGTTATTGTTTTTCAGCCAAGTGTTTAGACGGGGGGGGGGGTTCGTCTAAGTGAGACGTCCGCGCCCCCAGGGTGGGCGTAGCCGGCTGCGCCCACCAAAAGCTCCGCCCCTACACTTTGCCCCACTTGTTTTTTACGCCTCTTGCCCCCCTCTTATCCACACCCTTTTTCCTTATCAGCTATTTAGCTATATCTCCCATGTAATATCTTCTCTAGGGTTGGAGGAGGTAAGTAGTCGAGAAGTCGGTGCTTTTAGAAAACTTGACGGCGCCTTTCTCTACCCCACCCCCTCCCCTCATCTATTTTCTTTATAAGTTGGGAAAAATCTGAGAGGGAAAAACGTTCAAGGTTTTTCCCCCCTTCCTTTTAATTTTTAATTCTAAGAAAAGCGTAGAAAGAAGTTGTGAAAAATGTTTCGGTTTTTTTTTTTAAACCGATTCGCTTAAATGATCGAAAAAATGTACCTTCAAACGACCAATTGAATTAATTGAGTAAAACAGTGGAACTCCAAGAGAAAATTAAGAAAAAAATTCTGTCAGATTCTTGTACTAAACTTTCCATTATAGGGAGGCTTCCTTACCTCAGACACTTGCCCCCAGTATTATTCCAGAGTAAGATGCGTTTTTTGTATTAATTGTCAAAGCGGAGTCTACCAATACTATTTTAACAAATGTCCAGCCTTTTTCCAAGTATCATATTAGTGTTATCAGCTATCAGCTATAGTTGATTTTGGCTAAAGGTCCAAGGTAAGGGAACCTTCATAATCTTTTAAATATGTTAATAAAATTTTACAATTATTCAAATAATCACACCCGGCAATCATTTTTTTAATTGCCTCTATCCTAACCAATGCTTGATCATTGTTGCCTCTAACCTCTATGTTCCTGCTTAGCCTCTATTTTCGACTTACTTACTTTTTCTCAGAAACTATTTTTTCCAGTGAAACCAACTTATATGATTGTATTTTTATCAAAACAGACTTAATATACTAAATATCTTTATTCAAAATTGTCGGAACCATATACCTACAGTATGCCATAAGATGAAATTTTTTATTTTTTTTGGAAAATAGTCATTCTTCATCAAAACTCCTGCTTATTCTTAAATCTCTAAAACTGATAATATTTCCTTGATTTTATGTATATAGTTTCTAGAAACTTAGAGAAAACTTTATTATTAATAGTATCGACAAATAATATTTAGGAAAGTGGTTCAGAATTGCATAAAAAAAAAAACAACATGTAAATATTAAATATTATTGTTTGAAAATAAAATAAATTACTTACAAATCAAATATTAAGGAAATATAAGGCAAAATAAAGTTTTCGTTCAGCATTACAAGTAATGAAGTAGTTCAAATCTTTACACCTAATTATAAATAGTACCCACAATAACCCAAATGTGTTAAAAAATAAAATTATAAAAAGATTATTCAAATTGTCACCTAATTAGTCCGGAAATTTCGACTCTATTTATATATTCTCTACAAGAACTTTGAACGTGCACACACACGCACACATTACTGAACTTCTCATTTAGCTATTCCTAATTAAATACACTTGAATAGGACTGATGAAGATGAAACACTGATGAGTTTTTGTCATTTTTACGATTTGGCTTGATGATGTGATTTTTCGGAACATGAATCCAGGATGACTGGAATACGTTTTAAGAGACAACGCTAGGTACCAAAAAAAAATTAAAATTATGTATTATCTTTTTATTTCCTACAATTTCATACAAAATAACATTTTCTTAAGAACTTATTAGTTTGCATTAGTTGAATTTCCAATAGGCACAAAGATGACCTATGTAAAATAATAGAAAAAAAATTCCGCAAGTGAACGACTTTTGTATGAACATACAAAAATAAAGGTGGTGCGTTAATTTTACGGTGTGTATATATATATATATATATATATATATATATATATATATATATATATATATATATATATATATATATATATATTATCCTGTCGCTTTATATTTTCTTTTCACATAATTTATATCGATAAAATATGGTCTAATTTATTGTTAATTAAGTGGTCAATATTGACTTTAGGCAATATTGTGTTATATTTAGGCCCAAAGTAAAAGTATTTAAACCGAATAAGTAACTGCACTTCAGCGTAAGTATATATAAGGTAAAAATAGTTTTATATATAGTTAATATATATAGATAAAATTGTTCGCATAATTTTAAGTTTATTTTTTGCTTGAGAAGTATGTATATTGAAATAATTTAAAAAATAACATTGACCTCAGAAAGGATACAATTAATAATAATATTTCTTTTAAAAGGCGACGTTCCGAAAACTATCGGACTTTCAGGAGGATGGATTAGAAGGGTCAACCAGCTCTGTACCGATGGAAAAAACCCATTAAGAGCTCTATTAATCCGGCGTGTATTTTTATTTAATTAGTGTATTGAAAAGCGGAGCGGGGTGTGAAGGGAACGGTGATTGATGACCTGCTCATGTTTGGGAGGCAGAACCACACTCGGAGTAACGCTCCCTGGGTCACAACAAAAAGATATTGTTCAAACTCCCCTCAGACACCGAAAAGAGTAGAACGAAAAGGGAGACTCTAGTCCACAATAAACAGCGGCCACACGACACTTACAACTATACTATACCTTTTAGAGAGTTAGTGAACCACTAAAGGCCTTTACTCGGTATATACTTGGCCGAATTCTAAGCGCTAGGGTCCCAGGCTAATTGCAGAACAATTGACCTACGGTGGTGTCGTCAGAAAACGGACACGCGACCTTTTTTCCCCTTTAACTGAGGCTCGACTCTATAAAACTCGATAGGGATAATAAACTCCCACGTTTTGAAACACCCTTCTTTATAGAGTTGGTGTTTAGTTACGCACATCTTATACTCAACTATGAATAATACCCGTACTTATACACCCAGTACCATCATTCATACAAAAAAAACATAATTCTTGGTTCTTGGCTGATTTCATCAAAGAGTGGAACAAATAAAATAGGTTATCGGGTGTATATATGACCAAGTTTTTTAACATCCTTTTAAAACAACAAAATATTAAAATAAGTTATTACAATAAATATTGAAACAGTAAAGTCCAGTTAATACTATGGGAAATATGAGAGCACAAAGTCAAACTCCTAAAGTATATATGCTATACGCTAGGCTTATTACGTCATGTGTGGAAACGTCGAGGCAACGAAAAAAACCAAGGCATAGATCCTCGACTGTGTTTTTCTCCAATGTGTGATAGTGACTCAGCATGAAAGAGGTGTAGTTCAATAACCAAACAACGTCTTCACACAAAAATTGTAATTTGAACAATTGACCGGTTTCGGCTGTTCTAAAGCAGCCTTCTTCAGATAATCTTGAGGTTAATGGATTGACTTGAGTACAAGTGATACAAGTGAGTACAAGTGACTTGTACTCGTGAAGTCAATCCAGTAACCTCAAAGATTATCTGAAGAAGGCTGCTTTAGAACAGCCGAAACCGGTCAATTGTTTAAATTACAATTTTTGTGTGAAGACGTTGTTTGGTTATTGAACTACACCTCTTTCATGACAAGGCATAGAGCTAAGAGCTTACTCAGATCTTTCAAATTAAATTAAAAAATATAAGTATGTAGGTATTACTAATGTTTTTATTCATCTAATTTAATTAAACTAATATTTAGTCTTCCAACTACTGTCTACTTCTGCCTTCTACTAATCATTCATCCGGCACTTATTTAGATTGTTACTCCCCTTATAAAAAAAAAACCGAGGGGAGTAACAATTTAAAGAAGGTGTACGGAATGTTCTTCTTTAGACTGAAACTCCCCTTATAAAAACTGAAGTGTGATATTCCTTTGTCCCAAAGTACATTGGACTAAACATCCCTTTGTCTTAATAGTAATTTAGTCAGTCATTCATATTCTAAAAAATCACAGGGGAGTAAATCTAAAGAAGTACCATTCATCCTTGTTACCTAATTAAATTTAACTAATATTTATTTAGTCTTCCAACAGCTTTCAATTACTACATTTGACTAATATTTTATTCTTCTAACCTAATTCACTTAAATTAATATTCAGGTCAATTGCCTCTTTCTTGTTATCTAATACTAATATTTTTAGTTTTCTAACTACTGTCTATTTCTGCATACTTTTAATGTCTCATTCTTGAGACCTAATTCAATGTAAATATTTAGTTTGAATTTCATTAGTCTTCTCCGTAGTTATTGTTTAAATGATATTCTGTCGGGGGTTGAGTGTGAAACTCCCCTGATTATAAAAGGTACGGTTAGACTAGCGGACGATATTATAAATTATTATTAAGGTCCTTGTTGAAGACTATGGACCCTAAAAACTGGTCAAAGTATATTTTCGTATGACACTAGGAAGCCCACTCTTCAGTTTAGTATAAATGATTTTAAGTTAAAAAAAAATCGATTTAAATGAATCACACAAAAGAAAAAACTCTCTTAACTCATAAAACACAAGAAAAACACTATTCTTTATTGGATAATCTTTAAAACTCCTCTACAAAAGAAATATAGTGTTAAAAAAAGAAGAAAAAATATAAGAAAGAAGTTGAATGTTTCAAGTCAATGGCCGCCACCCCTTCTTTTACCCCCAACAGTAAAAGGAGTTTGTTTTTCGGCCGTTAGTTCTCTTCCTCTCCGTCGAGCAGAGCCACTATAAAACTGCGGTTAAGAGTTAAATGTATTGGATAAAGTTTGCCAAGAGGAAAGAGTAAAAAGAGACACTGAGTAGAAAAGAAAATAGTCTTGTAGGACTCTTGAAAACTCGCCGTCTTTAATTCTTAAAGAGTTCTTAGGAAACCTTCTTAGAACTGAGATGGTCACTAATAGAGTTGCCATGACGACAAAAAGGGGACGTTTTCCTCTTGCACTAGTCTTTTCTTTTTCTTTTATTCATTTAACTTGTTTTTCCTGTCTCTTGCAAATGTGCTTTTCTTTCTTCTTTTTCCCATGTGTGATCTTACTGCTTTATTCTTTTCAAAGTTTTAAAAGAGGTAGAAAGTTTATTTTCTTGAAAGAAAAGGTTGTATAAGTGTTATTTACTTGTAGTTGTATACTTTTTTCTTAGTTTGTTATGAACAAAACCATTTTCAGTAAAGTAAATCTTTAAATTAGGTAAGTTGTTTATCATCTTACTCAAAAATCAGTGAAAGATTACTACATCTCAACATAAGATTAAAGAATATTTTAATTTGAAGCATTCAGAGCTTACCGGAGGAGAGGGAAGTTATTTGATCGTTCTGAAAAGCCAAAAATGTTGTCTCCGATTTCAAAAATCCCAAGACAGAAATCCGTTTCAGACATCAGGGAACATTTGTGGTCACGTGTCTGTCTTTTAATCAACATATCTTAAAAACTACGCATTCGATTTTATTGAAATATGGATGATAGGTCATAATTAGCCCATTCTTGGTCCCATGTATGTTTTGACCTTCTGCGTCCATATTTAGGGTTTCGTTGTTAAACCCAAAAAAAGAAACCCTTTAGTTACGTTCCTGTGTCTGTTTGTCTGTCACTCTCTACGGTTCCAATAAGTTTTGAATCAAAAGAAATAAAAACCTGCAACTTTGCACTATTAAGAGCTTTGTTACCTAAAAAAGGGTTTGCCGACTAGGTTCAGTTGGGAGTGGGTTGGAAAAGGAATGAAGGAGTTGGTCAGTGAGCGTGAACAAAAAAAAAAAATAATAAGTGAGCAGTTTAACATGAGAACGAAGATGCAAATATTTATTATTTACGCTGCTATTATTAAAATTATTGTGTAATAAGTCAATACAATCAACGTAAAAAAAAAGAAAGTCCTAGAAGCAAGATATGTAGAACCTCAGAATCAGTTTAACAAAAAAACAATACAAGAATCATAAAAAAAAATTACCCAACAAAAGTAAATAATAAAACCTAACCTCTGAATAAGGGTTTTAAAATAACATTCACCCAACGGTTCTTATGAACCCAAATCTAACTAATAATATAATAATTAAGTTCCAACTAAAATTAAGAAAATTTACTAAGTCAATATAAAATAAAAGAGAGACTCCAAAATAAAGTTGAATTGAACTCCCCGAAGACTAGTAGTAGACACCTCGTCCTAATCCTACAGAAGTCTTCAAGTCATGTCTCCCCGCTCTTAATAAAATCCATGAGAAGTGCTCACGCACCATAAATCCTCAATTGGACGTAAAGAAATTCTTAATTCTTTTAAGAAAAATATTAAATTAAAGCTACGACTTAGCTGGTCTGCAAACGTGGGTGAACGAGAGCAGCCTTGCCGAACGGTAGGGTCGGAGCAGTGCCGTTGAGTCGGAGAGCCGGCGCTACCAGAATACGTAGGCTCGTCGTTAATCCGCTAAGCGCGACGTAGCTTTCGTATCCAGACAGACTCCTGGCTCGCTAGCTGGCTAGGCCTCCACTGACTCATCGTTGTCACTTCCGCAATCCCAATCGTCTCCCTCCCGAGTCTCTCTTATCTCTCCCAGATAATCCTCAAGAATTAATCTCTTGTTTACAAACAATACAAACTATGTTCTTATACAAACGATAAACCTATATTCTAAGAATAACAAAAACACTCACAGGAAAGGTAAAAGGTAAGAGGTATTATGTTTATTTATCAATGTTTATTTATTTCGTTTATAATTATAATGCATGCGTTCTATTATATTAATTATTTATAAAACTCGTTATTATAGCATTTATAAAATTAATTTAGAGTACTCATTAACTATTTTTTTATTATTACAATTCTTACTATTATTATTAATATTGTTATTATTATATACTTATTATTATTACTATCATTATTAATTATCATTATTATTAGTGTTATTATTATAATTATTATCATTATTCGTATTATTTAATTATTCTATTTATATTTAATGATTATGATTTTACAAACGTTACAGCTTATTGATGCGCACACAAGAAAAATATAGTAGAACTCAAAATCCAAAATGGCGGATATTTCATGTCACGTGAATTTTTTTAAATTTTGTATGGGGTACCAAATGAAAGGTATTGAAAATTATATTACTAAAATATGAAACTCACCCCGTTTTGACCCTACATACTTATTAGATAATAAATAACGCTTGGGGATTTTCCACGCTATTTTGTCGAAAAAAAATGCGTGTTAATAATTTGAAATTGGAGTTTTAATACGGGTAAAATTCTAATTTCATCTATTCGATGAGGCAAACATTTTTTTTAATACCTACAGCGACACCGCTGTAAAGTGTTAAAGATCGCAAAAACTATTCAAGTGAACTGTTTTTCATGTAATTTGAGGGCATGAAAATTAAAATTATACTTTCCTTATTGGCAAATTTGTCAGCTTTACAACGATACGGAGCAATAAGTGTTTTTATAAGAAAAGGTGTGCGATCTTAAATAAATCATAAAATTTGATCTTACGGGAAAACGGTTAAGATTTGACCCATGGTTTATATAGCGTTTTTTGTAGCCCATAAGACGTAGAACAACCTACTTCATTTTTTCACATATAACGCCAGTCACCCTGTACATATGTATATATGATGCTACATATACATATATAGTTATGCTACTTTTCTATCCCCTCTCTTTTTGAATGCTTAACCACAATAACTTATCTGAAATGAATTATTAAAAAATATGACGTTAATAAGCATTATAACTAGTTGATACATTTATTTATGGGTACTTTTAAAATTTATTTTGACTGTAGTTTATAAAGTAAATAAATGTGAAAAGTTTGCTCGGTAACTTAGTGTTAAATATAACGATAACTTAGTTGAAGAGGGAGTATGGGATGGAGGAAAACAGCAACGGTTTTGAAGCTCTTAGAAACAGAACTGATTAATGGAACATTCTGTCTATTATAGAGCCGTAGAGAGGGTAAGGGCAGAAACCCCCCGCTATGAATAATTTAATTTTCCATTCTATATTCCATTCGCCGTTCTTCAGAAAAGCATGATGCGATGTCATCACAAACCCTTTTCCATAAGTACCATCATTAATACAAGGTGTTAGGTGGCGGTATCTGTCAGCGAGGAGTGGCAATCTCGCGCCCCGGCTGAGGGTATAGTGAAGCATTGTTTTGCGGTGTAATAACCTATCAAGCAATGGTTTTCTTAATAGCTTTTATAGCCTTGTTTCTACCTCTTCTTCTATATTCTCTTCCGTTTTCAAACATTAATAGACCCTATTCTCTTTGAATCTTTCTTTTAACACCTTATCTCTTATCACTTTATCCCTTTACTTTATAAAATAAATCCATGATAGATTTAAACCACCCATTTCATCCCTTAACACGTCTTCTATCATATATTAATAGAAGCCCCTACTCCTTCTTATTGAAAACAATATAAGAACCTATTTGTATCTTTTCTCAATATATTATATATCTCATCAAAAACATTTGCATAAAAAAATAAGCCAAGTCTCGCGTAAACTGTTGTGGGATCAGAGGTTTAGCCAAGACTCTCCCTGTCCAAGTAAGTTCTACTACTTCTAATGTATGCAGTACAAGTAAGTGATGCTGTTTGCCTGTCCTCCCTTTTCTTTCCTAAATCACTTTACACGATTAAAGTCATAAGATTCATAAGTACATTATTATTATTTTTATTTTTTCTTTTTTACATAAATATGTACAAAATGTGTCACTTTTAAGAAACAAGGTGTGCATGTATTATCCATTACCCATTACTATCTTCGGTAGTATGCACTAATATAGTTATTTTAGGGGTAAAATGGCCGCCATTTTGAAAAACGATATATTTTTGTGAACCTACTTTCAATACCTTTAAAATGATACCCAACTTCGAATTTCAAATGACAAAAATTTTGGGGCTCCCTAGTTACGGCCCCCTAAAATTTTTAAAATTTGACTTCTTTATATCAACCCCTAGAAATATCATTGGGCCACAGAGATGCATATTTTTGTATTTTTGCCTTATTTTTAGCTTTTGTCCTAATGGGGTAGCGGGGGGGGGGGGTAATTTTCTTGCGTTTTGTTTTAATTTTTTGGGGGGTAAAATAGCTGCCATTTTGGAAAAACGATATACCTATTTTTGAGAACCTAATTCCAATACCTTTAAAATTTTACCCAACTTCGAATTTTCAAATGACAAAAATTTTGGGGCTCCCGAGTTACGGCCCCCTAAAATTTTTAAAATTAGAATTTTTTTATATCAACTCCCGGAAATATCATTGGACCACCGAGATGCATATTTTTGTATTGTTTCCTTATTTTTATTTTAGCTTCTGTCCTAATGGGGTAGCGAGGGGGGGACATTATTTGCGTTTTGTTTTAATTTTTGGGGGGGTAAAATAGCTGCCATTTTGGAAACACGATTTATTTTTGTGACAGAAATTTTAATACCTTTAAAATTATACCCAACTTCCAATTTTCAAATGACAAAAATTTTGGGGCTCCCGAGTTACGGCCCCTTAAAATGTTTTAATTTCAATTTTTTTAGACCAACTCCCGGAAATTTCATTGGACCACAGAGATATGTATTTGTGTGTTTTGGCCCATTTTTAGGACCTATCCTATAATGGGGTAGTGCAGGGGGGTACATTTTGGGTTTGTCTTAATTTTTTGGGGGGTAAAATCGCCGCTATTTTGGAAACGCGATATATACTTGTAATGTACATTTCAATACCTTTGAAATGATACCCAACTTGAAAATTACAAAAAATATAAATTATTGCGATCTATTCGAAATTGATCGCAGATCGCAGAAATTTGGAGTGTTCAAGTCCGCAATAGTTTTTCTGTTTTTGGGCAAAAAAGTATAACTTGTATACTAAATTTTAAGTCTATAGCTTCTGTAGGTCGGGAGATATAATCCAAGATGCGACGGACGGACGGACGAACTACCAAAAGCATAAGGGTTTCTTGGACGACCTCGAAACCCTAAAAAAGCAAGATTGGACAAAGCAGATTAGACAATAAACATGTTATTTTTTATTACTTTCAGCGAAGTTTACTAAAAATTTCGCCTATGAATGGGTAATAATATTAATATTGATCGAAAGGTTAGTAAATAAGGAAGTTTTTTCTGAAGTCCGACAAGTTCATGCTCGGTTCTTTACCAAGTTGTGAAACCACAAAAAAAAATTTTTTTAATCATTACTTAAAAATAAAATTTGTATACATTGTTTGCCATGTAATTTGAGGGTATGAAAATTAAAATTACACTTTTCTAGTAGGAAATTTTGCCAGCTTTATAACGATACCAAAATATTTGTTCTAGCTAAGTGTTTTTATGAGCAAAGACATGCGATCTTAAAAAAATCATAAAATTTGACCTTGTGGAAAAACGGTTGAGAATAAACCTATGGTTTATATGACTTTTTTTGTAGCCAATGAGGTTTAGAATCACCCAATTTATTTTTGTACATATATTGCCAATTACCTGCTATATAGTATATCGGGACTTCAAAATGGCGGCCATTTTACCCCTAAAAGAACCAAATAAGTGCATACCTAAGATACTAAAGGATAATATAAGCAAAACATGCCTCTCAAAAATTGCAATTTTTTATACATATTTTAGTTAAATTTTTTTTTTTTTAAAATAATGTTTTATTTATGAAGTTTTATAACTGAAGAACCCCTTTTAGTAACTTGCTGGCAAGTATTTGACGGAATTTTTTGAAATTAATATGGGGCTAAGACAAGGGTGAATGTTAAGTCCTATTTTGTTTAACCAGTATATATTATTATTAGTAGTAGTAGTAGTAGTAGTAAGGTCCTAGCATTAGACTTAGATAGGTAGGACGAACCACTCGTTCGAACTTATCAATTAGGCCATATTTGTTTGGCCCATTTTACAAACCCGTGGTAGAGTTTCAGTCATTTCACACATCTTGCCTCTGCACAATGTATCGCCGAAGAGAGTTTGGTGGGATCATTAGTGAGCTATATAAAGCAAGGGCACCACGGTGAGGGATCGAACCCACGACCCCGTGCTGCCTTTGATTCATTGATGGCCGAGCAGACGTGGTAAGTAATTTAATCCACACGGCCACGTTGGCTCACGTATCTGCATATGTAAATATGTCTGCATATAGTTCTATGGGAAAAAATACCTTCCCGTCTTTACCAGCTATTATATTAGTGTTATCAGCGATAGTTGATTTTTGCCAAGGTCCAAGGAAAGGGAACCTATATAATCTTTTAAATATGTTAGTAAATTTATCACTTCAAATATTCACACCCAGCAATCATTTGCCTCCAACTGCTGCCTAAAAAAATAAAAATCATCTTCTTTTTCCTATTTCTGAATTTCTTAATTTTATCAGAAAGCAACTTATATGGCTTGTATTTGTATTTAAACGGACTAAACACTTACTAAATTTATTTATTCAAAATTGTCAGAACCATATAGAATACGGAGCATTTGTCTCAAGAGGAAAAATTCTCATGTTTTTGAGAAACTTCGAAAAATGACAAATCATTGTGTAAGGATGAGTTAGTATACAAGTAGTGCCCATAGTACAACTATTTAATGATAACCTTTTCATCCAACATTTTATCTATACTTTGAAAACAAATTAAAGCATGAGCCATCAACAGTCTTTGATCCAAACAATTCATCTAAAACAACATCAACATGGTAAATTCATCATCATCGGGCAACATATTTTTTTTTTTGGTGATGTTTAGAAGTGCTATGGCATTGATTTCTCAATAGAGACAGTAAGTGTTGAAATTGTTAAAATAAGACGCATAGATAGTATGTATTATCATGTATAAGAAAATAATTGACTGCCAATTGGTGTGGCCCGTAGCTTCCTCGCATCTTATAATTGTTTCCCCCGTTTCTTTAATGTCAAAATTGTTTTGATTTTTTACATGAATTAAAGTATCAATTTAGCAAAAGTAAAAGAGCTCAGACTGATCAAATTATTCTGGGGCTATCTGCGGGTCACTTTAGATAAACTATAAAGTTCATACAAATCAGATAAGTATTTTTGAAGCTATAAATGTATGTTTGTGCGCATGTGGAAGAGAAACAAATGAGCGCAGAAGGTTGAAATTTATATGGGCCCAACAATGAGCTAATTATGACCTACCATACAAATTTCATTAAAATCGGTCGAGTAGTTTTTAAGATATGTTGGTTCCCAAAAATTGAGCGACAGACCGACAGCCAGACACAGAACCAAAAATGTTCCCTGATGTCCGAAACGAATTTCTGTCTTGGAATTTTTGAAATCAGAGACAAATATTTTCGTTTTTCAGAACAATCACATAGCTATCGTTACCTTCGGTAAGCTCGGAAGCAAAATTTCATGATTTGTTTAAAGATGTAATTAAAATATTAATATTATTCGATTCCGCCCAATAGTGTCATGGCCATATTTTCTATATGAAGCATATATTATGTTCAGAAAACTATTGCTCAAATTTAATAAAGAAAATTATCATAAATTTTATAAAAGTTTATTTTTATCCCAAATAATCGATTATCGAAATTCCATGTGTAACATTCTATTAAGTTTTTAAGTTAAGAATTGTTAGAATTAAGATATTGTCTAGGATTAATATATATATATATATATATATATATATATATATATATATATATATATATATATATATATATATATATATATATATATAGATATAAATATATATATATATATATATATATATATATATATATATATTTAAAGACAAAAAAGCGAAATACCTATTTCGCTTTTTCTCACAGTTTATCCGTCAAATGCTTTGAAGCCTGTGCCCTCCCTACTCGGTGATTGGTTAATGTTCGCCAATCTAGAAAAGACTTTAAGCTCTATAATTTAAATAATAGAGACTGATAAATTTGTTTATATAATCACCTATTTAATTCAATATAAGTTTTAAATACATGGTGCTCACAAAAAAATAAACTGATTAGAATGCACTCATTCGTTTGTAAATGTTTAATTAATATAGTATTGCAAATAATACCTTGACATGGGCTATATTTAGTAATTTTTAATGATAGAGTAGAAGATAGTTATATTTTGTGGTCATTTATTGTCCAGTTTGATTCAATTTCTGGAGGAGGAGGAAATTTATCCGGCAAGATAGTATTAAAATGGGGCCATATCTTCCAGAGGACTTTGCCTCTAACAAGAGCCTTTGGAACGGGACCGTATACTCTCGAGTCGAGAGACTCGTCCGGGTTATCACCTTGCAACCAAACATGTCCTACAGGTACGGCTGACCAACGATTTCCCGTCCAGACAATCTCACCGTCCGCTCCGAGAATCCGTTTACAGACGTTAATTCCAGGACTTAAAACGGAGCCCGCGACTACGACATCACCCACTTTAACATTGTCAAGAGAACGTCGATCGATAATGACTATATCGTGCGACTCTATCGTCGGTTCCATCGAAGATCCGGAACAAAAGACGACTTCGCCAAGATTCTCCGTGATGCAATGGCAGATACAACTGAGTTGAATTCCCCATCTGAACCCTTGGACCACCTCTTTTATCAAGCCCATCTTCCATCCTCGGCTATCGTAGATTTAAGTCCTTTCCTTCATATCACATAAAACACATTCACATAAGAATTCTACAAAATTCTACAAAACTAATAATTTTGACGTTATACAAATAAAAAAAGAATATTTAAAACAAATATAAAAGAATATTTAAAATAAAATCTTAAACACTAATGATCTCCTTGCATTTATTACCTTGTCAAAACAAATATTGTCACAACATTAAGTAAAACATTTCTTTCCTGCTTCAAAATTAAGTAGAGGAAATGAAATTAACTCATCTTCTCGTTAAACGGCTTTATTTTGACCATCTCCTGGTCACATTCCTTCCTAGTCCTGAAATGCGTTTTAATATCACATAGCTCATCTCAACTTAGTAACTAACTGTTTCTCCACTATAGCTTTATTAAGGCGAAACTAACTTTCACAAGCAGTCATCATCGACATCGATGGGATAGAGCAAGGTAGGCCTAGGAGTCAACCGCCAGCTGTCATCATCAGCAGCGAGGAGATAGAGTAAGATGGAGCTAGGATTCAATCACAAGCTCTCATCATCAGCATCAAAGAGATAGAGTAAGGAGGAACTAGGAGAGATACATTGCCAACACGTATCTAAAATATTCGGATTAAAGTGATTCTTTATTTTATTTTATTTATGTTTTTTTTTTTTTTTTTTTTTTTGTCCCCTATAGCGTTGAGTGTTTCCTTATACATGATATTATAACAATAATAAATAAAGAGTAACAAATTAGTAGTAGATGTTTAATGTTTCAACCGATAAAATACAAGGAACTTCAGTCCGTACGCGCCGATAGGGACTAGAATTGGAAACAAAAATATTCTAAAGATTCTGGTAAACATCTGACTCCCAAACCTGTAGGCGAAATTTGTTGCCTGGGTTCTGTGACCATCTTGCTTTAACTGCACTCACATCAGTTCTAGTGCCTGTTTTCGGAATCTTCATCTGAATCGGAATCAGCGTGCACTCAGGCTATACCTGACTCCATCTCTTCGGCGCTGATGATGACTGCTTGCCGTTAAAGCAGGTTTTGCCTTAAATAGCTATTTTGGAGAAATAGTTTTTTTACTAATTATCCTCGCTTTACATCTTTCAATATGTCTGAAGTTATCTAAAACTTCAAAAATTGTTAATAAACAACTCTATTTAACAAATTACTATTGAGTTTTTAACTAGCTAAGTAATAAATAATATAATTTAGCTTTATCAAAAAAAAAGGGAAAAAATTAAAATTGCTGTTTTTGCTGACTTTTTCATTTCTTGCCTTCTCAAAAAACTGAAGATTTATTATTCTTTAAGAACCACAAGCAATAAAGTTGCTTTTGGTATTGCTATAAATTACTTAATGCTCATTCTACTTTATATAAACATTTCTGAGGTTTATTATTACAATTACAATACTGTAAAAGTACTAGGTATAGTGGTCATTCAAAAAATGTTAAAGCTTTCGAAACTTTTTGATTTTTAGATTATGCAAGTACACCTTTTTTTAACTTTTATTTTTCTTTTCCATCTTTAAATAATTTACACAGGTGCTCTTAAAAGAAAAAAAGGAGTTTCCCAAACAAACCCTTTTATTTTTAATTCTGAAAATTTCCGCCGAAAAAAAGGAGAAATTTCCATTAAGATAAATATTTAAACAGGAGGAGTCGGCATGGAAAAAAGCGAACAGAAATTTCAGAGAGAGAAAAAATGAGATGCAGAAGAGAAATGCCTCTTTTAAATTGTGTAGAACCTGAAGTCGAGGAGGGACAAAAAAACTGGAGGGACGGGGAATGGACGAGTTGATTTAGGGAAATAAAACGCTTTTAAAAAGTTTTTGAAAGGGTGAAAATGAAAGAAATGAAAGTTTTTTTATTCTCTTTTTTTTCTTCTGGTCTTTTTTTTACTTTTTACTGGGGATGGAAATGGTGTTTTTAAGAGTAATGGTAATCAAATGATTCCCGAAAAAACCCCCCGGTCGTCGAAACGTTTGGTCGAGTGGGCCCCTTCCATCTGCTTGCTATGCAAACAGGCCAGAAAGCGCCTGTAAATGAAGACGGACCCTTTTCAGAGGCGAGTAATAAGAGAATTTTGTCCTCGAAAATACATAAAACATAGAAATTAGTCCCTTTTGCAAACGCGGCCGAGTGGGGCGAAGTGTAAGGGGGAGAAGTGCTCGCAATACCAGGCTTTTCCTCAAATGGAAATGCTTTCACTAAACACGGAACTGTTGTAGGAGGAGGTCCAACAAGCGCTGGTATCATTTAGCGGATGTCTGTTAAATTGCAATCGCGTGTGCTCTAAGAACTTCTGAACATACCCTATCTTACGCTTTACCAATGAATAATAATGGGAATCAATTCCAATATATATTATATAATTTCACGACAGAAGTAGGTAGTCGAAGGTCGATGTTAAATTTTATTTAATCTAATCTAATTAAAATTTTGTTTGCACTAAAACTAAAAAGGGTCTGTAAGTAAGACTAAAAGCTGGGTAACTACTCAAACCTTAAAGAAAATATATTTAATACGAAATTTCTATCGATAATAATCTTTTTTTTAAAAAAGTCAGGGAACTTCAGAGGTTATCTTCAAAGAGAGGATCTTACATTTAGATCTTTTTTTTACCAACTGGTTTACAGGTTTCAAAGCTGGCACTACTGCACTACTGATGTAAATTAAAAAATTGTATGACATGCTGCTCCTTCAAAATGTTCGGTAAGTTGACGCAAAACTGCCAAGCAAGACAGAACGGTTATTGGCCTCTTCCCTATACCTTCTTACTTAAAGGCTTTACTACTGCGACGGCAGACTGACGGTAAAACGTAGGCACTTATCAGGGCCGGATGACATCCTTACGAAATAAAAGAAAAACCTAATTATAAAACCCCTATTTAAGGTACCCTGCACCACACTTGTCTGACGACATTTCATTTAATATTCGTATCCAAAATCATCGAAGTTAATGTTATTGTATAACATGAAACTGTGATGCTGAATTCTATCTAAATTTAATCCAATTAAAACAGTGTGCACTGAGATGTCTTAAGCCTCCTCATATCATCCTTTTTCTTGACGTCTCATGGCTGTGAAATAATCGGAATCAATTCAAATATGCAATGCATAAATACCAACGAGAAATACATCAGGTGCTGAAATAGCTTTGCTGAATTCCAGCAGCTGTCAATTCAATTAAATCCCGTGCACTTGTAAGATCCTCTCTCCAAGTATCCGTTTCCGTCCCATCCAGCATTCAGCATCTCCAGATTGGGAACGGATGAAAATCAATTCGTATAATCCCACTGGAATAACCCGCAAAGGGAAGGTCTTACTAATCGGAAATTAAACCGGGCTATTACAGGCATTTAATGGTCGTTTCGCTGAATAAACATGGAGTAGGAAGCAGGATCCTGAAGCGGCCATCGTCTCCCATGCTAAACATCTCTTAACCTCGTGCCTTCCAGCCTTCATGACTATTAATACCGGCGTTATTGATTTTCAAAACGACTCAAACCTGCTGGACTATTAATCAGAAAGGGCCGGGTAGTAGCAAGCTACGTTTATGCAAAACAATACGGCTACTGTTTAACATCTTGAAACCATCGGTTTATTTAATCAAAGCTTTTAAGGTCTGATTCAATTTGCGATTTCCAATTGCGTAATAAGCTTTAATCAGAAAACACCGTCCACATTCACATCAAATGTTAATATAATCACGCATGCAATGATCATGCCAACTTGAGCATTATAACACATTCACTTTCAACGTAATTAAACTCTATTGTAACTCATTAGATGGTAGTAGAAATAGTAAATTTAGTCGTGAAAGATTCTCTATTTTTAGGTCTGAATAGATTAATTAAATAGTTATTTATTTTGCCATTGCTTAGTCTCCTCTGGAAGCATCTTCGGGCCTAAAGCATAATAACTACTCGACACCACCAAATAAGTAAGAATATACTCGAATTCAACACATATACAAACAAAGAGAAAACAACAAACTGTTCAACAAAAAGATAGCGCTGTATGTAGTTGTAAAATTATTCACAAACTACCATGAACTTCACACAAATTCGTGGATGGCTGATGAGTTAATAATACTTGATTATGTTTAACACAATACATAATACAATTTAATATAAGTAAGCTACTAAAAGGGTTTCTTCGGTCATTGAAATTCATATTTCCTACATTGTTTATTTTTCTTACTAAACATTTAATAAAAAGTTGCACTTTGGAGAAGCAAGGCGCATATATTATCCTTCAGCATTTTAGGTTGGCCCTTTTTAGGGTTTTGTAGATACTTCTCAAAACCCTTATACCGAGGGTGATGTGTCCGTCCGTCCGTCGCTCTTTGGTTCATAGGGCCCGAACCGTTTAAGCTAAACAGCTGAAATTTGAAACACTGGTGCAACTTTTTGACCCAACCACAGGAAAAATATACAGAAGTTCATAATTAGATTTGCGCATGCGCAATTCGAAAAAATGTGGTAAACTCAAAAATTTATATTTTTTTAAAATTTTGAGTTGGGTATTAAATGAAAGCTGCTGAAGAGTAGGACACAAATATATATATGCTTTTTTACAATTTGCATTCCTTATAGGGGAAAAAAATCAAAATCTACCCCAAAAAAATGTTCCCCCCCCCCTAACCACTATAGATCGGCTGGTGCTAAAATTTCGAAATAATTCATACTAATACCTTATAGTGGGGCGATGATATTTCCGGGAGTTCATTCCAAGGTTTTAAAAATTACCAATTTTGTGCGCGAAAATTTGGAGTGCGCCCAAAATTTTATTTTTTTTAAATTTTGAGTTGGGTATCAAATGAAAGCTGCTGAAGAGAAGGATACAAATATATATTTGCTTTTTTAAATTTTTAATTCTTCATTGGTTTTATATGTCAAAATATACCCTCAAACCCCCCCCCCCCCCCAAATTTTATATAAGGGCTGGTCTTAAAATTTTGAAATGATTCATGGTTACACCGTATGGTTGGGCGATGAAAATTTCCTAAAAAATGTAATTTATCTTGTCGTTATTACCTATAAAAAACATTGTGACCTCCCGGGGGATCGAACCCGGGACCCTTAGGATCGTAGTAAAAAAATCATAATCACATAACGGGTATGCTTAATCATCTACAAAACCCTAAAAAGTACTTGGACGCAAGTACTTCCCTGTGATTTTTTGGTTATTTTGGGGGTGACATTGCCGCCATTTTGAAAACTTAATATATATTTGTGGTCTAATTTCCAATGACTTTAATACCCCACCCAAAGATTACAAAAAATAAAAATGTTTTAACACACATCGACATCTTTAAATGAACCCATGGAAATGTCATTGGACCGCAGAGAGGTATATTTATGACCAGTTATTATGGGGTAAGTGAGAGGAGTCATATTTTTGGGATATAATGGCTGCCATTTTGAAAACGCAATATAAATTTTTGATCTAATTTTGAAACCTTTAAAATGACACCCCACAAAATTTCTTCAAAAGTACTCATCTGATGTGGAAGCTATGTGCCAGACTAATTAATATTTTTATAGTTTTTTTCTGATTAGATGAGAATGTTACAATTAAAAATTAGTAGTGATGCTAAAATCTTCGTTCTACGAGAAAAAAAAAACAAACAAAAATAATAATAATAATGAAAAACCTCCTTATATTATTAATTTTTGCAAATTTGAATAAATGTACATAAATTATATTTTTTTAATACATCGTCAGTTTAAATTTATTAAATTATTTTAAGTCATAAAGCAAAAATAATTTACTGCTTTTGCTCTTTTTTATTACTGCTTGATAGTTATTAATCACAAGTATAAACAAGCATAACTATAGACAAACTAAAAGGGAACTGGGAATTCACGATATTTTTTTAGATGGAACACTGGATTCATATATTAGAGAGTGGACATTTTACTAATATTTTTAGTTAAACTCTTTAAAAAAAAATGTAAAACCAGTGTCAGATGACATGATGAATGGGTTCACTGTTTAGCTAAAATGTTCTTATCCTGGGCACTGACCTGGGTGATGTGTCATTAGTGAACGGATAACTCATGAGGCCAACCCTGATCGTATAATTTTAACAATAATCTTTATTGATGAATAAATAGGGACCTCTTTACTGACAGATTTAAGAGGTTGGATAGTCCAATCTAAAATTTGTTTTAATAATAGTATTAAAACAAGCTTTTTTCGTATTCTTCTTAGCAAAACCTTTCATTTGATAGTAATATCCGCCATCTTGATAGTCCGCCATCTTGGGCTGTCCGCCATATTAGATTTAGAATGACGTCTCTTATATTGTCATCCATACTAAATGTGTATGCAAATTTCAAATCAATCGGTTGAGGATAACTACTTCACCATTCAATTGCAAGATTTGACCCGAACATATGTACATAATATATACTTACAAATATTGCAAGTTAAATAAAAGCTTGTAAAAAGGTGATATCCATATTTCAGACGTAAGTTGAGTTTAGTTAATTTATAAGGTTATATTTATAAGTAAATGAGAAATTTAAAATTCAAAAAGAGAAAGAAAACATCAAATAGAAATGTTGGTAGGTTGGAAATAGTGAAAGATTAACGCTCTATTTACATCAGAAACGTTGTCAAAAAAGCAATGTAAACCGTCGGTTTTCAAATCCAAAGCTTTTAAAACTTGCTCTTGCCGTGTAAAATTTTCAACGACGCCTTTTTGATGTCGCTTAAGGGAGCTTATAAAGGTTGACCGGGATTTCACACTTTCGTTTGGAATGTCGCAGATTTTTACCAGCCCTCGTAAAAAGCATTTTGACTAGAGAGGCCATTTTGACTTAGGGAGCGATAAATACTTAAAATTATTGATGTTAATAAAGTTTATGGGGGTTGTGTCCTGTAAGAGTGGATGTTTTCGTAGGGGCCGAGAATTAGCTGCTAATTGGATGGCGTCTGAACGCGGCGCGTGAATATAGCCAGCACCCCTCCTAGTAGAGGTGGCAGAGCGAAGTGTCTCTTCCATGAATAAAACATCACAGCTCTTGTTCTCCCTTTCTCCGACACCCCAAAGTGCAAATTTCATACCGTTACAACTCGTAATGTCATAATCCTTCTCGGCAGATCCTGATTATTTATTCACCTTCCTCCTTTCCACGAGGTTTATATATTTTCAAAATCTTATGTATCTCAATTTAGAATTATATTTAAACTGAAGATATATTTTTCTTATGCTGCAAACGTGAGATGGAAATATTTTCAAACATGCGGGTTAAAGCTATTACATTCTAAAGTGATATTTTATCTCTTTTAAATTACTATTGTTCTTTGTAACACTGACTGCATAAATTAAATCTCTTAACTTTAACCCATCTAACAATATTACTAACTATACGTGGATTCAGCCACATGTAGTTTTTAGTTTAAAATTAATTTTAAAATTTGCAAACTCATAAAAATTAAGTTCTTTTTGAATTTATCAGTACAAGCTTTTGTAATCGTGGTTTTCTTTAATCTGTCAGTGAGTCAGTGCTTATAGAATAACTACTCTAGAAGCGTTAGAATTCCAACAATTGTTATTTAAGACAATCGTCCTACCATCGCCCTTTGAGATCTTGCCACTATTTTAGATCGTCATGATGATAATAGGCCTAAGACGGGGCTTTAAAATTACTGAAATGATTGTGTGTTTTAGTCTTTGAAATTAGTTCTTTAAAATAATTTAAATTACTATGTTTTAAAAGTCATTAAAGTGATTTAAACTGGATCTTTTAAGTTATTGAAAATTATTATTTAATATTGTCTTTAGCATTAGGTGTTTTAGACACTATCGGTATTTATTATGAACTCTGTATTCTATGTTTCTTTGGGTTAAAGAGGAATAAGAATTGTTTTCTGAATTAACCAAGAGGTTTAAACAAAACTGTTACTTATGTACTGTACATATTATATACACTAATCTGATTTGACAATAAAATGTTAATGATCACTTTATTAAATATAATTAAAGTTTACTAGTTATATTATGTAGTATCTATTAATTGATTAAGGTGAATTTATGTGAGTAAATTGTATTACTACATCAACTCATAGAAAACGTTAACCTTTTTCCGATAAGATGAATTTATTCATATTTCTATCTAATCAATTAGCCCGGGCGCACATTGAGACGCAGGCGACGCAGGGCAGGGTAGCACGTTTTTTTTCAACCGCAGATATATCCGAAACCGCACGAATTAAGCTCAGTGCAGTACTAAACCACTCATAGCCTAGCCCACTCTAGATCCGGTGTCTCAATTCGAGAGGTCTCGTATATTTCTGCGGTTGAAAAAAACTGTGCTGCCCTGCCCTGCGTCGCCTGCGTCTCAATATGCGCTCAGGCTTAGACTCAAAATTGTCACGACCAAATAAACAACCTTCTCTACTACTAGGCTTATTGATCATAGAAGAATCATATCTACATACAATCATATTGCATTCTCTAAACATTTCTCTTAAATACCTCGAATTAGGTCAAATCATCTCCTTGATCGATGCTTATATTAAATTCATATTTTTTCTTCTAAGCTTACCGTAGATAAAGGAAGTATGAAAGAATTCAATTTTTATATCTTTGATTTATAAAAATTCCTAGTCAGAAATCGTTTTTAACACAAGGAAACATTTTTGGTCTCGTGACTGCGGGTCTATCGTTTTAGCTAACCCCTATAACTTATAAACAAGTTATCCTAATTAAAAATAATCCTAAGATAAAATTTAGATGGTAGGTTATATTATTGTTCCCATGTTAATTTTCCACCTTCTTTGTCCATTGTTTTCGTTCCCACAAGCATACGCTTTTTTTATGAACACCTATACATCTTTAAAAGTATCTACTAAGTCGATTTAGAAAAAATTTGGATCGTTTCTCAAAAGTAGCCCCCAGGTGATCCAATATTAATCATAAACGCCTGCGTACATTTAAAATGAATAAAAATAAATATATCCCCATTGGAAATCGAAACAGGTCCAAACAACCACACTTTAAGTGGTGATTTCCTATGAGACCCATGAGCTGTTCCTATCATTTTCCTATGAGCTGTGTGCCACACTATTTAACACGTTTCCGTTGCTTCCTTGAGCAAATTGCCGTGCAACTTCAAAAGTTAGAACTTATTTCCAGATAAAAAGCTATTACAATCTAATTGCGGGAGACATTGCTTCAATTAATTTTTGGAACGAAGTTCCTTACTTTACACTATGTGGAGCCCGGGAGTGAATCCGGAAAAAACGACCGTCACAAACCAACCGTCACGAAATTGACCGATGACGATAACTTGAGTAAAAGGTAACCGAGTTAGTGCACATGTAATTTGGTTCACATGTTCATTTTACCAATACCCAGGATGAGTTCGATGGACAACGTTATCCGCACTAGGGTTCGCGCGCAACGCTCGCGTAAACGTAAACTTCAAATGTAAAATTGGAATCTTCATCTATTCAATGAGACAAACAACTTTTTAATTTTTTTTTTTTTTTTTTTTTTTTTTTAGTAAAACTAACACCGACACCGCTATGAAGGGATAAAGATCGCTAAATTTATTAAAGCGGGCCTAAATCTTTAAAATAGAGAAAACAACGTTTTTACCGATATCTTACGTTATAACGTACCGATTTTAATAAAATTTCATAAACATCGTCTAATGTACAGTGGAAACAGGCATGTAAAATTTAAACCTGATACAAGCAGAAGTTTTTGTGTGGGGAAGTGATAAATTTTATAATATTTTAAATTAGTAGGGCGGGTAAGTAGAGAACAGTCCTATTTCCCACTTCCTACCTACTACAACCTAACTCTTTAACTATCAAATCATCATAATTAACTTTTTTCTCAATATTCAACATATATTTATTGCAAGACACTTGTCTCAATGATAAAAATAATGCTTTCCTTTTAATTTTAGCAGTGTGATTTTATAATTTATATTTAATGAAAAGCGTAAGAAGCTTCGATCCTACAGGGTGTCCCGCGACACCACACGTATTTTTTATTCGTTTATTAACCAAACCGTTCAAAAACACTACTAAAATTAATATACTTTTTTTTAATTCAAAATAAAGAATTTATTTGATACTACGTGCAATATTTTACATTTAACATGTTAGACCTAACTGTTTTATTTTCTCAAATAAGTAAAAGATAAAAAAAAGTGTGATATAGCAAAAAAAATTCACGAATAAAAATGTTGTTTTGTTATCCATAGGTGGGAAGTTATGGGTGGTCTGTAGAGTAGATGTTTATGATTATTAAAATTAAAATAAGTTAATTTAAAAAAAGTTTTGTTAAAACGAGACAAAGAAAATCAGTAGAGAATTTAAACTTAAGAATAACTTAATAGTTGAACCTTATTTTCTGCATTAGTGAGCCAATTTAATAGCTGTTTTCTGTTGCTAACAATCAACATTTATCACCCTTATATGTGTTTCTAATATAATAGATCAAGCGATACGTCTGAAAACTGTTCACATCCACCAAGAAACCATTTCCAAAGAAAAACCTGCATAACTTGCAATGATTATCATCAATCTAGTATTTGTCCAGTACTCTATACTTCCATCACTATTCGAATGAAGTATTCATGAATTGGTTACTTAAGAATTTGTAGATAACATCATTGAAATGAAGCTGTTAAGCATCAAAGTAATAACTTTTACCACCATTGACATAGTTGTTTACAAAACAATACATCTGTTTAAAGCTGGAGAAAGAACATTACGATGTTTCTGCTATACAATAAGAGCATATGGTGATTAGGACAATGGTTGGTTCTAATCCTCAGGACTTGTGACCGCAAGTAAACAGAATAAGTCCCCTTTACTAAAACATCAGATAAGTATATAAAGCGATATTAAAGCACCTCTCACAGCGGTACTTAGCTTTCACATTCTCTACTTATCTTATCTGTTTAATCTCAATGCATCCAACCCCTAAAAGCCTTTTTATTCAAATAACGCTTTTTCTGTACTGCTAACAAAAACCAGCGCTTTGACACGATTTTCCGCCCGAGATAATCTCATCCTTAATGTGCTTCACATAATATATTTTTACCAAATAAAAGCATTATAAAGATATTATAGTATTTATCAAGTTGCGCATTCCTCGAACAACCTCTTCATGTATAATTTCAAATTGGCTAAGATCCAATTGGAATCTTTTCAAAAAAAAGAGAAGTTATTAAGTGTTTTTCTTTTTGATCTTATATCAAATTGAAAGAGGGAAATATTATTCCAGTTTTTCCATACTTTTTCCCAAAATGAAAGAGAAATTTTATTGAATATATTTAACTGTAATGTATTCACAACAAAATAATTATAATACTCGTAAATTCCATAGATAATTCTATTAAAAATTGAAACTTTTAAAGTATAAATACATTTTCTTCGAATGTAAACGAACCTAATAATGTCCACCATTAAGACAAAATAATATTTTGTCCAAAATATATTCGGGCAAAGGACATAGGAACATATAAGTTGCGTCCATGTCATAAAAGTGATGATAACCCTTTGTCTTAATAGTTAATTATACTAAACGAAATTAACAATTATATATACAGAAGTGCGACATTCCTTCGACACAAATTACTTTGACTAAATATCCCTTTGTCTTATTACTTACTGGGAGTACTCATCTAAAGTTTTGCTTTGTCTGCAATTGTTCAGTTTATTTCCCCTAATTAAGGGGGGAGCTAAAACCTGCTACCAAAACCATGTTCTGCAATAAAATCATTTAAAAAAACATCTCAATATAGTCTTCCTCTAATTTAATAAATATAAAATACACTGCCAATTAGAGTGGCACATAGCTTCCTCGCGTTCTATCGCGTATACTAAATGAGTTTAGGCTTTTAAAATCCATTATTGTCTAATTTATTAAATTTCCGCCCGAATAAAGCCTGGTCGCTTGGTCTCGAGGTCACTAGGCTCGCAGTGCAATTGAAGAGATAGGCCAAATAGCGAGGTGGGGGAACCAAGCCACCTCCTATTCCCCCCGTCTGTCTCCCTTCCCGCGTTCTCTCCATAATAAAAACTATTAATAGTTTTAGCGATCTTTAAATCTTTATACTGTTAGTCATTCGTCACTGTTATAGTTTTATTAAAAAATTGTATTTGAAAAACAATGTTTGTCTCATTGAATAGATGAACCCACTTTCCCGACCTAAAATTCCAATTTTAAATTTGAAGTTCCCCTTTACGCGAGCGTTGCACGCGAACACGTGGACGGATAACGTTGTCGTACCAACTCGTCCTGGGAATTGGTAAACTGAACATCTGTACCGAATTTTTACTCAAGTTATCGTCACTCGTTTCAGGGGACACACAGACAGACAGACACGAGATCAAAAATGTTGCCTGATGTCTGAAACAGATTTCTGTATTGGAATTTTTAAAATCAGAGACATAATTTTTTTTCCCCTCTCAAAAGGGAACACAATGCTTCTGTTATACCTTCGGTAAACTCGGAAGCAAAACAAAACATTATATTCCAAACAATAATACAATAATTTCGTAAATAGTACAATGAAATAATAGTATGTGTATGAATGTTCGTATATTTTTGCATAAATGTATTTATAAATATATTTGTGTATGTTCTTATATAAATTTGTGTTTGTTTACATGTGTAGGTATGATATAATAATAAAATGTTAAGAGGAGAAAGAAAAATAAAAGAAATTATAAAACAGAAAAAAATCTAAATATATAGTTTTTTTAAGACACTATAGATTCAGGGCCTATCTAGTCTCATTTGAACTACTGATGGCCCTCTGGCTAACTAACTAGTCCCTCTGGCTAACTACTGATGGCCTTGAAGATAAATATAAACTTTATTAGTTATTAAAATTAGTATTTAAATAATTTATTGTAAAAAAAAGAAAGCTTTTTGAATCAACGTGCTTTTTCAAATTGTCTGCCAAGGCATTAGCCCCCACTTCTCTGTCTGCCATTTGGTAAATTGTTGTTATTACATTTAAATATTAAAATAAAATAATTTAAATTCATGTACCTCTTGATTTTTTTTATTAACGCCTACCGTAAGCCCCTACCAAACTGTGTGCCTACATTTTTCTGCGTTTATTTTTGAAGAAACGCGGAAAAATGTGGAAAAAAGAAGTTACGCAAATTTGAAAAAGCTTTTATTTATATTGATAAATAAAAGCTTTTTCCAATTTGCTTTTTAAAAAAGTTTTTTTTTAATTTGTTTTCCCCTAAATTTGTCATGTTTAACCGCACGCCCCTTGTCATGTTTAACCGCACGCTTCATCCCCCAGCTTCGCGATGGCAGAAAGGCAAATTTATGTTCGGCTACACCAAAGGTTTCTTTTTTAATACAAATCAACCGTGTAAAATCAAACCTGATGCGAACATATTTTATGTAGCTAGCTCTCCGTCTATAAATAAAAATGCTTAGAGAATATGAGTGACTAAATGTATTCGTAGTTCTCTAAAACACAAGAATACAACATTTTATTTCATGTGTATATGTATATACAAAAATCTAATTTTATTACAGATAAAATATTATATGATCAAACTTGTAGACTATCAAAATCAGTTACGACTGTTGTAACTTCATGTAGACAGTGATCTTCCTCTATTTCTGAAGGTCAAGTGTGCAAAATTTTATTATGCTCGGAATAATTCTCTAGATTTGTATAATGGACGAACAGCAAACAAAATGGAATTCTTGTTCATATATCAATAAGTGTTCGGGCTGCTTCCAGTCCTCGGTCAATGTTTTTGTTCAGAAAAATTAAATTTCCTAATTCAATTTTTCTAGGAGCGCGGGCGTAGCAACGTCAAGCGAAAAAGTCAGAAATATTTAGCTTTATAGATATTCATTGTATGGTATTCAAGGGACTAAATCCTTCTTAGGTTTGACAAATAAGTCAATCCAGATAAATATTTCACGGATGACTAGCGATATAGGTTTTCCATTGTGTGTTTGGATGCAAAGTGTGTCACGTATAATAAGTATGTATTAATGTGTAGGGTCAGGGAAGTATTTCTAAAGAAAACATCTGCTTGTTTGAAAACTAACTTTTCAAAACTCATTAGTGGAATTTTAGAAACGAGAGAAACTCGACTTGTCGGAAGCACCGGATTACAGTTGAAGTTTCAGGATCACTTGGTAAAAGGGCTTGTGCCGGGTTTCTGGAAAGATTCCTTTGTTGTCTAAAGCTCCCCTACTCCAAAGGGCTAATCCCTTTTTCTAAAAGGACGAAAAAAAAATGTCCTGAAAAAAGGATTCCTTTAAGAGTAACAATTCAGAGGTGAAATACTGTCCTACAGTTTGGTCTATGTTATTAGAAGTTTCTATACAAGGCACAAATACAGCAAGAATCAAAAACAGCCTTCTTCGCCAACAAAAGAACCTTTTCACACAATAAGTCCTCTTTCCTTGACAATCATACCGACTCTCGACAATGCACTACCACCCTCAAAGTTGTCATCCCCACAATTCCACCAATTACAATCCCAAACAAACACTGCCACATAGAAAAGAGTTTACCTTTGCCACAATTGGAAAATTATTGTGTCGTGATATTGAGACGAAGGAATTAAAGGATTTTTTTTCAAAATATGAAGGATAATACGATTGACTTTTCAATGCCCCATAAAATGTATCCTATTTCTTGCTAATTTTTGCGACAACAAAAGCAGGTATTTAATAAAAAGGAAGCTTTCAGGTTATTTGAAGTCTTTACTAGTATAGTCGTTGTTAAAATTAAGGAATTAACTTTGGGTTTGAATTTTTAAAAGGATATTCTTAAACGAGATCTTTATCTGCAAACATTTAGCACACACACCGGTCAGATAATTGAAAGATTTCAATGAAGACATATTTAATAAGAATATAATTACTAGTAGTTCTGTGAACAGTAGACCTCGCTCGTTAAAATAACAAATCGGGTTTTGAGCTTAGGTTAAAAAAAATTACAAAAATGTATCCGAAAAAAATGTTATTTCAACAAAAAAGACCTGAAACGTGAAAAAGTACAAAATGTTTTGATACAACTTTAGAGTACTCTTAAAGTGCTTTCCAACGATACCAAAAACGACCGGTCAGCTACTATTTTTACCATTTCTAAAACAGAGGTACAACACTATGTACCCCTAATGGACAGGGTACAGTAATAAATTTAGGGTTCTTCTTTAGCGCAAACTTTACTTCTATAAAGTTGTATGTACCATATATGAGTTTCAGCCCGATCCTATGAAAAGCAAAAACGGTACAGTAAAACAAATAAAAAGTAGAGTATTTTTGCGTATTTCGACAAACCGGTAACAAAAGTACCGTTTTAAGTACATAAATAACTTTTTTTCAGTACAACCTCATTATAAGGCATTAATAGGCCTACTAAATGCCTACATAAAGATACCTTTACAAAACACATTTAATTTAAAAATTTAATCTCCACAGTACCCAGACTTTAAGTACGTTTTGTACCAAAAGTACTAAAGGTACTTAAATACAATGTACATCTTGGGTTGAACAATATTATACTGTATTAGGTTCTAAAAGGACAATCTTGTCACAGAATAATCTTAGGAGCAAAGTGGTCAACAGTGGACTCACCTCGCACTTTTTGAGAGCCCGAAAAACTATTCGGACATTTGTATTTTTTTAAATTACGTTTTAAGGGCTTTCCAACGATGTCAAACACGGCCGGCCAGCTACTATTTTTACCTTTTCTTAAACAAAGGTACACAACTTTGTACCCCTCATGTACCTGGCATGTTAATAAATTTAATGTTTTCCTTTCATGTACACTTTACTACTATAAAGTACTAAATACCATAGCCCGATCCTATGAAATTCATATACGGTACAGTACAAAGGCTAAAAAGTAGCGTTTTTCGACAAATTTTTCCAAACCGGTACAATTAGTACATAAATAAGTAGAAATAAAAAATAAATTTCAATAAAATGGGTACAAAGGCAATAAAACCCACACACTTTTGAGTAAAAAGCAGCTATTTTTTATTTTTACAGTGCACCCAACAACTACCGTGGTATTAAAAGTACTTCTGTACCCGAACCCGTAAAGGTACAGGTACGAAAAGGGTACAGTGCGTTCAAGTGTTATTTGGCGCAACTTTTGACCGAAGGGAATTTTCGAGCTGATAAATCCCTCGACGCTATTAGCCCCAGAGTGGGGTAACCTACCCCCTACACGGCACTCTAAAAGTACAAAAGGGTACTAAAGTACCAACCTAGTACATTTTTGCACACATTTGGTACATTTTAAATGGTCTTTCCAACGATACCTCTTTCAAATCGATACAACGTCCCCTTCTGATTGCGGCTACCCAAGGAGGACGTCCTCCACATAGACGTAGCTCCCGAAGTTGGAATCAGAAATATAATAACAACCCGGATTCTAAAAGAGGACAATATTACCTAAAGTCCCGTACCCTTTTGAACCCTGTCCGATTAAAATTGCGAACGGTACAGATGGTCAAATTCGAAATTTCGGAAAAACACGATTTTTGTGTGTATTTCGCCGAGGTACTTGACTTCCCCCCCTCGAAGATACTAAAAAAAGGGGATTGCACTTACCCCTTGAAAAACACATTTTTAGAGCATACGAAGCAGAGTAGAAGAGTACTTTTGTTTTCTCTGTAAGTACCTCCAAAGTACCATCTTATACCTCTGAATTTAAGGTACCATATCTCAAAAAGTAAAAGTGCCATCGAGTTTAAAAGCAAAACGCCAGGAGCAGCATTTCATAGGCTTTTAAGGCTCAAATGCCCAATAGTGTCGTATAAATGCCCTAGGAGGAGATACGTGAACCATGTAGAAAAACGTTTAAAAAAAAGTGGTAAAAAGTGTTTTTTCGCTTTAAAGGGCCTGAAACGTAAAAATTTTAAAAATGTTTTTGCATCACTTTTGAACTCTTCTCAAGGGCTTTCCAACGATATACGACACCCCGTACCAAATATCTCCGGTTTTCTGATCGGCGAAAAACAAATTTTCCGATGTCGCCCCTAAGCGGGGGTGCACGTAAAAAAAAAGTTCTTGTTACCGGCTATGGACCTCTGCGGGATCTACAAAAGCCTTTAAAAAAAATTAAAATTTTCAATTATTTCAAATGTTATACGTAAAAATGTGTTAAAAAAATGCCCTTTTTGACCGTAGACGATTTCCCATTGAAAATAAACCCATTTCCCGGAAAATTTCCCGACAGATAGAATTTTTTCTTAAAAATACACTATAACCTTAACAATTTCCAGAAAACGTCATGTCTCTACGACAAACACACCCATCAGTACAAAAATCCAAAAAACACCCTATTTCGCCCTTTAAGGCCAATTTTAACCCTTAAGGAGTGGTTTAAAACTGCCCATACCCAATGTTTGGTCAAGCGATTTTTAAGGTTTCTAACCAATTCTGACATTACCAACTCGAAATTTTTCCAAAAATCAAGAGTCAGGGTATAATTATTTTTTTATTTTTTGCCGTGGCGCCTTAAAATAAAGAAAAATGTTACCCCCCCCCCCCCCCCCCCCCCCCCTCCCCCATTCGATAGACAATAAAGGTGCGTCCCCCCGCCCCACATCACAGCTCGGTCGGCCTGCGGCCTCCCTCGCAAAGACAGTCGATTTACAAAAATTAAGAGAGAGACAGACACACAGACGAAATGCCAAACGGTCGAGTTAAAACGGAGACCTCGCTTCGCTCGGTCAATAATACAAATTATATTATTTAGAATAGAACTATGCAGTAGAATAAATTTATATATTTTTTTAGATCACAAAAACTTCTCTGGGTATATAGGTACTATGTACCTACCAACGTATAATGCTAACATCAAATGGTGAGATTTTAGGTGTTATCAAATCAGATCTAGAGACTTTTAAATTATTATCATTTATCACAACATGAAGATTATATAGGCAGTATTATCATAAACCTGTCGCCTAGCGACATTTTTAGAATTAGTTGGCTTATTATTTTTGGTAAAAAAAAATGTCAGAATAAATGGAGTCTTGATGTAGAAGGGAAAGAAGCATTAATTAAAAATTAGTTAAATAATAGTAAAAAGATTTTTTAAAAACAAGCTTTTATTCATATTCTTCTCAGCAAACCCTTTTATTTGATACCCATATCATGGGCGTGCTTAAAAAATAACTTGTCCGCCATTTTGGGCTGTCCACCATATTGGATTTAGAATGACGTCACTTAGCTAACCATGAATTGTCATCCAAACTAAACGTGTGTATGCAAAATTTCAATTCAATCGGTTGAGGATAACTGCTTTAAAATTCAGTTGCATAATTTGACTCGAAAATACATACAAACATTGCAAGTTAAATAAAAGATTGTAAAATTATTTCGATTAAAATAAGTAGAAGTAGTATAATTATCTCTAGAAATCAAGAAAGAGTCAACACAAAACCTGAAAATTGTAATGTATCAAGTATTAATAAATCAGAAGGTTGTAATGTATTGTCGAATCATATCCTGAAAATTATAATCTATATATTATCAATCAATAACTCAGAAAGTTGTTAATTGACCGAGCGTAGCGAGGTCTCCGTTTTAACTCGACCGTTTGGCATTTCGTCTGTGTGTCTGTCTCTCTCTTAATTTTTGTAAATCGACTATCTTTGCGAGGGAGGCCGCGGGCCGACCGAGCTGTGATGTGGGGCGGGGGGACGCCACTTCATTGCCCGTCGAATGGGGGATGGGGGGTAAACATTTTCTTTATTTTAAGGCGCCACGGCAAAAAACAAAAAAATAATTATACCCCGACTCTTGATTTTCGGAAAAATTTTGAGTTGGTAATGTCAAAATCGGTTAGGAACCTTAAAAATCGCTTGACAAAACATTGGGTATGGGCAGTTTTAAACCACTCCTTAAGGGTGAAAATCGGCCTTAAAGGGCGAAATAGGGTGTTTTTTTGATTTTTGTACTGATTGGTGTGTTTGTCGTAGAGACATGCAGTTTTCTGGAAATTGTTAAGGTTATAGTGTATTTTTAAGGAAAAATTCTCTATGCCGGGAAATTTTCCGGGAAATGGGTTTATTTCCCATGGGAAATCGTCTACGGTCAAAAAGGGCATTTTTTTAACACGTTTTTTCTTATAACTTTTGAAATAATTGAAAATTTTAATTTTTTTTCCAAGGCTTTTGTAGATCCCGCAGAGGTCTATAGTCGGTAACGAGAACTTTTTTTTTACGTGCACCCCCGCTTAGGGGCGACATCGGGAAATTTGTTTTTCGCCGATCAGAAAACCGGAGATATTTGGTACGGGGTGTCGTATATCATTGGAAAGCCCTTGAGAAGATTACAAAAATGATGCAAAAACATTTTTAAAAATTTCACGTTTCAGGCCCTTTAAAGCGAAAAAACACTTTTTACCACTTTTTTTCAAACGTTTTTCTACATGGTTCACGTATCTCCTCCTAGGGCATTTATACGACGCTATTGGGCTTTTGAGCCTTAAAAGCCCATGAAATGCTGCTCCTGGCGTTTTGCTTTTAAACTCGATGGTACTATTACTTTTTAAGATATGGTACTTTAAATTCAGAGGTATAAGATGGTACTTTGGAGGTACGTACAGAGAAAAAAAAAGGTACTCTCCTACTCTGCTTCGTATGCTCTAAATATGTCTTTTTCAAGGGGTAAGTGCAATCCCCTTTTTTTAGTACCTTCGAGGGGGGGAAGTCAAGTACCTCGGCGAAATACACACAAAAATCGTGTTTTTCCGAAATTTCGAATTTGACCATCTGTACCGTTCGCAATTTTAATCGGACAGGGTTCAAAATGATACCGGACTTTAGGTCATATTGTCCTCTTTAAGAATCCGGTTTGTTATTATATTTCTGATTCCTACTTCGGGAGCTACGTCTATGTGGAGGACGTCCTCCTTGGGTAGCCGCAATCAGAAGGGGACGTTGAACCGATTTGACAGAGGTATACTTTTAATACCACGTTAGTTGTAGGGCGCACTGTAAAAATAAAAAATAAAAAAATAGCTGCTTTTTACTCAAAATTGTGTGGGTTTTATTGCCTTTGTACCCATTTTATTGCAATTTATTTTTTAGTTATACTTATTTTTGTACTAAGTGTACCAGTTTGGAAAAATTGGTCGAAAAACGCTACTTTTTAATCTTTGTATTGTACCGTTTTTGAATTTCATAGGATCGGGCTGAAACTCATATGGTATTTAGTACTTTATAGTAGTAAAGTGTACATAAAAGGAAAACATTAAATTTATTAACATACCGGGTACATGAGGGGTACAAAGTTGTGTACCTCTGTTTAAGAAAAGGTAAAAATAGTAGCTGGCCGGCCGTGATTGATATCGTTGAAAAGCCCTTAAAACGTATTTTAATAAAATCCAAATGTTTATCGAAAAAAGTTACGTTTCAGACCCTTTTGAACGATAAATAGTTTTTCACACTCAAAAAGTGCGAGGAGAGTCCTCTGTTGACCTTTTTGCTCCTAAGATTATTCTGTGACAAGATTGTCCTTTTAGAACCTAATTCAGTACAATATTGTACAAACCAAGATAGACATTTAATTTAATTACTTTTAGTACTTTTGGTACAAAAGTCTGGGTACTGTGCAGATTAAATTTTTAATTTAATGTGTTTTGTAAAGGTATCTTTATGTAGGATGTAGGCATTTAGTAGGCCTACTGAGGCCTTATAATGCGGTTGCACTGAAAAAAATTATTTCTGTACATAAAAGGGTACTTTTGGTACCGGTTTGTCGAAATACGCAAAAATACTCAATTTTTTTATTTGTTTTACAGTACCGTTTTTGCTTTTCATAGGATCGGGCTGAAACTCATACGGTACTTACTACTTTATAAAAGTAAAGTGTGCGCGAAAGAAGAACCTTACAGTCATTGTCATTACTGTACCCCTGGGGTACATAGTTGTGTACCTCTTTTTTAGAAATAGTACTTACTTCCTTACTGCACACTATTTTGAACCTAAGTTCAAAAGCCGATTGGTTATTTCAACGAGCGAGGTCTACTGTTCACAGAACTACTAGTTAAGTATTATCAGAACCTGACATTATAAATAAAAAATACTATCTTACCAGAACCTGAAGATTATATTATTTAAAGCATTATTAAATCAGAAGGCTTTAAGGTATTATCAAATCAGAACAATAACGCAAGAACTCAATGTTATTTAGTGTATGGAGGTCTCGTGATATTCAAATAAGGGACCAATAGGATTTTATAAATTTTATAATAAATCATTACGTAATGAATTGATTTATAATAATAGGTAAGAAATTGTAATTATTCAACATTCAAAAGGATTTACTGCACTGATATCTACAGTATAACATGCTTTTATTAAGTCTTTGAATGAACTTTAAAAACTTTAACTTTACATACATTATGTTATGTGTCTGTAACAAGCTTAGTAGAGACTCTTCCTTAATACGTATTGACTGAAAAGAGGCGTCTAAGTGGAAGATATTTTATTTTGTCGTTAACTCATCATCAGTGTTGACAACGTGTACAAACTCTTTTTATCTACTATATCTTTATCTAGAAAAAAGAGATTTATCTCTTTTAGGAAAATTTGATTCCCTCATTGGGTGGGAGGCGATCAAAGAATTGTAACGGGGAGACTAGGGAGGATTGCTTTAAAGCCTTTTTACACCTTTTATAATTTATGCTGATTGGGCTCGTTTGCATAATGGGCGAAAGTAGAAGAGGTTGTCGCCTTTTTTTCGCGCTAAAAGTGACGCCCCTTGATAAAGGTTGGGGAAGCGTCAAAGGACCATGAGAGAACGGGCTTTCAAGTACTTCGCTCCTCCCAGTACCCCCTTCCCTGGACTTCGTCTTCCATTATAAAGCACCCCGGCTTTCCATTTACTCCATTATGAAAGTTCATCGAGGGTGATAAAAACAAATCGTTAAGGCTCCGTGTATAAAAGGGAACATTCTCTTTGGTCCCCAAGGGCCTCACTCTCTCTACAAACCGGAGAGATATAACATCGCTGAGAAAACAAGAAAATGTACAAATAAAAGCAAGGGGCGAAACATTAAAAGCTGTTTATAAATTATTACACTTCTTTGATAACAGAAAGAGAGAGAGTTGGGGAGAAAAACGAGGATGAAATTGAAGAATTAAAAGGATAAAAGGAAATGAAATCCTCTGTTCACAGCTTTTTACTTGAAGAAAAAATAACTTACTACCACGATTCATACATTCTCAAAATTTTAGTGCCTTAAGGCAAATTTATGTTTTATTTCAATTAAAATATCTTGAACTAAAATTCCAGGAGTTAAAGCCAAAAAAGTTTCCGTGGCTTCTTAGCCATAGAGTTTTGGTTTTAACGTCTCTATTACAATATACGAAGGCTTACTAAACCGAGTTTGCACCTTGGAACTGCATGAGAGGTCTGTCTGCTTCGGACTTTATTTTTTAAGTCCTCGGGGGAAAAAAAGTATATCTAATACTTGTCCATTACAGTGCGAAACATATCTTAACTATCTTAGATTCGAAACTGAGATGTTTCTTGATATATTAATCCTGATGGTTTGTCAAGTTTGATAACCTCTCGTCTAAGCTAATGTTTGTGGTATAAATTAATACCTGTATAATATTTTGTGATTGCAACTTTGTGCCTGAATTGTTATATTGGAATTCCAGATATAAAATATGATTATTTTTCAATAAATTATCCTGAATGTTAAACAAATGTTAACTGATGTGAACGTCATGGCTGAGTTAAACTGAAGAGCTATATGAATAAAAAGTTTTCATTTTATTCCAACTTTAGAATATCCAATAAGGGTGTATAAGGATTAAGAAGGTTAATAAATCCAAATTAAGGGAATAAGAATGTTCTAAATTTAAAGTAATCATATCATTAAAAAAAAAACAAGGGGTTGTATAATAAGGGTTGCAAAATAATTGTATAATACGTTCTTTTAATTGCAAAAGAAAAACTGATTAAATACTCAAATTAAAGACTATTAAATGAAAATTGTATAAAAAAAATACTTTAAAAAAAAATACAATAAAAATAAACAAGTATTTCTACATATTCCCATGTCAAGGCCATGCTAAGTAGGGACTTGAGCTAGCTAAGTATAGATAGAGCCTTAAGAAAGAAATGGCCGCAAGACTTGTCCCGCCACTGTTATATCCAGCGGCATTTGTCCATCTCTACCAGCAATCAGGAATTAGCATTTCAATCCTCGCGAGTGGGCAATCCAATCGCTTAGTACTTTCCTCCTCCAGGAGTACAAAATTTCCCCCCTTCACTGGGGACCTATTATGCATATTTCGCCATTGGATGAGTTGTCCTAATTACTCCAGGCGAAATTGCTTGCGCAGGTTATCCGAAATCTGTTCATTTTTTATTTGGACATATTTTTCCTCGATTTGATCTAAATCTGGCACATTTGACCCTTAAAACTAAAAACCATGGCAGGTGTTAGGTGCACTTATTCGTCTTCTGCCTCTGAACTAAAAAGTAAGTGGCCGGTTATTAAGAATGGCACAAACAACAGTATAAAGTTCTTCATATTTTAATCTTGATTGTGAAAGCTTCCTCTAAAAAGATCCTTAACTGTACAGACAAATCGCCCAAATCGTCCAAATTAACCTGCTGGTGCGACCAATTCTCTGGCTTACTCGTAAGCCATTCTGGTCCCTCCCACCAGCTAGATTTTACTAACTCCTATGGGAAGCAGCCTCATCATGGTACATCTGCTGTAGTTATTATTCCCTGAACATGTGACCACATGGTGAAATCCGAAAGTTTTCTAATTTCTCTAACTCTGTTCTCTACAATAGTAGTCCACTGATTCTCTTTGTGAATCCAAGCAAATACTGTCGTAGAGTCAGCCTAGATCTTCACATTCTAAAGTTTCCTTAACTGTACTCGTAAGTCTAGCACCGATACTTCGTACCTTCCCTCGGCGTTAATAGTAATAGTCTAAAAAATGTTCCTAAACTGCTAATTCTACCTATTATTTGTACTTCTTTACCTCTTGTCCTGCGTAATACCTAATGAGTATAATTTTCAAGGGTCCAAAATACATCTGTCTGTTGAGAGTAAAGAAGTTACCGTCATAGGTCAAGTCGTTATTAATATAAGCTCCTACCTGCTAACTATAATTGTCCAACAAAGCAAAGTTTCTAATGCTGTTAAGATCATGACGTTTCCCCATCAAAGTTTTCCTTGTTATACACTCATATCAAATAATTTAATAGGTTCAAGCTCATTTTTTCTAGTTTTTCTACCCACTTTCCCAGTCGAATGGGGAATATTTCTTTTTAAATGACTGGGTTTTCTAGCACTTTAAAATTGCAGCCATACGTATTGAGTAGTTTACTTGCTCTCACTCGATAACATTCATATCAAGCGTCCCGACAAACAATTCATGCACAATGCTTTCCTGTTTTAAACTCTTATATCCCATTTCCTTTTCTGTAGTTTTCCTTGAATAAGACCTTTGAGATCCCTTGAGCATGAACATTTCTTTCCATTATTCCTCACAGACGGACTTCACAGCAATGTCTGGAGAAATATTTCAATGTACAATATATTCGATAAACTTTGTTTTTCCGTTTTTCCAACCTTTTTAGTATGTCTTTTCTCAGGGTACATAACAGTCATATGTGGATATTCCAAGCATTTGAACAACCTTTCTTACCAAGAAGCTATTTTTCCTCACTAACTCGCACCTTATTAGCTTTGGGGCACTCTTCCACTGGGGAGTGTTCCAACTTGCAAAACACACAGGATGGCTTGTGTGCTCGTGCCTAACCCAGCCAGTAGGTGGTGAAGTATTCAGCTCTGTAGATGTCCCTCTCCCTCTCATCCTGGTATCTCAATTATCTCTCTTGTTAGCCTGGGCTTTCAGGCAAACATTTAGCCACGAGAGATATATTTTCCTCGTTTTCTACCTCTTTCCTAAAAATTAGTATTAAAGCATTTAATCTATCTTGAAGTACGGATCCAGAATCATGTGTGCTACTACTCTACCAAGCTCTAAGGGTTTCTTCTGGGAAACAGGATTCAGCCAATTTCTCTCCTGGGGAGACGCCCTTAGTTTTGCCTCTAAATTATAATAAGTTTGAACTAAATCTACTTACCTCTGAACAATATTAATAACTAGCTTCAACAGTTCTCTTACATAGTACTCTTTTCTCACAATAGAACTTTTCTCACAATCCTATTCTCAAGATCTTCGATAATGATGGTGATATTTCTTATAAATATCACCAGACAGTGAATAACTGTCATTTAACTTTTGCGCCTTTAAATTGGGCACCATAGACTGCACTGAATAGTAAAATTTATCAGCCTTCTCTAACTTTTTTCCATATATCCATTGAAATTGACTCCAAAACGGCAACCAATCCCAGATATCTCCATTAAAGATAAACTCATAGAGGTTTAAAGATTTTCTTTAAGCATGACGACTATAAAAAGTAAGTGACATTCCATCCCCTCTTATATTCTCCCTGTACCTGATCTAATTTATTCACATTTACCTTATGAAAAACTACTATTAGTAAAAGAATATAATCCATGATCTCCACATCTATCACAGCCAGTGTCCTGCATAATTTGATCTAGTACGTTAAACTTGCCTTGAACAGTCCCAACATGAAAATTTTCTAATTTTATTTTATTGTAAATTTCCTTATAAATCCGTGTAAGCGCTTACCTTAAGTAGTTTGCCTTCGTTCGTTCTGTTTGTACTCTTCTACAGTATCCATTCTATTCAATGTTATGTGCCACTTGATACAACAAACACAAGTGTTCTATAGTGAGGGTTGCAAAATAATAGTTTAATAAATTATTTAGATGACAAAATAATGCTAATTATATCCAACACATTAAAGACTTATTATTATATGAAATAATTTCAAGATAAAAAGAACTTTTTATATACTACGTTTTAAAAATTTTCTGTTGAATCGTATGTAATGTTGATAATATAATTGTTATTGTTATATAATATATAATGTTAGTGAAAATCCAGAACCATCCAGAGAGCTGATCTTAAACCTATAAAAGGATAAATCTTTGTACAACGGATCTCCCCAACACGAAATCTAAAGCATGCCATCGATATATTTGAAATAATATAATCGATAAATAATATAATCGATATTTCCTGTTTTGCTGTCATTCAATGTTTATCTATCACAAATTTGAGACCCGTCAAAATGAAGATTGCGTAAATATTGGATATGGCAAAACAAATAAAATAACTTGCGGATTTTTTCCGAACTAACTTTCCGCACAGCAAAATTTGCTGAAAACTAATTAAATTCTGCTGAAAGATGGCTAAAAGTATTAAAATAATGCATTGTCATCGGGTTCTGAGCTATGCTAAAAGTTTCAAATGTCTAGCTATTCGGGAAGTTAGTTAGAAATCGATTGCCAGATTTGTACCGGACAAACAAACAAACAAGAATGCTAGCTAATAAAAACGTAGTAAAAAACATAAAAATAAACAAATATTTCTAAGCAAGATGGTTTAAGATGGAAGAGTTTGCATGAAACATAGGAAAGATATTTGGATGAGTTGGTTTTGATCTGCCAGGACCTGTTAGAGACCGGTTGATATGTTGACGATCTATTAGTAAGAGGGTAAGAAGGGGGTGGCCCTGGTGATGTGAGATTAGCTCTTATAACGGCAATTATCTGTGTATATCGTGTCGGAGGGTTGAAACGCAAGGCTGCCTCAACTCCATTACTTGATAGTCGAGAGCAATCATTGCCTACATCTCCCTGGAGGAATAACTGGGAAGGCCCATCCACCCTCTCCAATAACAGCCGCACCCCTCATAATAACATAGACCCTTACACCCTTACCCAATCTGACAAAACCACTAAAACCTAAGCCAGCGCCAGCCTATGTACCCCTTCTTACAGATTAACCATTCTTTTCGGACAACTTCGCAACTTTTACACGTTCTACATGACAAAAATTGAGTCGTTTATATTTTAAACGGTTTTAAACTAAATGTACTTCATTGTTTTGTAATTTGTTTAGACAATAACAATCTCAAAAAAATGTTAATTTCTTCATGGTAGAATCTATGTATTGAATTGCATATTTTAAAGTAAACCTTGAAAACACAGGTCATTTCTAGATAAAGAAGATAAACTTTGGAATGGTAGCTCTAAGATGGATCTAGGGATATAGAAGGTAAACATTGGAATTACAGGCCTATATATAGATATATAAAATAATCCTACCGCGGGTTTCCGCAAGCCAAGCGAATTTCCATTGGAAATTTGTAGTTCAATGTTGTGCAGTTTAAACCTCTTTGAAACAACTACTATTATGTTTAACTAAGCATTATTATATAAACCCTAATCAAACTAAAATATTTCTTATAAATCCACACAATTGTAGTAGTTATGAAGGAAGTTTAAACTGCACAACAGTGAACTACAAATTTCCAATGGAAATTCGCTTGGCTTGCGAAAACCCGCGGTAGGATTATTTTAATCTTTGCTGACTCATCAGGAGGGGTTAATGATGTCATAAAGATCTCATTTTCTTAGGGGATCATCATCTCAACGAGCTTGATTTTTCGGTGCAAGTTTTATTTTGATACGTCAATTCGTTCGAGAGCTATCGTGCTTACAAGAAATCCGCAAGAAATTGTTGTTATTACTATTATTATTATTATAAAATTATTATTGGAATCGCTATGGTAACTCATTTTTTGAATTCAGGATCTTACATATGAAGCGATACCTCACTTGATTTTTTGTATTTTTTTTAATCTTTGCTGACTCATCAGGAGGGGTTAAAGACGTCATAATGATCCCATTTTTAATAGGGATCCTCATCTCAACGAGCTTGATTTTTCGGTGCAAGTTATTTTGATACGTCAATTCGTTCGAGAGCTATCGTGCTCACAAGAAATCCGCTAGAAATAAATATACCTATATATATATATATATATATATATATATATATATATATATATATATATATATATATATATATATATATATATATATATATATATATATATATATATATATATTATATACTAGCTGAGTACCCGTGCTTCGCTACGGGGTGTTTAATTTTCAATTTAATGGATTTATAAACTACCATCAAGAAACATTTAAATTATTTTACAAAGCGAGAATATCTAGATTCTATCCCTCCCCTTTGATAAGATAATTTGCAAATATCCCAAATTAGTAATTCATTCCGACTAAATTTTTAAAAAAGAAAAGCAATGGTATTTTCCTTTTGTACCCCCCCCCCCCCCCTCCCCGTGTCATTTTACATCCCTTGGTTGAAATTGGAATTATCTTTTATTAATATACGTGCTTACATCCAAAATAAGAGCTCTTTCTCAAGTATTAACTTTAGGAGATCGGTCTGGGCTCAATTCCCCTTCTTTTCTTGCTCTGACCTTATGTTCCCCTTAGGGATAAAATTTTAAAAAATCTATTGGCAGATATCAGTATAATTTAGAAATTATTATACTACGTATACACTCGTAGATTTTATTTTAGAATTTTAAAGAAGTGGTCATGATTAAGTTAGTAAAGGTTTAGGCACGGTAAGGCGTGATTTATTAATTATTGCCTTAATATCTAAAATAAATATAAATATTTTTTGACAGTGATTGAAAAGTAATTTCTTTAACAGTTCTTCCTACAGAAATATCCACAAAACATAAAATATGGTCAGTAGTTTATTCTGCTAATTTGGTTCAATACATTTTTTATGAAAAATGAAATAAAAATTTTGAAATCTATTCAGAAGCCCCGTTTTCAGCTCCATATAAAGCTACCAAATCGTTTTGTATCCTTTATCACCCGCAGAATTAAGCTTAACATTGTACCCAAGAACCTCCAAAATCTATTCAGCCATTTGGACGTGATTGACGCACAGACAGACAGATATAAAATTTTCTAAACTTAAATTCGTTATCAGGACTACTCATTTAGTGGAAATACCCCATTTTCTCTCTCCACAGCTCGGGCCTCCATGTTCTCTAGTGGAGAGATAACCTTATGTAGAGCTAAAATGTAAAATCAATAAAATAGATAAATTGATGTACTAAAATATTATTATGTATTAATATGTTTTATTCAATAAAGGTATTTTAAAAAAAATAATAATAAAAAATAAAAATAAATAAATGAATAAATACAAAATTTTAGCCCAATCGGATAAATGTACAGACACAACAATTATTAGTTTTTTATACATAAATATAAATATATTTTTCCATTTTACCCCCCTAAATGTATATAAAAATAATTGTACAGCACTCTTAAAGAGCTTTTCAACGGAATGCATCGTGAAGGGTTTTCATTACTTTGACATTTGTACCCCGTACCCCTGTGTACCAAAATCAAAATTTCGAAAATGCATTAAGTCAGTGACCTTCCCCTTTTCCCCTTGCTTTGAAGATCAAGTGTGCTCATTGAAATTTTCATTGAAATCGGAATAAAACGGTAGATTTGAATAAAGAACACACAGACACGCGCCCGTTCGCCCGTTCGCGCGCGCACACACACTTACGTTGACATTTCCTTTTTACCCCTCTCCTAAATGAAAATAATGACAAAAACGTACATTACAATGACTTTTCTCTTAAAGAGCCTTTCAACGATATGCATCATAAAGGGTACCTGTCAATTACTTTGACATTTGTACCCCGTACTCATGTGTACCAACATTTTAACTTTATAATCTCATGTAAGCAGTACACTCATAGACACTCTTCATTTGTATAAGATAAAAGACACTCGTAGACACTCTTCATTTATATAAGATGTAGTTATACACATTTTTCCATTTTACCCCCTCCTAAATGAAAATATGACAAAACTATACATAACAACAATTACTGTACTTTTAAAGAGCTTTTCAACGATATGCATCATTAAAAGTATTCATTACTTTGACATTTGTACCCCGTACCCCTGGGTACAAAAATAAAAATTTCGCAAAATCCTTTCTTAGTGGATGCCTAGGATATGAACCGAGTATATCCTCAAAATTTCAAGTCTCTCGGTTAAGCAGATTTTGCTGTGCGTTGATTCTATGTCAGTCAGTCAGTCAATCAGGACATTGCCACTTATATTATAGATATATATATATATACATATATATATAAAGTTTTGTAAAACCTATTTTTTCGTGATCAGGGACCCTTGAAACGTATTTTGGCCACAATCCCAGCTCAAACTCCCGCCATGCCAGTGGCTCTATTAGCGAATTTTTTCCAATGGAAATTCGCTAAAATAACAAAACATAAACAATGGAATATAAGGTTTATAAATGCTTGCTCCCAGACAGTTCCTACGCTAATTTAAAGAGTGTTTCTAGGCTTTGAGTACGGTTAGTGCATGCAGTTTCCGAAAACAGGGGCGAGAATTCAAAAGTGAAGTTTCATAGTGGGATAGTTTACTGGAATGTTTGGGTCATTCTTGTATGACAGTTCTGATTGCTAGTGGCGCACACGGGGTGTTGTTCTAGACTGTGTTGGTAATATATTGCAGGAGAAATTTTTGTTGAAGGTAAGTGATACCATAACAAGGGGGATTCTCCATACCCACTTCTTCATTGTTTGATTTTTGATCAGGGCGTTAAAGAAAAAAAATATACAATGTTCACTTTTCGAACACTTTCTGACAGTCATCAAAAACTAAAACAATTGCCCAAAATATACCTACATATATCTGTAAAGCATCCTGAAATATTTAGGCAAACGAAAACAAAAGGATTGATTTTAGGCAGACATTTGGAACGATATATAAAATTATACTGTTTAATTATTAATGCTATCAAATAATGATATATGACAAAAAAAAGTACATGTATTTACTCATCCAAAAAATAAAAAGGTATATTCATACAAAAATAAATCTTTACATTCTCATAGCTTTTAGAGAGTCAGAGATGTGATAAAAAACTGGATGCTTTAAAGTAGTTACAAAATCTCTCGCTGAAGAATACACAGATTTGAAAATAAAATAAATGAAACTTAATTCGCACTCTTTGGTATATTCTATTTTACCTTGGAGAGTTTCTTTATATGAGTATATATATATATATGTAGAAACTTTCTCAATACTCCCAAGGTAAAATAAAACGTATAAATGAGGAGAAAAAAGATGAAGACTACAAAATACAGAGGGACAAGTTTTAAACAACTTTGAAAATGTTGAAGGGAAAAAGTTTTTTCGCAGAATATAATGAAATCTGTTGAAGACGGGGAAAATGCTTGCTGGCTGAAAAGGTGTTGAAAGAGAACACTTTGTAATACTTTGCTTAGGTCTACTCGTAGTTTAGGGATCCTGAATACCTGATGAACGTCTTTCAGCTCTTTGGCAAAAATATCTTCTCTACTTGAATTCTACCTCGAGACAAAAATTTAAGACTCAACTTCGTTCATTTTTTGTTGTTGTTTTTTTTTTTTCTTAAAAAAAATGAAAACAACTTTTTAACCCATCTTTGTATTAAAAAAACGAGATACTTTTAAAATAGACAAAAGGAAATTCAAGTTATTTTTAAACTATTTTTACCCTTATTATCTTTCGTTCTTCGATGTAGAATAAAATTTATTTTAATTGTATTGCTTCCGAGCTTACCGAAGGTAACGGAAGTTATGTGATCGTTCCGAAGAATTACAAAAAAATTTTAGGTCTCGGATTTGCAAAAATTCCAAGACAGAAATCTGTTTTAGACATCAGGGATCATTTTTGGTTCCGTGTCTGTCTGTCGGTCTGTTGAATGACAGACCGACCTGTCGTTCAATTTTTGTGAACCAACGTAGCTTAAAATCTACACGTCCAATTTTAATTAAATTTGGGTGGTAGGTCATGAGTAGCCCATTGTTAGCCCCATATAAGTTTCAACTTTTTAAGCGCATTTGTTTCTCTTCCTCATGCGCACAAACATACATTAATTTACACCTATAGCTTCAAAAGTACTTATCTGATTTGTATGAAACTTTTATATTTTATCGAAAGTAGCCCGCAGATAGCCCCAGATTACTTTGAACTATCTGCGCTCTTTAACTTTTGCTTAATTGATACTTTAATTCAAGTAAATCAAAACAATTTTGACAGATTAAAAAAACAGGGGAAACAATTAAACAAATTAGACAGTAATGGCTTGTAAAAGCATAGAATCAAAAAGTACCTACGTGATAGCATGCGAGGAAGCTATGTGCCACACCAATTGGCAGTCTATTTTTTCTTTATAAAAGTTATATTTTGGTGCTTCCATCCTTACCTATAACGATCTAACGTAAAGAAAAAATTGTGATCATTCTGAAAAAGGTCATTTTTTAAATGTCTTTGATTTAAAAAAAAATTCATACATCAGACCGCAAGGCATATTTTTTTTCAAAACTTACACGCCATACAAATCGACGACTTTGAGAATTTTTCTAATAAACAATAATCGTCGTAATATGTAATATATTTTATCTACTCGCGGCAGCAAAATTAAACATTACTTAACTGTTTTTAGGCTGGAAAGTACTATTTCCCTGATTTGTCATTAAAATATTAAAAACAGGCAGGAAAGTAGTTAAAACAGTCAGGAAAATACTTTGTCTGCCTAGGCAGGGAAATATTTCCCTGCCTAGGCAGAGAAAGTAACAGTGTTTACCACTGCGTGTCATAACCTCTTATTTTGGCAAGAACAGTTTATACTATTTTCTCTATCTTATAACATTATATATTATAGTTGAATAAGTAATAATTAATAAATAAACGTTTTAATAATATGTTTATACTTGTTAATTCTGTTAAATAAGTTCAATGATTAGTAGATTTTTAATTAAAAAAATAGTAGAGTCACTAGCTATACTGTAGCGTCATGTAAACATTGAACATCCATATTATTTGTATTATTGAAGTCATTCTAGATGAGACTAGCTACTTTACTTGATGTATCCTAGTTACTTCTTTTCTTTTAAGCAATAGAAGATATCTCTAACACTTTTATTAATTTTTTAGTAAAAATATAAATAAATATTTTATATTGCGTGCATTATTCATTCAGAAGGTATGTGTGTTGTAAACGTGTGTTTTGTATTTTGTTGTTATAGATTGAGTTTGCTTTTCACTTATTGTTATTATTCCCGTTTCTTATTTGAACATTAATTTTAGTTAATACATATGTTATTGTCTTTAATAATATGACACATAGTTATTAACTTATGTTATATTAATAAAGATAACATTTTAGCAGCTTCATTTTTCTACCGCAAGTAGATAAAATATTGTATGCAACAAGGCAGCAAAGGAAACATTTCTGCCTCGTTTATTCATTGCCTGCCTCGGCTTCGCCTCGGCAGTTAATTATGATAGCCTGTCCTCGCCTTCGGCTCGGAGGCTAATCTAATCACTCGTCAGTAAAATTCCATTTTGCTGCCTAGTTACATAAATAACTATAGCGTTAAAAATATGATTTTGGTTAATGTATTATAACTGCTTGGAAATACAAAGAATAAAGACCGTTGTTTGAAACCCTTCCATCTTTTATGAGCATAATGTCCTAAAACTCTCCAGAATTTTTTGAGACACCGAAAAATAAATAGGTGCTCATAAATAAACTGGCTAAGAGGAAGTTCTAAACAATCCCTCTACTGGCTTGTTTATGTACTCAGATAATTCCGAGAACATATAAATTTACTTTATACAGAAGAGGGGGGGGAAGGTAATAAAAGAAAGGAGTGGGGGAAGCGTTGGGCTAAGAGAGCCAGACCAAGGGGATTAGAGGCACTTAACTTGAGTGGAAGTAACTTCCTCTCTGCCCATATCTTAGCACATCCACATAGCATAAGCTCCCTCCACAGATAATGCTACTTATAGCATTTTACACTAACCTTTCTGCTTTGCCTTTTCCACTAAATCATAATGCTTTGATGCAACAAAGAACCATCAGTAAGAGAAGTACACACTCCACTGTTAAATATCTAAAGGGTGTATTTTATTATTTGTACTCGTTAGGAGAGCTCCTTCACGTGAGTATGTTGTTCTGCTGCAGTTCTTTCTATTCTTTTAGTATCTTAGTAATAATGCTTCTTGTTTCAATTTTAAATGTTTGCCAATAAAGAATCATTCTTGTTTGTAATTACTTTCCTGATTAATCCAGGCCTTCTTCTACCTTGTGGTGAGAAATGCTTGGCAAATGGGTTCTCTGGCAGTTCTATAACTTTAGTCATTACCACAGCTCTGGATACGGTTTCTGGGCACACTCAGGTGTTGTTGTCAGCCTATGCAGGGCCGTAACTACCACCGGAGCAACCGGGGCAGTGCCCCGGGGCCCCCGGCCACGGGGGCCCAGCAAGAGCAGCTGATCCTACGGCCCTATTTGAATTTCAATGGGCAAAAAAATTAAAATATGAATTTAAAACCTTTTATCAAAAAAATATTTTCAGGCAAGAATCATTCTGGACTATTTATTCAACGGTTCTTTTGGAGGCCCCTAGACATTATAGAAAACGATTCAATATTTTCAAGCACCAGGGGCCCCATGACTATCTTTCTTTTATCAAGTTATTAATACATTTTCTTCGTCAAAAGTAAGAAGAAAGGAATTTTAATAAATGAAGATTGCTTCATCTTGTCTGTCTGATTTCAATTTATCTGTTTTGTTTTGTTTTGTATATAAGTATTAAAAATACATTTACCTACTTAATTTTTTAACTTTTGTGACTAATTTCTTCAGTTCCACGCTCACGTTTATTATTTTCTTTAACTATCTATCAGGCCTATCTTTACCTACATATTTTAATATCAACTATTAACTAATTACGAAAACAGTACAGTATATAATTTCTTAAATTATTACGAAGAGGTCGTATAAGTTATAGATGTATTTATGTTGTAGCCTAACTACTAACTAAATTACCCAGGAGGTAGGTGAGGATTTAGATACAGAGGATACACTAAACATTGTGTGCAAAATACTATAGATGTGGGTAAATATATGATGACCTCTAGAATGCATTAAAACACGTTTTTAGGGGACATTTTCCCAAAAAATTTCGGTGGAGGGCCCCCGGACCCCCCTTTTTTAGTATGGGGGAGGGACTCTTCCATACCGTCCCGTGGTTCTCCCAGAGTAATCTTGCCCCAGGGCCCCCAAGATCCTAGTTACGTCCCTGAGCCTATGTTGTTCTTCTTCGTCCGAGTTCTCTAACATCGGGCCTCTAGCACATATTAAGGGTATCACTGTTCTTCCATCCTTTGAGTGTAGCAAACCCCCCTCAGTTATACTTGTTCATGCCTTATCCTGTCTGAGAGAGGCTCAATGTTCATAGCGGCTCGGATCGCGGTATATTTTTAACTCGATCCTTCCTAATTTTGCCAGCTACTTTCCTAAGGTATCTTATCTAAGGGGCTTGAATCCGACTCTCTCTAGAAGTTATTGCCCATGATTCACCCATGAATACAAAATTAATTAATTAAGTTTTAATTAATTATTAAAAAATAGACATGCACTTAGAATAGACAAATAGACTCTGTACCAATAAAAAACCTTCTAACAAATTAATTAATTTAATCAAATTAATTAAAAATAAATTCATAATAATAAAATATAATACTTTTAATTTTTACATGAGTATAAAATAAACTAAAATTGATACCTGTTTAATTGATGATTGATACCTGTTTTATTTCCAGTGACGTAACATTTATTTTTATTTAAAATTAAAATGTGGCAGACGATTTAAATTAATATGGGACTCACCTGTTGGCTACTTTCAATAAATCATCTAGATTTCTTAAAAAGAGGATAAATACTTTTGAACAAATTCGAGTAGGTGTTAATAAAAAAAAAAAATTGTGCGTATGTAAGAGTTAGGGACCAATGAAGATTGAAACCAATATGGAATCTGAGGGGTTAATTTTGAAGTAGGTACTCTCTAAATTTAATTTAAAACATGATTTACGAAAATGTTGAACAAACAGACACAAGATTTAAAATGTTTGCTGATGTCTAAAACGCATTTCTGTCTAGGTAATTTTTAATTTCAAATCATTAAAAGAATTCGTTGTTCAGAATGATGACACTGCTTCCGTAAACTTCGCTAAGCTCGGAAGCAAACTTATTTTTATTGATTATTTTTTATCAAGGATAAATAATAAGATTTGCAGGAAAAAAGTAACACGTTTTTTAAGCTTGTTTGCGCAAAACAAACTTTATTATTTTCTGATTGTATATTTTTATATCCTTTCATAAAAGAATAATTCATGGGTGAAAAAAAAAATGCAATAAAAGAATAATGTGAAAGAAATGAACTTCAGTATTACGTTCATCGATAAACTATCAAGGGAGCGAAGTTAAAAAGAAAACACAAAAAAAACTAGTGTGGATAACTCGATGTTAAAAATAAAGAACGGAGAAAAAAGTCCCGAATAATCTGAAGTTTATTTGGTGCTTTTATAACGCTACCGGATGACAACTTTTACAGACCCACCGAAAAAAAAGAAAAGAGATGCTTTAATATAAAAGAATACTTGACTTGCGGTGGGGGTAGAGGATTTCGAAAATCAGAAACTGAGATTTTTTTTTCATCGAACAAGAAAACAACACTGGACAAAAAGTATCCATGTATAAAAGCAGTTGGGGTAGAAAAACAAAAAATACTTCTAGGAAATATAAAATATATAGGTTTTTGTAAGGTTCGATTTTATTTTTTTGGATTTGGGAAAAAGAGGGAAAGTCAATTGGTTATTTATATAGATGAGAACACAAGGGGCCGGACTTCTGCCGTTGGACCAATCGAAATGCATAATTCATTTATCTCTGCCCAGTTTTTTTTACAATCGAAAAAAGGGAAAAAGTATAAGGGTAAGATATATAATATGTATATATATATATATATATATATATATATATATATATATATATATATATATTATATTAATATATATATATATATATATATATATATATATATATATATCGATGGTGTTGCGCCAAAAGGGCCAATCTGCATTTTGTATTTGAATTCTAAAACTTGAAAAGCCATAATGAAAAATTGATATTTGAATGCCTTATTTATATTTTTATTCATTTAAAATATACTTGGATACCTAATTAATTATTCAAAATAACCAAATTTATTTTATTAATTATAATTAAAAAAACAAACGTGATATTAGTTGCAGATTGGCCCTGGTAGATTTTTTAAGATTGGCCCTTTTGGCGCAATACCATCGATATATATATATATATATATATATATATATATATATATATATATATATATATATATATATATATATATATATATATATATATATAAATATATATAGTATGGAGTAGAATGGAAGTATTGAGGGGATTCGCAGAATTGTCGATACACAATACACCTTATAAAAATAAGGTTAGCCAAATTGAGATTATAATATTTCATAAGTATAGTATACTTTCTACTTGTAGATAGGGCATGAGTAAGGTTTGTTTTATTCTATAAAATTATGGTATAGGTATAATAAATATACACAGGGTGTCACAGAATAACTAATTCTTAATTTTCAAAAATCATACAGGACACTTACATAAACATTTTTCATCAAGAAACTGGTGTCCGAAAATTATTCGGTATCGAGAAAAATGAAATGAATCCGCTGTCATCTCAGGACTAACCCGGCGGTATTCAGTACGTCCCCTTCAGAGGAAAGTAAAAATTGAATAACAGCAACCTTTGCAAAACAACTATTTTCTTAGTTGTCATTTTACGTGTGTCACAAATTAGTCTTTATTAGATAAATTAGTATTTGATCAAAAATGCATCAAAGGAAAGGCAACGCTAACGAAGCAAGGCGAATTTATGGGAAGAAGCATCCTCAGGGTCACATTCCCTGTTATACATCATTTTCAAGATACATAGATGAGCGAATTCAAGATACTTGTGAATTACAAGTAAAGAAAATAGATTCGGCAGCCAATTGTACGTTGTACGGTCCAAAATGTTGAGTTTGAGAACCATGTTTTGAGACAATTTAAAAATAACCCGAAACAAGCACTCGTTTCTTTGCCCATGCGATGCATACTAGCCACACATCTGTATGCAGTTTTAAAAAATCACAGGGAAGTACTTGCGTTCAAGTACTTTTTAGGGTTTTGTAGATGAGTAAGCATACCCGTTATGTAATTATGATTTTTTTGTCTTCGATCTCAAGGGTCCTGGGTTCGATCCCCTGGGGGGCCACAATGTTTTTTATCAGTAATAAAGACAAGATAAATTACATTTTTCAGGAAATTTGCATCGCCCCACCATAAGGTATAACCATGAATTATTTCGAAATTTTAGGATCAGCCGTTATATAGTGGTTGGGGGGGGGGGGGGAATGTTTTTTGGGTATATTTTGATTTATTTAACCAATAAGAAATGCAAAATTTAAAAAAGCATATATATATTTGTGTCCTACTCTTCAGCAGCTTTCATTTGATACCCCACTCAAAAATAAAAAAAAATTAAATTTTTTGAGTTGATCACATTTTTTCGAATTTGCGCATGCGCATATCTAATTTTGAACTTCTGTATAATTTTCCTGTGGATAGTTCAAAAAGTTGCACCAGTGTTTTAAATTTCAGCACTTTCGCTTAAACGGTTCGGGCCCTATGAACCAAAGAGCGACGGACAGATCACCCTCGGCATAAGGGTTTTGAGAAGTATCTACAAAACCCTAAAAAGTGCAATCGCTAATTCCAGCTGATTATCCTAGCAAAGTTCAATTTGCCGAATGGTACTTGACTAAATTTAACGACGAACCAAGTTTTCCTTGGAGTGTATTATGGACAGATAAGGGATGTTTTACAAGAGTTGGCTATTTATTGCTATTACTACCACTGACTGCAGACTGCAGGTGTATAGGACTGCATTTGTATACTGCATGTGTATAACATAACGCTGCTGGTGTATAGGATTTTTCTGGAAATCTCCCACTTATTCGAATAAATATTGTTTTCAGCATGATTTTTGTATTTGGGGTCATATTAAATTACTGGTTTATGAGACAAATAAATGTAATACAGAAGAAATCCTGTAAATGCAGAAGAAGAATTAGTGGCTCAAATTATTCTAGCATCTGATGATATTTGTGAACGTCTGCAGCTACTTCAAAGAATTCGGCAGTCAATTTTCACATCTTTACAACTTGTGTATCGAAAATGGTGGTCGTAACTTTGAACAATTTTTATAAAGTTTTATGTGGTATTATTTCTAATCAAATGTTCCTTAACTTTGCTTCAATTTATTAAGTAACTACTCTTTTCTGTTTTAGCTAAGATTGTTTTTAAATATTGATAGTTTATCTTGAAACCGAGTAATTTCCGGACCCTAGTTTATAAATAAAATAACTCTATTAAAATGCCCTCTATCATTTCTGAAAATTAGGAATAATTAATAGGACACCCTGTAGTATAGAACAGGCAGCATAGGAAAAAGCCTTTTGCAGGCATTCCCTTAAACAAGAAACAATTTTTTGTTTATTGCTTAGGTGCTTACAAGAAGGTAAGCAGCTTAGCAGAAGGTTCCGAGGTAACGGAAGCATTGCGTGATCATTTTGTAAAACGAAATTAAAAAATTCCGTCAAGTACATAGCAGCAAATTACTAAAAGGGTTTCTTCGGTCATAAGAATATTATTATTATTATTTTTCTTTTTTAACAAAAATATGTATGAAAAGTTTCACTTTTGAGAAACAAGGTGTGCATATAAATGTACTTGAATAAATTCAACGACGAACCAAGTTTTCCTTGGAGTGTATTATGGACAGACAAGGGATGTTTTACAAGAGTTGGCTATTTATTGCTATTACTACCACAGACTGCAGGTGTATAGGACTGCAATTTAAGATACAGATGAGCGAATTCAAGATACTGGTGAATGGTGAATTACAAGTAAAGAAAATAGTAGTAGAAAATGTTCCTGTACTATATCTTTGGTATGCACTTATTTGGTTCATTTAGGGGTATAATGGCCACTATTTTAGAAACAAGATATATTTTTGTGAACCAAATTTCAATACCTTTAAAATGATACCCAACTTCGAATTTTCAAATCACAAAAATGTTGGGGCTCCCGAGTTACGAAACAAATGACTTTTTTAGACCGACTTCCGGAAATATCATTGGACCACAGAGATGCATATTTTTGTATTTTGCCTTATTTTTATGACCTTTCCTAATGGGGTAGCGGGGGGGGGACATTTTTTTGCGTTTTGTTTTAATTTTTTTTTGGGGGGGGGGGGGGGGTAAATGGATTTTGCCATTTCGGAAACACGATCACTTTTTGTGAACCAATTTTCAATACCTTTAAAATGATACCCATCTTCGAATTTTCAAATCACAAAAATTTTGGGGCTCCTGAGTTACGGCCCCCTAAAATTATTAAAATTAAAATTTTTTTAGATCAACACCCGGAAATTTCATTGGACCACAGAGATGTATATTTTTTTATTTTAAGGACCTGTCCTAATGGGGTAGCGCAGGGGAGGGGGGAGGGGTACATTTTGGGTTTGTTTTAATTTTTTGGGGGGTTAAATGGCCGCCATATATATTTGTAATATACATTTCAATACCTTTGAAATTATACCCAACTTGAAAATAACAAAAAATATAAAATATTGCGATCTATTCGTGATTGATCGAAGAAATTTTGTGTTTAATTAAAAATTAAAGGGCACAAAATTTTCTTTCAAATGAACTAGTCAAAAGTATTTCACCGGTTCTACAGAACTTTGAAAATTGCTAAAATTTTTAAAGTAAGTGTAAGTAACGAAACGAATATTTAATTATTGCAGCGAAAAACATTCACGACTTTTGCTGTATCAAATTTATTTTAATAGGGGGGGGGGACGGGGGGGAGGGATGTAGGAGGTTTTTAGCTAGTACCGGCTTAACATTTAAAAAGACAAGAGAAAATAACTACAAACCAATCTGTTTCAGACCATTCTAAAACCAAGTTGTTTGTGGATTTTTCATATATATTTGCTGAAGAATGTCTAAAAATAAGTTCAATTGTTTGTTGATTTGTGATCGCGATCTCCGAGTGAAGGTGAAGTGACAATTGATAAAGAGAGAGGTGTAAAAACCTTGTTAGAGAGCAGCAAGCAACAAAGGAAATCCACCAGTGGTTTTTAAATTATCAATTGTGCCCGTGACGTTCGACTCATTCAAAAATGTATGCTTTCAATTTTAAGAGAGAAGTGTTTTTTTATTTGGGATATTGCTCTCAGAAGAATTGAAATTACGACTCTCTCTATAGGAAGGCATATGATGAAGCGTTCGTCATCCAGAAGGTAACGCAGCTTGAGGTGAAAGAGGGAATTATGACATCTGCATCAGCGGTGGCATATAGTGGTGATGAATGGGCTCAAGAGATTGTTGATTCTTTGGGTAGAGGACATTTGGATTTGGTTGCACTTAATGCTTGGTGCCATCGTACAAGTGATAATGCTTAGTCACTTGGTTAGGACAGACAGACCAGGTCCTTTTGACATTTTCATGTCTGTGCTACATATCTCGAAAAGCATTACTAAAAATCTACGCCAAAAACATTACCTGGTGTAACAAGGAGTTAGAAAAAAATAGGAGGTTTGCACAGTCTGTCTCCAGCTGTAGGCCTCCCTCTACCACGCTTCGTAGGGCCGAAAAAGAGTTAATACGTGTAATAGGGAGTTGAGAGATTATAGGAGGTGTGTAATCAACTCTGCCCGACTTGCTCCTACCGCGCTGCTCAGTCGAATCTCACTCGGGGATCATTGGGTCCGTACCTCTACATTTGCTCCTCTACATGTTTAAACACAAACTCTTTTAACCTCCTTTACCTTTACTCTGCCTTTTATTTGTACATTTTGTTTAACACGATAATAGGTTAAAAGATTGCTTATTAAGTGGAACAATAATTTGTAAATTGCATTATCTTTACTATCTAGTCCTCTTAAATAACTAATTTATCTTTTGCAAAATTAATAATAATTAGATCGCTTTTATTAGATATTTTAAAGCATATTTCATTTTATGTACTACATTATTATTAATACATATTTCATATTGCCAGTTATTAATATAATCTTTATAAATATGATAAATAATAAACTGAATACCCTACATTTTTAACATATTATTTATTATTTAATTTAAAAAAAGTAGTTATGTTGCAAAAATCAAACCAACCGCCTTCAATTAAAATAATACTCAGATTATGTTCTAGATTTTATAATTTTCTGCGCAAATATATTACAGTGATGACTGGACTAGTAGATAATCCTCTAACACCGCGAAGCGAACCTGGGGACATTTCATGTCAGTAACTTATGCAGAGCGAAGACATGAAAATGTCTCACTGTCTTGCGGACTAGTATGCAAGAAGTATTTAATTTTATTTAAAACAATACTGCCAGGGGATGGAAATCTCTCTACTCGTACCTCAAAGAGAAATGTAATGAGTGCAAATTTTGGCTCACAGAGTTATTGAATCAGTTTGAGCAAAAACATCACCCTCAGGTGAGAACATTAAAAAATCCCCGTTAAACCAATACCCAGATACAACAAAAATGGTTTGACAATTGTTGAGAAATTAAATGAACCTGCTGTGATTTGCTTTACAAATGTTGGAGGTAAAATCTTAAATGATACCTTCTATGAAAACAGATAATGCAAAATTCAAATGAAACATGAAAGAATCGTGAAAGCTACAGGAGCAATAATTCTATAGGATATCAACTCCGTAGTATAATACAGAACAATATCCATCAGCTGATAAATTCCTCTCTGATGTAGAATCAGAGAAATGCTAAAATGCTTCTGCAACGTGGCTGGTATCACTAGCCACGTTGCAGAAGCATTTTAGCACTATTTTTAACAATAGTCACTTCACTTTCACTAAGATCTCAGTCACAAATAAACAAATGGTTAAACTTATTTTTAGATGTTCTTCAGAAAATATATACGAAAAATCAACAAACAACCGCATTACCTGTAAAAGAAGCAAAGCCGTTATAGTAATGTAACATATTGGTATGTAATGCATGCATGACAGGGGATGTCCCTTTATATTCCCCTCAATAGATATCTAAATTAATTTACTTAAATTTTAATTTTTAAAAATATAAAATTATGCCCGTTGCCACGGGGTTAACGTCTTGTCAAAATATAATTTACAAGAGGGCAATAATATTTCTTCTACCTACAGGAGAGCCCCACAAAGTTTAATCCGCTGCAGCAAATACATACATGGCCACTATCTTAAATTAAAATGGCCAATGGGAAAACTCTTTTGCTAATGATGTTTTTGTCATAAGCGGAAGCTAACTTCCAAATTACAAGGTTCTACTACAATTAGTTCCGGAGGTATCCTCATAAAAAATTTTGTGTCCTAGTGGTCACCATCTTCAAGATAGCAAATCATACAAATGTTTCTAAGAAGAACTTATCTACAAAATTTCATGGCCATAGGTTCAGTAAAAAATAATAGGAAAGAAAGGAGTTAACAAAAAGATAATTAAATTAATTTATAATAATATATATATTTTTCAATATATAAATGCAATTAAATTTTGGTATAATAGATAAATAATCTTTCTTTTTATTATTTATGAGACATAATTAACAATGTTATTTACAAATTAAATCCTATAGAACAAAACATTGCACTTTTAATTTTAATATTTATTAATGATTTTGATTTATGACTAAATTAGTAAAGAGTAACTAATAGTTAGTAAGTGTTCGCTATATTTAATAAAACATTAAGTCTCAGATGTTTATTTATTTTACATTAAACAAACAGAATGTGCGAGTATAAGAAACACAAAATATAAAACATACATCAAGAAGGATGTGGGGGAAAATTTAAATAAATAAAGTTTTTTTAAAATATTCAAACTACAAATCCAAGAATATTATTTAATAAACACCAAATTTGAAAAATATAAAAAAACAGCTATCACTTTATTTTAAAATTAAATATTTACCACAATAAAAAAAAAAAAAAAAAATTATTTACCAAAAAAATAAATAAACTCCTATTAATTAAATAATAAATAATGCAAGTTTTGAGTTAAAAACATGGTATTATTAATTAAAGGGGCAACTCTTTGTTAGATTTAAAAAATAAAATAAAATACAGAGGTATCTAGTATGCACAATTCGTGAAATATAAATATAATTTAAACATAAAAATAAAAAAAAATGAATATACGTAAAGAAAAGAAAAAACCTAATAAGGTTAAAATTAAGTCAATTTGTTGTTATAAAGAAAACAAATTGAGAGCAGATGTAGAGATGTGTAATATTGATAATATATGATAAGAGAGTTATTCCATGGAATCATGTTCAACTTACTCAAGTATAATGAAACTAGCGTTGGCTGCCTTATGTTTTATTAGCACTTTTCACCGAATCTTCATTTTGAGGTATTAAATAGAAGAACAGGGTGGATATGTCTACCTTAACAAATATTCGGGCCCTGTTTACTAACCTCGTACGAAGTTGAGCCACTTCACACACCAATGAACCACCATGAAGCAAGTATGGTGTATGGTGTATCGATAGTGAGCCATATAAAACAAAGTGCTAGGCACAGGATAGATAGAAGAGACCAATGCTTTTAGGACCATGACTGTGGTGTGCCTATAGTCCTAATCCAGCTCTTTCAGACTTTTACCTCTTTGAACCCTTAAAAACAGCCCTTTAAGGACAAAGATTTAGTGTAGGTAAGATCAGGAAAGATCTGTCACTCCATAGCTACCAACTGATACCTAAGTTAGATTTAAATCGGTTATCTGTAAAAATCAAAATAGACAACTAAGTACATTTAAGTGACAGCAACGACAAACTAAATTACACACAAGACAAGATTACATAAATTTTGGCCACTTTAATATGAAAAAGCATTAATTGTTGCATTAATTCTCGTAATTTTGGTATTGTATTTCATTTATTTGCATTTTTATCAACTTGCACTATTCTCCTATTTTTTATTTTTATTTTCATAAAAAAATTAGGATTTAAGCTCACTACAAATTATGAATTCATATCTATGTGAGTTTATTTTATTTATTTTTTTATTATTATAATTATATATTATAATCTTTTTATTTATTATTATGGGCACTTGACAGCTAAGGTCATTAATGTACCTGCAAAAAAAGTACTGTAAATCAAAATTAAAATTTCCTTTTTATTATTAAGAGAGAAAAAAGAAGCAATTTCTCTTTCAACTGTTTACCTATAATTACTATAAGAGTAATAATACTTAATGGCAAAATTTTACAACTCAAGGGTGTTTTTGTTAATTTATTTATTTTTTTTTTTATTATTAATATAAAATCCAAAGATATGAATTCTATTAATTTATACATAAATAAACAACTAGAGGGGAAAAATCAAGTTTATGGTGCAGGTAAACTAATAATACTTATAAATAACTACAAACATACATAATTTAACCTCCTATATTTTATCTAAATACCTAAAATTATAACTACAATGAAACAATGTTTTAAACCCCCTTAAAGACAAAAAAAAAAAAAATTCTAAAGAGAAAAAATAAATAAACTTTAATTAACATAAGTGCATTTTTCTTAAATTATAAATTAAATCTTACATAAATAACAACAAGGTGGTTTACAATGTATGGCCAAAAATTTAAAATCTTGTTTCCATCTTTGGAGTAAAAATGACTTCATATTACATTTTTTTAAGGTTTTGTTCTTTTTAATTGCACATTTAATTATTAACTACTAACTATGAGCACTTGTAGAGAGCCAGTGTGGCCGTGTGGGTTAAACCACGTCTGCTCGGCCATCACTGAATCATGAGTGGAACAAGATGGGGTTCGATTCCTCGCCGTGGCGCTCTGATTTATATGGCTCACTATTGATCACATCATACTCGCTTCGGCGGTACAATGTACAGAGGTATGATGTGTGAAGTGGCTGGAACTCTCTACCGCGGGGCGTAAAAAGGGCCTAAGTGATGGCCAAATTGCAAGGTTCGAACAAGTGGTACGTCCTATCCGTTCTAGTAGGAAGTACTAGACTACTACTACTACTACATGAGCACTTGTAGCCGTAGGTAGTTCACATGGCAACTATCAGCATATCTTTCTTTTATATCTGAGCAACTTCGACGATATTAAACCATCTAGGCCGACCAAGAACATTCATGGCATATAGAATATGTTTAAGCTTGGCTCTTCTTGGCTTATAAATTTAACATAGTTGGCACTTGATAAAAGTCCATTTTAGGTATGCAACATGAAAATAAAATGATGGCCATACATTTCTTTTAAAAAAAGCCACCATGTTCTTATAAAAAAAAAAAAAATATATATATATACATAAAAAAAACCTTTACAAATCAAAAAGAGTTGTTATAATATGCACCACTTACATTTAGGAGGTTTGAAATAAATATATTTTTAAATATAAATATAATAATAGAAAATATGAAAGGTAACATTAAAAACAATCTATTCTAAATAGAGAAATAATTAAGAATGATAATTATTCTTAGAAAAAATAAATAAAAATTAAAAAAAAAAAAAAAAAAAAAATCTCAAGAGAATTTTTTTTATAAAAGTCAAAATGTGTGGCAATTCATGCCTTTAAATTTAATTAATGAAATTATTATTGCAAGAGAAATTAATTAATGAGAGATTAATTAAAGAGAAATATGCTGGAATTGAACTACCTACCCCTAAATATATATTCAATATCTTTAAACTTCAGTTTTAGTCGAGTAAATTAGAAATGTAAAGAGGGAAATTTGTCGTTGGATAACTCGTAGGCTCGCTAGGTTAAATTTTTATCAGTTTTTTCTCCCTTTCTTCTTAAGTTTTTTTTTAATTTATAAAATAATATATCATTATAATACATTATTTATTAAAGTTAAACCAATAAAAAAAAAAAAAAAAAAAAAAAAAAATTACAATATTTATATTATATTTGCAGCAAATGTTAATAATGAAAGAAACAATAATAGTTTCATATTAATAATTACATATTAATTGTAGGTAAGGTATTAAGTACCTATACAAAAAAAATTGTTCCGAAACAACTCAGAAAAACTTTTTCAATTTTTTGAAACTGTATTTAAATTCCATAATCTTATTTAATTTAAAATATATAATAAAAGCGTTCATTAGATGGTTGTTGTTTTCGATATTCAACAAAACCAGATTTATTTTCAATGTCTAGAAACTAGATTTTTCATGGGGAAATGGCTTATATCTTATTTTTTGCTTTTCGCTTATTTCAGACTTATTAATCAAAATCGTCAAAACCGTTTTGGAGAAATACATTTTTCAAGTTTTTCAGAGTTTTTGGGGGGTGAATGAAAATAATTCTTTTTTTTTCATGATTATAATTCTGTATTATTAAGTGTGAAAGATGTTAATTTGTAAGCAATAATAAAACAAATTATTTCTGTCAAAAAAAAGTAACACGTTTGTTACTTACCTGCACAATTTTTAAATAAGACGAATACCATAAGAGGAAAAACAAATTGCAGTAATACCCCGACTTACGTTATCCCGACAATTAAATTCAGAGTTATGTAAAACCCGGTACTGTTGTTGAAAGCGATCAGGAGGTCGATTCTGAACTTTGAAACCTCCCTTTTCATGTCCTGATTATATATTAAAATTTGTTATGAAGATGCGTGTACAGCCTGAAGTTAATCTGTAACTTTGCTTGTTGGGAAATAACAAAGCAGTTAATACTTAGATTTAGTGAGAGATATATATTACGAATTAAAATTGATTTTGATACAAACCATCAGCTTATGTGTTTACATCGTTCTGTTTACATCAAACTGAAGTTGAAACCAAAACAGATTGACATCTTTATTGTATTTATTTTCTTTTTCGTACTGAAATAACGTCTTTTTTACTTATCGTTTAAAAAGGTTTTTTATTACTTAGTATGTACTTATAATTACTTATAATTTATAAGTTATTACTCACATACTCCTTTTTTTCCCTTAGTAATAAATACCAATTAAGAATTTATCTAAATATATTCCTTGACTTAAGTAATTTTCGACTTAAAGTATACTTTAGGGTACCACCTATTACATAAGCCCGGGGAATTACTGTACTAGAATCAAAAAATATATAAATAAATAATACAAAATTATGAATGAATGGCACCATAAAGTGTTCTTTTTCCTTCATTGTTTGTTTTTATTACTGAGCCTACGAGTATAAAGACTAAAAATGCTATATTTTTCTGATAAATTTATATTTTTTATTTAAAGAGAGGGGGGGGGGGGGGGGGAAGAAATGTTAGTACCAAAACAGAAATATTTAAAATAAACAAATTAATTTAAAAAAGGGGAAAAAGTGAAGAAAAAAATAAATTAATATATATTTTATAAGAGGTATGCTGATTATACTTGTTTTTTAAATGGTTATAAAATAATGGAATGAATTAGTTTTCATAGTGTGAATTAGCATATAAATTAGTCGAATATCAGAAAACAAAAGCAAATAATAATAATAATTTTAAATTCAAATTAGGAGGAGCTTAAAAGAATTTGAGGCAGTGACTCTTAGTGCTTCTTAAATTCATCAAAGGGACTAATTCTCTTTCTTGCTTTTTTCTCTTTCACTTTCTTTCTTGTTTATCTTAAAGAAATCTTTCTCACGGTACCTCTGAGTAAATTGGGGAGGGAATTAAACAAACTTCTTGTTTATTAATAATTGTTTAAGCTTTTTATTTAATATTATTACTCGAAAGGTTAGCAAGTTTGTGATCGGAGGCATGTTTTATATAGGGAAGTTAGTTTTAGTTCAAATATACCTCATTTATTCTTAATCAAATTCAAATAATTTCACTACTTATCTGTATAATATAAAATCCAAATGAAATGGAGGGAAAATGAACTTGATAGAATAGTTTACTTATTAGCAATGTCCTATTTTAGAAAGTACAGAAACATTCCATTTATTCAGATGGATTAAAAGATACATATAAAAGACATTAAAAGTGGCCTACATTGCTTGATATTGTCTTTTATTCTATTTAGATGTTTCAAAATAAGGAAACCACCACATTTTTTTACAGACTTTACACATAAACATACTTTGCTGATGTAAGTGCTTGACGAAAAACACTCAACAATTAAATAAAGATCACTCTTAAAAATTAAATAATAGTACCTATTTCCTACCACCTTGCCCCTTGAGCCCCTTTCAAATTTATATTTTTTAGAAAAATAATAATAAGTTAAAAATAATAATAATGACTTTGTTAATATAACTCAAGTCAAAAAGAAAAAAAAAAAAACATAAATAATTTATAATTAAATAAATAAATTAAATACAAATAAATTAATAACAATGCAAAGCTACTATTGCAAAACAGAATCCAAGTTATCTTATTACTAAAGAGAAAGGAAAGAGGACGAGTGTAGAATAGAGTGAAGAAAGAAGAAGGTAAGAAAGAAGTGGAATGAAAGGATTTGTTGTAAAGCTGTAAGTGAAGGTGATGATGTGATTCAAGCGATGGTTGCGTCTAAAGGAGTTGAGTCTCGCCTCACTGCTGTCATGTTGGCTTTTGTCGCAGCTGCTTCTTTGATGGAGGATATGGTGCGGGAGAGCCATGGTGGCCATACTGTACGCCCAGCTGCAGCACCGGCTACTTGCAGTTCAGCTATTGCTGCACCCAACTGATGACTTAGATCCTGCAACAACAAGTTATTTGTTTAGAAAAGAACATGTTAAAACAATAACTTAAACACTCTATAAGTAAATATCTCAACCATTTTAAGATGTCTTCCAACCTTTTATATTTTGGGGAATCATACAAATATTTTACCGAGGGAACCTTCGATGGCAAAATATAAAAACGTATTTTACAGTAAGCTAAAATACTATTGCTAATTATCCCTCTCTATCTAAAGCACAATGTTTCCCACTACATTTGGGCACAACTCATGTGAGAGATTTTGTACACAAACATGCGATAATTTCATATTACTATAAAAAATAATGTCTTAAAACATTCAGTATGGTAAATGATTTATTTTAGACTTGAAATGACATTATTATTATTTTATTTTATTTTTATTTTTTTTAAAGAGGAAAATAAAAATAGACTGCCAATTAGTGTGGCACATAGCTTCCTCGCATCCTATCATGTACTTTATTGTTATAATGTTTATTGTGTAAAAACTATTAATAGTTTTAGCGATCTTTAACACTTCATAGCGGTGTCGCTGTTGGTTTTACTGAAAAATTGTATTTGAAAAAAATGTTTGTCTCCTTGAATAGATGAAGTTAGATTTTTTTCCCGACCTAAAATTCCAATTTTAAATTTGAAGTTCACGTTTAAGCGAGCGTTGCTCGGGAACGCTTGAACGGATAATGTTGTCCAACGAACTCGTCCTGGGCATTAGTAAAATGAACATGTCTACCAAATTTCATCAAAATCGGTTGACATTTACTCAAGTTATCATCGCACGTTTCATAATTCGCGGACACACAGACCGACAGACAGACACGAGACCAAAAATGTTCCCTGATGTCTGAAACGGATTTCTGTCTTGGAATTTTTAAAATCGGAGGCATAAAAGTTTTTCGTTCTCAAAAGTGAACACAATGCTTCCGTTACCTTCGGTAAGCTCGAAAGCAATAATAGAACATGATCGAATGCATTATATCAGACAGATAAGTTCACCAAAAAAGGCTTGAATTGGAAAATTAGAGATTGGTAACACAAATAATAATAATACTTATATAAGTAACTAAGTAACAATGCTTGTATAACAACAGACTTAAAAAGATAAATTTGCCAAATAGTGAAATTAAAAAAACTTATGTGATAGGGCATAATTAATCTCTCAGATTAACAACACTCTAGAAACAACGAAAAATGCTATTAAGATTGAAAGACACTAAAGAAAGTGAAGTTGGATTGGCCATACACTCAGGAAAGAAGCTGGGGCTTTGGATAGACAAATCTTTTATTGGCATCCACAGGAAAAATGAGGAAGAGGTCAGTCTAGGAAAACCTGGAGAAGAATAGTAGAAGAGGACTCCAGACCAGAAAGGAGATTAAGTGGTCTTCCGGGGGTGAGATGAAGTGGTTGTCCCAGAATGGAGCTGAAGGGGTTGTCCCGGAATGTAGCTGAAGGGATTGTCCCAGAATGGAGCTGAAGGGATTGTCCCAGAATGGAGCTGAAGGGGTTGTCCCAGAATGGAGCTGAAGGAGTTGTCCCAGAATGGAGCTGAAGGGGTTGTCCCAGAATGGAGCTGAAGGGGTTGTCCCAGAATGGAGCTGAAGGAGTTGTCCCAGAATGGAGCTGAAGGGATTGTCCCAGAATGGAGCTGGAGGGGTTGTCCCAGAATGGAGCTGAAGGGGTTGTCCCAGAATGGAGCTGAAGGGGTTGTCCTAGAATGGAGCTGAAGGTTTAAGCCCTATGCTCTGCCATGGAGTAACAGGATTTAAGTAAGTAAGTAAGTGTGCAGTCCAAGAGCATATTGAATGAAAATAAAATGGTGGTAACAAAGCAGAGTTACTAAGGAGTCAGAAAGTACCTGGGAGCCCTACCATCGACAATAAAATAAAGAACCTTGGCAGACAGAAATGTAATTCCCCTTATCTCACAGATCCCGTGCATCAATAGAGGGTTAAAATAAACAGATAACACTAAGCTTTAATAACATTATTCAGTGGAAATCCATACTTCCGTTCTAAGTATGTTAAAAAAATGTTTTTCTCTCTCTCCAGAATTTTGTAGAACCCAAACATTTTATGTATTACTAAAAAAAATATCATATTTCAACTTTAGTTCGACAAAAGACACAAAGTCCTTCAAGAAATGGTCACCACCAGAAGACCTACCTTCATTATAATTGTAACCGCAAAAGCCTACGAACTTTAAAAAGGAACAAAAGTGAAATCAAACTGAGAAAACTCGGAAAAACTTTCTCTTATGCAATTTTATACTGAGGGAACTATCTCAATATAAATCAGGGCATTCAGCCATTATAAGATTACCAACAGTGCCTAAGAACAATTAACAAGTCAAAAACAAAATAGTAGCAGCAAGAACCTACCCATTACAAAGATAAAACAAGGTTAACAAATAAAATGTATCAATTATCTAAATGTCACAAGGAAAAGGATTTGTACAAAATAAGTTTGTTTGCCGTTCATTTAAATCTTTTAAGATTACCTCCATTGACTCCATAGAAGGTGTAAATCCATCAAATTCCTTATTGTTTTAGCCTTCTCTCACAAAGATAATAGTAACTCTCTATGAATACAAGGTTGATTTTAAATAACTTTACGTTTTGTTTTTATATTGAAAGAAAGAGATTCATATTTACTTTGCTAAAGATTCTCAAGGTTTAAATTAATTCTATAATAAATGGATGTAAGAAATTGTCGATAAACAATGCTTAATATATAAATTTACAGCATATACAAGAGAAAGTAAATAAATTTCCTGCTTTCAGGATTATTTTCACCAGTTCAAGATAGGCCTCCAAAATCACACTTTGTTGCCTACCCCCCCCCCCCCCCCCCTCATCTCATGTTGAAATAAAATTATTAAAACTACTCAGATGTTGTAATATGGTGAGCTTGTTTTATTTTGTGATTTTAAATATTTTGGTTCCATTATTTCTTTTTAGTCAAAACACTTTAGTATTGTACTTTCTTCAGCACAAATTTTGTTGTTCTCACAACCAGGGCCGTCCACGGGGGGGATGGATGGCGCAAGTTGCGCCATTGAAAAAAAAATTGGGGGGGAATTGAAAAAATTTGGGGGGGATTGGAAAAAAATTGGAAAAATCCAGTACTTATTTTTAGGGTTTCGAGGTCATCCTAGAAACCCTTATGCTTTTGGTAGTTCATAAGTCCGTCCGTCGCATCTTGAAGTCCCCCAAGATCCCAACATACTTAAGCTACAGATTTGAAAGTCAAACTTTTTTGTCCAAAAACAGAAATAAGAGTTAAACACTTAAAACTTCTGCCATCAGCTATCAATTGCGAATTGATCGCAATAATTATATTATATTTTTTGTAATTTTTAAGTTATAGGTATCATTTCAAAGGAATTAAAATTTAGATTACAAATATATATCGCGTTTCCAAAATGGTGGCATACCCCCCAAAAAAATTAAAACAAAACGCAAAAAAAATCCTCACTATCCCATTAGAAGCGGTCCTAAAAATAAAGCAAAAATATACATCACTTTGATCCTATGATATTTCCGGAAGTTGATATAAAAGAGTCAAATTTTAGAAATTTAAGACCCAACATTTTTATTTCTTCAAAATTTGAAGTTGGGTATCATTTTAAAGGTATTAAAATGTTGTTCACAAATATATATCGCGTTTCCAACCCCCGAAAAAATAAAACCCAACGCAAAAAAATTCGCATCGAAATAATGCATCGAAAAAGAAATCGTTTAAATATAAATGCTTAGAGCTTATGTGCAATACTTATATATAAATTATATATCGCGTTACAAAATGGACATTTTTCCCCTTTTTAAAAAAATAATGAAAAAATGTGGGGTAAAGGGAAACCACATTCTTCATAGGGCCATATTGTTCAAAGGGTCAATATGGACCTTTAGAAGGGTGGAATCATTTTTTTATATATATATTAACTACGCCTTATGTACTTCAACTTTTACCTGTAAGATTTTTCTGAATTTTTCCTAGTTTAAAAGTTGTAGCCGTTTGATCCTCATATTCAATTTCACCTCAGAAATGCATAAAAGCGCTGTTTTGAGAGGTCTTAATTTCAAAATTTTCCCGGGGGAGGACCCCCGGACCCCCCTCCATAAATCCCCCCCCCCCAATAATTAACTGCAGACGACGCCCATGACTAACAGTGAAATATTGTACTGCATATTGTATTGCAGCATATACATTTCCTAACGAATACGTTCTAAAACAGTTGAGATTTTTTTGTTTATTCGTTGAATTTTTTTTTATGGGGGGTGCAAAGGTTAGTTTGTTTTGGGGGGGAGTGCGCCATCATACTTGGGGGGGATGGACACCCCTGCTCACAACCTTTACATACTTGTGAATTGATAGTGTTAACTTTGGAAGTTATATATTTAAAAAAAAAAACAACTACTTTTGAAGTTGAGGTATACTGGCTGGTTTAAGTATTCCAGTACCTCACTACACCAAAGTGTCGATGCAGGTAAGTCCAGGTACACATAAATGTACCTAGGATATTACAGACATGTGTACCTGGATCTTAAGTGCATTACTTACTTAATATTTGATCAATTAAAAAAAAAAAAAAAAAAAAAATACTGCAGCATTAAAAGATAAAATAAAGCTCTCCATAAACCAACAAATATTTTCTAATGCATAAAAAGCTTTAGCATAGCATTTGCAAATTTAAACAAAAAAAAAAAAAAACACGGTACATTATTTGATAAGGCCTATCTTGAAACGAAGTTGTTCAAGAAGGTTTTACCTGATTGCGGCACTCTGCTTCAACCTGTGCTAATTTGGCCTGGGCTAGATCAAGCTCTAGTTCTGTTATCCTCTGCATGAGGTGGGCACCCTCAGTATTGCTAGGTTCCTTGCTCCCTCCCTGTTCGGCCAATTCTTTCTCCATTTGACTACACCTCTCACATCCAGCTACTAATGCCTGAACAAAATAAAGTCAAAACATGCTGTAGACAATCTAACTAATAATATCAATAGAAATAAAATAAATAGAAATTAATAAATTAATAAAAATAAGAATTAACTTAATTGCTGTTAGGTCTTAAGGAAAAATAATACGCTCCCTTTAGCGATATTTCGACCCCTCCTTGGGTCATTCTCAGGCTGACTGACTAGAAGATTACACTACATTGAAATCTTTGAATTAAAATTTAAAATTTTTGAACTTATTGAATCGTCTGATTCTTGTCAATTTCTCTGCATTTAGATAATGTTTATTACACTTAAAGGTAGTATGTACAATTTTATTTCCCACCTACTTCTTACATTCTTTCATCCTGCTTTTTACTTACTGTTCCACTGTCCACTACACTATTCACTCTGAGTGACAAAAGGAATCTACCTATAAAATTGCTATGTTCTAGTGAAACTGGTTAATGATATCGCTTTGACAAAATTTGCATATAAATGGAAATGCTTGATTGGAAAATCCTTTAACAAAAGTTTTTTATGTCATTAAAGAAAGCTAACTTCTCAATTTGAATGTTCTAGTAATTGGTTTTGGAGATATTGACATGTTGAATTCTGCATATAAATTGCTGGCACATTGAAACAAGGTAGCGGATCGAAAAAAGATTCCTCAGCAAGCCCTTAAGGGGTAAGAGGAACCTCGATAAAATGTCAGCTCTCTAGCTATAACTACCCTAGAGATAGTATGATACATGTAAATGGCCGCTATATCAAATCAAGAAGGCCAATTGCAAAATTCTTTAACAGCAGTTGTTAATGTCATAAAGGAAGCTAAATTTTGAATTTCAAGGTCCTAGTCCATAGGTTTAGGTGTTATTTGTGTTATTGTCGAATTCCGCAAATAAATGGCCGGCATGTTGAATGAAGACAACCTGATTCAAGAGATACCTCCATGCAAAAATTCAGCTCTCCAACTATAGCCATTCTAGTGATAGAGCTAGTGTCATGAATATAAATTACCACCATCTTAAATCAAAATGGCGGATCATAAAAACTATTTCTTAGCGAGCACCTAGGAGGTAAGAGGAAGCTCCATGAAAAAATCAGCTATATAGCTACTGCCATTCTGGAGACACTGTGACGGATGAATGAGAGAGTGGTATTTGGCTTATAATATGGAATAAGCAGTATCTAACATTAAATAAGAGTAAATTAAGAAATTATGATTCTAGTGTATGGAGCAAAAAATTAGAAACCTGAACCTATCAAGGAAAAATAGAATTTAGACAGCTTTACTTGATACAATTCAAAATGTAATTAAACAATCCTTCATTGTACAAATAAATAATATTGGAAAATGCCTAAATCTAGGCAAAGTTTAACTTTCAAACTACTTAACATATTATTTTTATTTCATCCTATTTATCTTCAAGGAACAAACTTTTGAAACCCTTTAGGCTATATAGGAAGGGTTTTATGAGTGTAGTCAATGATTTGACAACACTCAAAACCCCTTTAAAACCCTTTCTGTAATAGCCTAAAGGGTTTTAAAAGATTGTATCTTGAAAATAAATAGCATTACAAAAAATTAGAATTTATTATGAAAAATAAAGAAAGATGTTGTTACCACCAACCATAAATATCTCACCAATTTAAAATTATTTGCAACATTTGTAAATTATTTAATTACATATCTATCGGTTTTTAGTATATAAATCTAGTTGTTCAGGATATAAATTTACTACACCAATTTTATAATATTGAGCCTGTAAAGGATACTGCCAAATTTCAAAATATGTCTATTAAAGGTGTTAACAAAGGCTTCATGTTTAGGCAAAAAATAATGCCTAGATAATAAACATATTAAAGAGCACTAGTTGATAGATAGTGAGTAGGTTCCATGATAAGCACTATTTATTATTTAGTTTACCATCATTGCTTACTATTTTATTTTTATTCCATTTTTCCAGTGTCAAAAGCTGAAATAACTTTAGGTGCAAAGGCAATATATCATTTTGAAAGTATTTTTCAATATTGAAAAAAAGGTCTTTCAAAATGATTAAATCATCTTCAAAGCAGGAGTATAGCAAGCTAATATACACTAGTAAACATTCAAAGTGACACACCTAGACACAGTCTACTAATTAGTATGGTACATAGTTTCGAAATTGAAATCTATAAATAGAATTTTTTTACCATCACAATACAGTAGAACCTCGCTTACACGACCCTCAATAACACAAAAACATCAATTACAAGTGCAATTTTCAAATCCCCTTGAGATTGCCATAACACATAATGTTAAATTAACCTCTATAACGCGACTATTATTATCCAAACAACCTCAATAACACGGATTTTTTCCAATTCATAACGTAACTCAGAACCTCAATAACAAGTCGTTTTGAGAAGTCAACCTCTGTAACACGACTCTATACAGGGATGGGTCGACCTTGAACAAGTCTAGACTTAAAAACACTGCCCTACCCCGCTCCCAACATTCCATTAACCTCTATAACACGACTGATAGCCAAAATAACTTTGATAACACGACCCTCAACAAAAAGAGCACCTTGATAACAAGACTGTTTCCCTAATCCCCTTGAAACACTTCTTATCGAGGTTCTACTGTATTTCTCTCTATATTCACTATGTAAATAAGAGGACGAGGAAATTGCTGGTTAAATTTTTTGTGGCCGCAAGGTTTTAGATGTCTTTGCTAACACCCTATAGAAAGGAATTAGTCATACTGAAGACACACTTTAGAAAACCAAAATCCAAAATAAGTTTAAGTTTCATGAGTAAGCCACTTTGTACGTTGATTAGTATAGTTGCTATTGTTATTCTCAGAAATAGCATAAGCTTTAGAACAAAATCAGAATGAGTCAAGTGTAAGAAATTTCTACAAGATTCTATAAAATATGTATATATAAATTCACGAAGAAGTACTACTTAAAAGTTACTATATCTTCATATGGTTCTAACAATTTTATTATGGCTGCTTTTTTTTTTTTTAATTTAATTACTATTATTCTACTTAATTTACAGCCTCCTAATGAACTACTGTTAAACTATTATTTCAGGACAAAACTACATACACATATAAATATCATATAAAATATTTTAAGAATTAATTTTAAAAAGTTGAAATAAATGAAAACACTTACCCTAATGTCATTTAGCAATGATTTAGTACTGTGAAGCTCACCATCCAATCTTTGGCTAACCTGTAAACAAGTTGTCAACCAAATATTATTATGTAAAAATAACTCCATACAAACAGACAGCAGCCCTAGTTTTTATTCAATTTTTAAATATGTTACAACCAAAGAAAGGTTATTTTTATGCTCAAAGATTGACAAGTCCTGAATACAACAAATTTTTAATTGCATATTACTTTTTTATTTGGTCAAAAAATGAAAACTAAAAATGAAAAAAAAAATATATATATATTGAGATTAGAAAATTGTTAGATTTTATAGTTCCGTAGTATTAGTGTGGGTTGTTGAAGAGTTGAAAAAATATGTTCATACTTTTGTCATTTTGTAAAATTGGCTATATTTTGCCTCTCTCCGGGGTATAGATGTGCATGAAAACATCATTAATTCATATAATCAGTTCATATAATTTATTTACCTGTATATTCAAATTTTAATGTTAACCAAAAAACTTATATAAATATATAAATTATGTTTTCAGGCACGTCTATGCCTCGGAGAGAGGCGAAATATAGCCAATTTTACAAAATGACAGAAGTATAAACATATATTTTCAACCCCTTAACGACACACTAATACTATGGAATTATATATAAAAGGAACAAATAAAATAGATCACGTAAGATGTTAGCCACCGTACAAAAAAAAAAACCTTCAAGTTTCAAAAATTAAAAGAATATTGGTTTTGCGGCCCGAAATTATATAAACTAGATTTGGCGGAGATTATAAAATTAGCCTCTTTTCTGAATGTATTTTAATCTTCGAGATGAAAAAGAAGATGGTTTTAGCAAGAGACAACCAACAAAACCTTTTACTTAAGAATAAAATTAAAATATTAATGAAAAAAATGCATTAAGCTGCAAAAAGCAAGCTGTTAGAAAGAATTAGCATCTAGCATTTGCGTTAATGTCAACAAAAATTGTCTCAGCATAATTTCTTTTTGAAATGGAACTAAATATAATGAGGGTATATATAAGTGACGAAGAAATCACCACTATTAAAGCATTTGAAAAAAGATACTAAGAATACATTATAATGAAAAAAGTGTGCTGAAAATATTTCAATTATTTACTCCCCATAAGATAATTAAATTTTACCTGTTTATAGCCGGCTATGATGGATGTGTTCTTCACATTATCATTCTCAGCTTTTTCCACTTCTCTTTTTAGCATATCTTTAATCTAAAAGCAAAAGTAATGTAAGCATTAAATTTCCATTTTTTATTTTTTAGAAAAATTAATACTCATGACTACTTAAATTTTTCATTATTTTTTAATATACATAAAAAAAAAATATATAAATAAATAAAAATAAAAGTTGAAGCTTTGCCACCAAAATACAAATGAAGTTAAATCTATCTTATTTGTCTAGATGCAATGGGTAGTCACAAAAATAGTTTTAAAGTCACACAGCATTAAGGGGGCACAACAGGATTAAGGTCATGGAGGGAAAATGTGATATTTAATTGTTGTAACTTTGAAGAAGTCACACACTTCATATACCTTGGAGTAGAATTGGATAATTAAAACGGAGGAAAAAGAAAATCAATAAAAAAAAATAATGTTGTTAATCAAACAGTTTACCCTAATTTAAAATCCAGATTTCTGAGTTAAGCTGAATAAGACCCTAATAAGGGCAATAATAATTGTAACAATACACTGCGGAAATCTAGGTAATGCAATTAAGGATGAAAATACTCTTAGGATTAAGTTAGATTATTGATCATAAATTAAACTGAGCCACTATCCTATCAGATTATGTATGTCTGTGCTTCTTTAAAATACAAATTATTAAAACTTTTCTCAATACAAAGTTTTTTGACTGTATAAATAAGGTTTTTGTTAATTATTAACTTATATGAAATTTTGTACAGTTTAGTATTCTGATATATATATACCTATATACTCAATGGTTTAGTGTGGAATTATGCCAAAATCAGAGCTTCGTTGGCTGAACTAGAGAGGCATACCAAAAAGTGACCAGTGGTCTATTGAAAATTGGGAGGTAGAGGGAAAAGGCAAAATGACAAGATGAATGGAGACTCCATTGAGAAGGACTAAAGCTTATAAAGAGATATAAGGCCAGGGAATGCTGTCCACCCAGTCTCGCCATGTAAATGGTTAGCTGCTTAAGTAAAGTGGTGCCTAACTGGTTGTGTATGTCAATAGTAAGGTTTACACAGCTGGTGGAGCAACACACTAACCCCATGTCATCCATTACACTGTACATATTCGCCGTTCTAGAGAAATATGGACGTAACTTCAAAAGTAGTAATTGTTTAGGAGAACAGAAAAACAAACTTCGATTTCTTCAGTTTGCAATAATTAGAAGGATATTTTTTAATCAATATGAAAACCAGGATATTCAGTTTAACCAAGGCCCTTTTAAGCATTAGTATTTACAAAAAAAGTCCAGTCATGCACCATGACTTAATGACCGAATTTTCAAAGAAATCTGCGTATTATTGGCTTATGATAATATAGGAAAATTTTGGTTTAGAATTTGCATGGGTGAAAAAAAATTGGTACACAGGGGTACGGGGTACAAAAATCAAAATAGTATTTACCCTTCAAGAAGGATGTCGTTGGAAAGCTCTTTAAGAGTACAGTAATTGTTGTTATGTACACTTTTATCATATTTTCATATAAAAGGGGGGTAAAATGGAAAAACACATTTTTATACTATTTTTGACCAAAAATTGTAAAAATTTGACCCCTAAATTAACTCCAAAAATTCTGGCCAACGAAGTCATCCATTCTTTTGATATTATTGACATTTTAAAATTTGTTTGAAATTTTTAAGTGCATCCTAAGGGGATATATCGTCTGGAGTGACACATATATACATAAAAAAAAGTGTTTCATTTTAGGAATCGGTTTAGAATGGTCTAAAATGGATTTCCATGGAAAAAATTCGCATTACAAAAATTTTGAAGCCATTGCAATAGCGTAATTTTCTTTGAAAATTCGCTAATAATGAGCGAATTGTGTTAAAACGTCATTGTTGCTCTGAAGCCCTAAGAGTGTACGCATCACTTAGGTCATAAATGTAGTGTATTAATTAAGTATTAATAAGTAAAGATAATATGTACAAATTACACCATAGCATTTTATTAATAAACAATCAATAATTAATACAAGGTATACAATTAGAGAAAAGAATTCAATATTTTTTATAAAGAATGATAATGTTCTTGATAATAATGCTATTATCTTCCTGCCATTGCAACTAATACAGTATCTTTAAGTTTCTTAAAAAAAATAATCACAAAATTATGTACCTTAAAATTATATTTTTATGGTCGTAATAATCATAACTATTACAAAAATATCACAAATGAGATTTAATGAGACATTGACAAATGAAATTTATATATACCGTAATATTGACTATTGTCAGTTTATTAAAATATTTTATTTTCTTAATTATTACGATCTATCTTATATTTTAATTTATTATAATTATTGCAAGTTGAATTCATTTCTAATTTGTATCTTTTATTTGCTAATATCATAATAATTTTGGTTCTCTCATTCATTATTATTTTCTTCTTTATGGTTTTAAAATAAATTTAATATTTAGTCATTTTAAAGCAATTAAGATAGTTTCAGAAACAATAATATAGGAATATATTTTTAATTATATAATGACAATAAAGTATTTTATGCCAATTTTAAATGAGATTTTGTTAGTTATCTTGAATAATAAAATCTAATATTGAGTAAACTTTAATGCTACATTGGCGTAACTGCACTTAATGTCGATTCCTACATGTTACTGTCTTACAATTTTGAGGTAACACAAAACAAAAAAAAATCCTTATTAAATTCAATAATGACTTAAAAGTTCTTTTGCGCCTTTAATAATTGAAAAATTATTGAGTTAAAATTGAAGTACAATTAATGCTGTTGTAATTAAATAGGCAATAGCTAAGCACATGGCATACAGTACAAATGCGTCACTTTTGAAATAAAATGGGTAGTACTTTTTTTCAAAGCAAACACCGAACTGAACCATGGGACATTGTTATCTCTAAAAATAAGATAAACACCTGACAGGTCCACAACGACTTTTTAGCTCTTTTTCGGTTAAAAATAGCAATTTTAAAACAGACATTGTAGCATTGAATAGAATGTACTTTTTTTATATCTACCCATGTTTTTAACTCAAATTTGCAAAATATTGTATTTCAATCGGTGCTTCTCTAGAACAGCAATATAACTGAATGAGCCCTTTGGCAGCTTAGGCCATTACAGAGGGCCAAGAATAAAACCTTATTTGCCTCAAAAATATTAATAAATTGCTGTTTTTAAATTATATGTATGTGTATGTTTTTCCTGCACTAGAACTTTCATCTAATGTCTTTATTTATTAACAAATTCTTTCTTTCTTAGTTAGTAATTTTAATGAAATTAGGGTCATCAGTTGGCAAATCACTTCATATTTAACTTCTCATGTTCAATTCTGGGTTCAGGGGTATCGATAAATCGTAAACTAAAGTTATAACTAAAATTGAATTTCTTCTTAGTTTACCTAGGCAAAAGAAATAACATATAAACTTAAGCTAACCTGTGAAAGTTCATCGTCGAGTCTTTTCTTTTCCTCTTCGCTCCTCGACAGCTCCGATTTAAGTTTCTCAAGCTCGTTGCTATATTGATCCGCATTCTCCTGAGCTTCTGCAATCAGAGAAAAATATGAATATTGGCTCAAACAGTACACGTTCATCTAGGACATCTAGGAAAACCACTCGTAGATCACTTATGTTATCAACTAACACTTCACAACACCACTTGCTTCTTTTTAAAAAAAAAAAAAAATATATATATATATAATAACAATAATATGATTAACACTTCAATACAACACAATGTAAAGAAATTAAAATATTCTCCACACAAAAAACGTTTACATATGATATTGACTTTAAATTTACATTAGAAAAAAAAAATGGAGCAGATTGTTTAAATTGAAAACAAATGACTAAGTACTAGAACAAACCATTTTTCAAATTAAAAAAATGTTCAAACATTATTATTGTCTGTGTACTTGAACTGATAATTTTTAATCAAGTGGAAAGACAAGGAAAGAAACTGATAAAGTTCTATAAGTGGTCTTACAAAAATAGATTAAGATAACAATTCATTTTCCTATAGTTTTGCCATTTTTTCTGTAGATTGCACTATTTTTTTTAATAGTTTACAGTCAGCAATTAATATATTTTTAAAGTGTCAAGGTCAGCAGTTTTGTATTTTTCATTTTGCCCATATAAATATTAATGTTAAATTATTTTCTTTTATCTTTTTTTATATAAATTTCATGACCTATAAAATGAATGTTATTGTCATGATAAAAGGTGTCAGTTAAAATACAAAGGTGTGCGGATAAAAAGATAGATTTGATATTTAAATGAATAGTACAGTTTAAAGAAATGCTTTATTTAATAGTTGCACTTATTGATTAACTCACTTCTCTTTTTTTTCAAATACTAAATTGGAGAGTGGAGGTGAAGGTTTCTGCATAAAACAAAAGCATTCCAATAAATGGACAGCACATATCGAGGTGCCATAGTTTAGGTTTAGGATACTATTGTGATTATGGTTGACATAGGGTCACAAGGTAGAAGATGACCCCCTTATATAGTATCTAGTGAAGACTAGAAGGAGAAGGAGACAGCTTATCACTTTATGGGAGTCTGTAAAGGGTAAAGAAGACTTAGCTATCAGATGTGAGTAGCATGAGACAAACGGCAAAGTTCCTCTCCTTGGACAGAGATTATTTAGTATTGTTTAGTAGTGTGTACAGTGACTGTGGTAATGATAAAATTTACCCAAGGATGGTGCATCAATAGTTGAGAATCCATAAATAGATTTCTAGAATATGATTTATTTTAACAGTTATACCTAATTTCAGTTAAGTAGACCAGGCTCCATGTGCCTGCACAAACTAAAGACTTCTGTTTTGAACTCCTTAAAACGTGTCAATCCATTAAATTCTCAAAATAAAATGTATGCTTATCACAATACTTTCTCACAATAGGAATGTACTTAGTAAATTTATGAGAAAGTGAAAATGGCAACCTAATAAGAATCTTTTATAATTCCCATTATACTATTTTCAAATAATCAATGTTGCAAAAGCAGTGTGTAAAAGACATAGGCCTGCCAAAGGGCTCATACAACTGTAGTGAATAACAGTTGGGAAGTTATTCCACCAGCCATATAAACAGTATATAATTTTCATTTGCGACATGATAGAAACTACTTCACTTAAGCAGCTTACACATTTTGGGTAGAGGAGTGATTTTAATTAGAAGCACATATTTTAATTTTTTTAAAAAAATTTTAATGTGTCTCAACCTAATTAAAGTTTTAATTTGAAGTCATTCAGCAGTAATTTCTCATAATTGTAGTATTAATGGTAATTATGCAAGGGTATATTTATGTATTCATTAATAAAAATACACATTACATCATTAGTAAAAATGCACTTGTACGTAGTATAAATAGACTTCAAACAAACATTATTTGATTCATAAGTAATTTCTTCGTATTGTGTCAATTGGGGTTTTTCTTTATAAAAAAAATAAAAAATGAACTAATTCATTTTTGTTTTTTAAAAAATATGGTTATATTTCGTCCCTTTTTAGGACATTTTCAAACCTTTTTGGGTAAAAATTCTTTAAAAAATAAATAAAATTGCAGGAGTACTGCAATAAGTCAAGAAGGATTTTTCAGTCATGGATCAGATCCCTTTGTGAAGTGACTCACCCTTTTCCTTTAATTTAATTTATTTTAATTGGTTAAGACTCCTTATTGATGAGTTACTTCATAAGTGATAATTAGTTTTTATATAAAAAATCCTTCTTGACTTATTGCAGTACTCCTGCAATTTTATTTATTTTTTAAAGAATTTTTACCCAAAAAGGTTTGAAAATGTCCTAAAAAGGGACGAAATATAACCATATTTTTTAAAAAACAAAAATGAATTAGTTCATTTTTTATTTTTTTTATAAAGAAAAACCCCTATTGACACAATACGAAGAAATTACTTATTAAAATTAAAGGGGACAACCAAAATTGAAATAAATTATTTGATTCGATAGAACACAAACTGCTGTAGAAAATAATTTGCACACAGTCACAAAATCATTTCAATTTTAAAAAGTATCTGCAAACATGCCACAACTGTAGCGTCCGCCTCAGATGGGAATACCAACGAAATAAAAATCACAAGTGGTGTTCTGCAAGGTGACCTGATAAGTGGTTTACTCTTTAGTGTGTTTCTTAATGATTTAGAGGCATTCTTCCGGAAGTCGGGCGCAGCAGGTGTCAGCATCGATGAGATAGTAGATAAACTTATTTTATTATATACTAATGATATGATTATCTTAGCCTACTCTGCTCAAGATTTCAGGAAAAAACTAAACATCCTGTCTAGAAATTGCCAAGAAAATAATCTCACAATGAACACAAAATATAGGTAGATCTTTCATAAGAGCCCACACCAGAAAAAGTATTCCCCCTACACCAGAAAAAGTATTCCCCCTTTTTCTGTGGAAATCAGTTACTGGAAATCACGAAAACGTTTTCATACCTGGGAGTAACCTTTTCAATCACAGGGAAATTTGCCATCACGGGAGACGATATGATTAGCAAAGCAAAAAGAGCCTTTGGATTCATTAAACATGTGCTACCAGTGGTAAAATGCAGCTCTTGGGACTCAAGAGTGAAACTGTTAGAGTCAGTCATCATCTACTCTTACTTCCGCTTCAGAGGTTTGGGAGGTAAGCTATCTGAGTAAACTCGACACAGCTCTTACTAAATACTTAAAAGCATTACTAAGCTTACCCAAAAGTACACCACACAGCTACATCAAAGTGGAAACCATGTGTTAACCAGTATCCGGGAGAGTCTTGAACAGGATTCTAAAGTGGAAAAACAAGATACTTGATATGCCCGCCAATAGGTACCCAAGGATATGCTACCAACGACTATGCCAGCTAAACAGTCTAGAGAGTGCTCACCAGGGGACGAGATCAATTGGGTCACACAATTATTTAATATAATAAACAAATTTTGAAGCAGAAAAGATCAACCTCTTTTATAAATTTATGATTAACAACAGCGAATTCTATTTTAAGTAAATTTAAACTCTCATATCATGTGTTGTAAAGTAAGAGACCTAAATTATGTCTCACTTTGTTAATTAGTAACTCACTTTGTAAGGAGAAACCCAAAACAAATAAAACTTATTATTATGTTATTATAATAAAAATAAAAATGAGTTTAAAAGAAAAATCGGTTCAAAAAAATCGAAAAAAACTCTTATAATGACTAATTTAATTAACTTATTATTAAACATACTGAAAAATTGTTCAACAGGCGATTTTTTGCATTTTTTGTTTTAGATTTTACGCTTAGCCAGATTTATTTGCATCAATATCTAGCAAACTAGATGTAACCCAGAACTTAATAAAATAGAATTTTCTGATAAAAACTGTCAGAACTATTATTTATATTTTCTTTCTAAAATTTTGAGGGGCAATGGGATTCATTTTTCAATTTTAAAACCCTCTTTTTTGGACTCTGGGTACCTTAAAATGTTCAAATCCAACAAAATAAAATGTATACACAATTAGAATACTTTCTTTGTTTATATACTATGTATATGAGAAAGTAAACATAAAACAAATTAGGTTGTGTCAACAAAGTCGACTATTAAACTAGGGAGCAGTTGTTTATTCAATAACAAACTACGGAGTAACTAGAGAATGTGTGGAGTATATGTTACTCACTCCCAATCCTTTCTTTCTAACTCTTGTAAGACTCTATGTTACACTGATAAAGGCCTAAAGATGCCCAGGCGTGGGCGAAAATTTCCCAATAAAAAAATGTTATAAAAAATAGCAATGTTTTTTATAGCTTCATCCCTAAAGACAATGCTAATGACATATAGGGAGCAGTTGTGTATTAAATAACAAAAACAAAATACAAATAAAACAAATTACAGCAAAAAAAAAAAACACCCTGCGCAAACATCAAGAAAACAATATCATGTTTGTTGTTTAAGATCAAGCAGAAGTTTTTTTTTTTTTGTTTTTGTTTTTTTATAAAAAATTACTTTTTAACAAAAAAAAAAACTTCTGCTTAAAACCACTAACTATATAAACAAACACATTTTTTCCTCCTCAGAACTCAATCCTAGAAAGGATTGAGTTAATATTTTATATTTTTCACAACAACCAGCGCCCCCACCTCTGGGGCGCTGGTTAGTATCAGCGCCCACCTCTAATTTTAAAATTAGAGGTGGGGGCGCTGGTTGTTGTGAAAAATATAAAATATTTTTGGACAAGCTCCTAGATCGGGTATCCACACTAGAAAACTAGAATTATCCAAACCAATAATTAATGAAATAAAATAAATGAAGAAACAAAATAAATCAAGCAATGTTGCATCAACAATGCAACAATTTACTTATATAATGTACGTTGTTATTAATTATTATTTATACCTTTTTATAAGTTGTTATTATTTTTCTCATACATTATTTCGCCAGTGTGATTATTATACAAGGGATAATTTTATTTTATTTGTTAAACAAATAACATCCCACCCCCCCAAAAAAAATTTAATAATGATCATAAATGGTAAAATTAAAAGAATTATTACAAAGCAAACAATGTTGTATCAACAAAGTAAGCAATTTATCCCTAACTGATACTAAAATTAATTATTTATATTTATTTATATTTGACTATTATAATTTATTCTTTTTTATTTCCCATTAATATTCTTTATATTATTATTAAACAAGACTATTTTATTGAATCATATTTAAAAAAAAAAAATAATAATAATAATAATGTGTGTCAACAATTAGATCATGTTATCTAACATTTAGATAAGGAGATAAAGGGTAAATAAATAAAAACATATTATAAATGGCAATGTAAAGAAATATCACAGTGGAGGAAAAAATAATGGTACACTAAAAAAAGAATATTAATAGTAATAATATTTTACTTAATTTAATAGCATAATTAGATTTATAATATCAAATAATAAAAATATAAGGTGAGTACTTAAAGTGACAAGCGTTGTAGACATGTGATAAACAACCATATGAGTTGGGTGATAAAAGAGGGGGAGCACTGAATCAGAATGTGATATAAACACTTCCACACTCTACACTAGAGGATGCTACACTCCACAAGGCCAGCTGGTTTCGGAAAGTGATTAGAGCCTGTGTAAGTGGTGTGTGTCTGTGTACATGTAAAGACTGTTTAGTAAATCATTACAAAGTGAGTGTGTGTGAGTGGACATGACCATGAAAACCAGAGGAGTGTGAAATTAAGATCACTGGCCCCTATATGTATAATATCAAAACTAAGTCCTACTCACTCCCACTAAATACCAACACAGAAAGAAACTGGTTTCTCCCCCCTTTATCCTTTCTATTACAACAGTACCTCACTCTAACTCACTCACTCTTTTCTTCAATTCTCCATCCTTACTTATACAAATATCTTACTTGCACACTCTTTCTTTCTTTTGACCTTTTAACTGTATCTATCTCATTTCTTTTAAAAATTTAGAAAATTATGAGACCGATTATTTGATCGCTCGAAGTTAGTTCAACTCAATTCGAAATCGTTCTCATAATCGAGTGTTCGGCTCCGGGTCCGATCACTCGTAATCGAAATTCCACCCATCGCTCGTTCACTGAATATAATTTATTCTTGAATCGGATCTCGGAATCGAAATGTCGGGGCTTGCATTTCGAATCTTTTCACAATCGGATGCCTAGGCCCAAGGCCTAGTGCCTAACCCAGTTGCTAGTTAACGATACCGAGCACTGTCATTCGGAATCGAAAGGTCGGCGCTTGCATTTCGAATCTTTTCACGATCTCGGATACCTAGTCCTAGTACCTAACCCTGTTACAATAATAACCGATACCGAGCACTGTCATTCGGAATCAGAAATCGGAATGATGCCGCGTCCTAATACGCACTTTTATGAAAACGATTCGAAATTCATGGTTGTTGTATTATATTTATTTATAAAAAATATGTTATAACATATTTTACATTTTAAGTAATTCCAATATAGGCTTAAAATAAATATTGATTTCACACCGCGTTTCAATTATCCAATAAAATCTAGTAAATCTGTCTTTTCCTTAAAAACCTCAATACAATAAGTTCATAGGTAACAATTCGCTTAACCCCCTCTCTCTTGGATTAAATAAATAGTTATTCTTATATTTAAGAAAAATAATTTAAAGGTAATTAAAAGTAATTATATAAATAATTCTAACTATATAGTTTGAAACTTATTAAAACATAAATATAATTATTTTAACATAATATGATACTAATTAAGTATAGCAAGCAATAACTAAATTTTAGAAAAATCAGTTATATAGTATATAGATAAGATACATAATTGGTTAGTGCCAAAAAAAGTCTAATTAACTAAAATCACCTCAATATACAAAACTAAATTCCCCAATCACTTAAAGCAATGTAAATTATTTGCTCTCTAAAATAATTGTGCAAGGAACGAAAACGAATGTGACTTAAACAGTGTTACTACGTTTCCACGATGTTTAAATACGGATTGAATACAGGTTGAATACAGTTTATGGATCCAAAGTGTCCATGGAAACCTAGATTAAATACGATACCGATCCCAATACGATACACTAAATTCTGGGATCGTATCAGGATCGAGTTGCATGGAAACACGCTGACATGCTCAGAGAGCGTGTCAGCGTATTTCTGTAGAAGTAGAAACTGTAGTCATATGTTACAATACGTAATAAAAACATGGTTATAAAAGGTGAAGCTTACAAAATTATTTATAACCTTTAGCAAAAGTAACCAAGAAAAAGTTTTTTGTTTTTTTTTATTTCGTATTGAATACGGATTCAATACTACTTATGGAAACACCTAACTAGTTAAATTCCAAATTAGGATTCAATCCGTATTTAAACATCGTAGAAACTAGAAACGTAGTATTATGTAAGAATGTTTTATATTAATTAGAGATCAAGAAAGTGACAAGGGTTAAGAAGAATATGAAGCAGCGATTATGAGTATGAGTAGTAGTTTAAAGACTTTTCGTTATCGTGTCGTTTGCCGACAAAGCAAAAACCCGCGCTTTGTCGGGCGTCCGGCACGGCCGCTAAGTTCCCCGTATTTTAGGTATCGCAACTATTTGTCTCCCCTTTTTTCTTTACTTTAACCCCCTCCTCTAAAAAATAATCGATTGTGAAATCATTCGATTATTAGAATAATCGATTAAAAATAATCGATTGATTGAAAAATATCGATTATGCCCATCTCTACCTCTCAGTCACTTTTTTATTCTTTTAACTCACTTAATATTTCACACTCACTTTTTTAAAAGTTTAAATACTTTTATCTATGATTAATACGAAATATTAAGATTGTATCTCTGTTTAGATGCGTGGAAAGTGATTCTTTAGGTATTTGAATTCATTGTGCATGCGTGTTTTATAATTCCTCTTTTTTCCGCCCTAGGGCGGTAAGAAAGAAGAATTCTTCACCTTAACGTACAATTAGCGAATTTTGTTTACACATAACAAAACTAATTTGCTGTTTATTTAATCAAAGTAACTGTTCATATCGAGTGTTTAATGAAAAACAATGAGCAATTTAAGTGATTATGACGAAAATGAGGAGAATAATACGCCTCCAGAAATAATTAATTCGGCACAAAATACAACTAATGAATTATGTCATCTTTATCAAAAGAGAAAACGAACTTACATACAGGAAGTTTATTAATTTTTTTCTGTATATATTATTAAAATCCAACAATCGTAAATAAAGTACGGTACGCAATTCGTGCCAAAACGGCATTTTGCTTTGCTTGTGTGGTTTTACTACCCTCGCTGTCGCTCAGGTGCAAACTCCACACTTGCATACCAAATGCTACTTTCTGCACTAGACGCGTAATGTACTATTAACTTAACACTTAGGGTGGCCATAAAAAGTTAAGTCCAAAATGGAACACTGAAATGGGAGGGGGGAGGGTACAGCAGTCTGGGGCCCTCTCCCCTGAAACTTTTGGGCATTTTAAGGCAATATATAAATTTTTTAGATAAAATTTTGTCTTTTGCCATCAATTATCACAAAATTAAAATAAGTAATCAAATGGAGAAAATGTAATCAAAATGTTAGTAATTTCACTCATTATTAAAAATAAATAATAAATTTAATAAATACATACTCATCTATATTAAACTCATCTATACCGACACTTAGTTTGGTCTAGTAATACCTCTCAATAAATTACATATTTACAAAGATTAGTAACATCTCCAACTCATTACTTGTGGGACAAGTTTTTCATTTTACCCAGACCTGGAAAATGTCTCCTTTTTTCCAAAAAAATAAAAGAAATTTTCAGGACGGGATGCCTTTTAAAGGTTAAAATAACAGGACTATCCCGTTCAATAACAGGAGTATCCGTTCTGGATGTGAAGAAAATTGTTCTTTTTTTGGGGTTTTGATAATAAGTAATTCTTTAAAAATTCTTAAACTCTTGCTTGTTCTTAAACCTCAAAAAACATGTTATTTTCTTGATTTTTTTTTTTTTTACAGGGTGTTAAGTTTCTTGAAAACTTTCAAAAATAATTGAGAGTAAACTACGAACATCTTTGATGGTATCAAAAATTATTATTTAGAAAAGTGGTTTAGAATTGCAGAAGAACATTTAAATATTAAATATTATTTAATTTTATGAAAAAAATAAAAAATAATAATTGTAGTTTTGCATCACAACAGGTAATCAATAATTCTAATTTTTACACCTAATTATAAAACAAGTATCATAAAAAGCTTAAAAGTGTTAAAAAATAAAAAATAAAGAAAGAAAGAAAAGATAATTCGTCATGGAGCTGGACCATTTATTTCTATCCAGTGGTCACGAAACTTCCCATTAATCAATACATCTATCAATGGGACATGTGGATCACTGTTGAGATTTTTTTGATACTTGTTTTTTAATTAGGTGTAAAGATTAGAATTATTAATTACTTATTGTGATGCTGAACAAAAGCTTTTTTTTATGTTAATTTTTACTTTCTCATATAAGTATACATTACAGAGAGAAAGTATTGATTTCTACGTTTTGAGGTCCCATGAGACTGAAAATGCTTCTTTAAAAAAAAGTGTCTGAAGTAAGTCTTGTGCAACCTTGTAAAATCTACTGTAAACCCTGCGGTGCCTAAACTCTACTCGGCCAATTTTTATGAAATTTGGCATATATGTTAGACAAATCAAACTCTGAGGCCAAATTGAGATGTGAATTTTAGTCATAAATTTGGAGTACTTCCCCCAAAAAGCTCTTAAAAAACGATTTTAAACAATTTCTTAAAAAAATGTAACAACGTTTTTTACTAACATATACTTTTTGTAGTTAATTTAAAGTGAAATTTAACTATATAATGTAATTTACTAGATTTTTCCAAGGAAAAAATCTAGTTTCCGAAATATAGATAATAAATCTGATTTTTTTTGCTGAAAATTAAAAATGATGGGTAAACAATTAGGCCAGTAGTGTTTGACACAAAAATATATTAAAGGTTTTTGTTTCAAAGGCCTCATTTATGTCCCAATATGACAATCCTAGGCTTTCCCCCTCGACAGACATGTGGAAAAGGAGCGAGGGAGGGATAAAAATTTACTCCCCCACCCTTTCAAAAAAGGGGTTTTTGGGAAGTTTTTTTGCTTTTGACTTTTGAAATGATCAAAATTTTGAAAAAAAAAATGCTAGAAATATAAATTGTAGAGCATTAAATTCAGCGTCAAATGAGACCAAGAGCATATTATATGGACCACCCGTTACCAAACTAAAGAAGGTCAAAGGTTGGACCAATTTTTCACATTTACAAAAATGTAAGCCCTTTCTATTTTATTTTAATTTTTTTAGGAAAAAATAGTTTTGCTCATTTTAGTTCAAATGAGACCAAGAGCATATTACATGGACCACCTGTTACCAAACTAAAGTAGGTCAAAGGTTGGACCAATTTTCCACATTTACCAAAACATAAGCCCATTCTATTATATTTTTTTTTAACTAAAATGAATAAAAATGTTCCCCCAAAAGGGGGAAACTAAAGTACACCTTCCCCTTTTCCACAGCTCTGGCGAGGTGGAAAACCTAGGATATTGGGTCTCAAATGAGGCCATTAAAACAAAAAAAAACCTTTTGTAGGAATTATTTCCGAATTTGATGTGTAACGCTACTGGGCTAAATCACCTGTTGTGCATTTTTTTTTAAATGTGTTTAACAATAAATTGATTGAATTAGATAAAACTGGATTTAAATTCAACTTTACTATGTAATATGAGAAAGTTTTGTTCGAGATTGTCGTACTTTTTTTTTTTTTTTTTTTTTTAATTTACTTACTAGCACAAGTTACAAAGAGCTGAAGAGGGAGAATCATATGACCTTTAGTAGACATTTCGTTTCAACGGTAAAAGGTCAAAATTAACAGGTAATATAAAAGCCTCACTACGAACTTCCAAATAATTCAACTAACTCAAAAGCTTTTCAAATAATCAATACACCGAGAGTATATAGAATCAATTGTACTGTAAAGTGTATTTGTGATAATGAAAACTGAATGAAACATATCTTGCTTCTATTAGTCAATATGAATCAAGATGTTCCTTTATAGTACTCAAGGTTAAATCAAAAACAAATGTCAAATAGTTATGCTAGGAAATGAAAACACAAACATGTGACAATATTTATTCATCTAAAAAAAAGATGAAAATGCACGTATAAATCAAGCAAAGTAATATTTTCTCGTTAAGAATTGATTTTTTTAAAGAAATAAACAATTAAAAAAATATATATATGCATATTTATGTTTATAAAAATAATTTGAAAAAATAAAAATTTAAAATAAAAATATAGATTTAAAAACCATCTAATGAATAAACATAAGAAAATAATCATATAATTATAAAATTAAAAAAAAAAAAAAAAAAAAAAAAAAAAAAAAAAAAAAAAAAAAAAAAAAAAATGCCCCTTGAAAATAATTATAACTAATTATCGTGAGAAAGACAGGTGCCAGGTTTTTAAATAGTAATAATTGATTACAAAATTTGTACCTCAAAAACTAGCAAAGTTAAATAAAAGCATGGAATAAAGGAGGAAATTTGAAATAAATAATTAGCTATCATTGATTCTACTACATGAATTTAAATTATTGTATGTATAGATTAATCATAAACATACAAATATAAAAAGTAAACATACAAATTTTTACAATACATTCTTTATATTCTTTGAAACCGTATTATCTGTCACTTTCATTTAAAAAACATTATATTAAAAACAAAAACATTACTACATAGATAAGTGTTTACCATCGTTTTTCCAGTCAGGGAAAAATAACAATATTAATGAACAACAATAAATGAATGATGGGAACAATGGGGAATGATAACAATATTTTATTAATTCTCAGGGACCCATGTCAGAATTAAAAAATATTTTTAACCCCTTTTTTAGTAAAAAAAAAAAAAAAAATAGAAATTAAAATAGTTTTAATAAATAGGGAGTTAGTTTTAGAATCTCAGCCGCGCCACTGTCTATTTTTATTATTATTTTCTTGTTATGACATGTTTACAATCAAGTTTGATTCCAAATTTAATTTTGATATTGGCCGCCATTTTGAAGTTATCCATTTTAGAATTTTGAAACTTTGTCGGTTAATAATACCAATTTATAGCATCTTGTTGAACCAGTAAAAAATAAGGAACAAATAAAAAAAAACCAATGATATTCCATTAATTAGTTTAAAAGTTATAAGCAAACATGATTATTTATTAATTAGTGAAATACTTTGTTGATCCTACACCAATCCTAATATCATTTATATAATCCAGTAGTGTCCCGACGACACACCTCAAAATTATTTGTTACTGCTAACCTAAGGCAACCACATTTATTCCAATAAAACAAATGTTTGTTGTGATTTCTTGGTCTTAAAATAGATATAATAACTTATCTAAATAGATATAAATTAATTTACTTATTTTATTTTTATTTATTTATTTTTTCTAAATATAAAATTAAGCTTGTTCCCACGAGCCTAAGGGCTCGTCTCTTATAACACAAATAAACAAATCAGTAAGAAAGGATGAGAAGATTTTTTAACCAAATCAAGATTCAATAAACTAAAGAAAAACAAAGCTTATTTAAATACTTTAATTAATAACTTAGTATCACTTATATTGTTTTTTGATGGATTTCTTTAGGTGTAGAATAAATACAATCAAAACATGTTGATTTTCATTTTATATTTCAGAATAAAAAACGTTTCGACCCTTCTCTGCGTTTTTAAGGTCATTTTCAATCACATTGTTTTCTAAAAATGAAATACATTAATAATAATTAATCAAAAACCTTTCTTATCATATATTTTACACAAAAACTATTAGTTATGAAAAATAAAATTTGAATGTTTCTTCTAAATTCTGACTTGTATGAAAAACCTAATACATAATAACTATTAATATTTTACTTACATTTCCAAGGTACATTTGGTGTGAAATTTAAAATTCCTCAAGGAGAGTTTGTCATTATAAAATTAATAAAGTACTTTAAATTTAATGTACAGTACAGTCAATACTTAAATTTTTTTTTAAAAAAGATTAAAATAAATAACAATTTAACACTAAAGAAATCCATCAAAAAACAATATAAGTGATACAAAGTGAAGAAGGTGTTTATTTTTAACAACGTCATTTGAATATTAATAACTTAGGTACTAATCAATATTTTTCGAGAAATAAAGCCTGCAACATGCGCCACATCTTTGCTCACACCACTGCATAAGAATGATTTGATTTTGTTTAAAATCAGGATTGAGCCAGGATTGAGCCTACAAAGTCAGACCTGCACCATGCCCTGATATACTGGCAGATGGAAAAAACATTTTAATCAATGCAAAAGAATTTAATTCTATATTTATAGATGGATGACAGAGGGTTAGCAAGTCACGCAATCAGCTATATAAACGCTATAATTGACATTCGTAACCAGATAGATGGCACTTCATAAGTAACCTAGGGGTCCTTCATTACTATCATACATGCTTGTCACAGAGGAGGTTCCGGGTTCAATTCCAGATTCCATTAAGAAGCCTTGCTTGGAGTTCACCTGGCATCGCAGTATAAATGGGTGGCTACTTTAATACCCATCATATACCTCAATCTCACAGGATATAAGTTAGTAATTCACAATATGTTTAAGAGTGAAAGCAGAATTGTTTTAAATAAATACACAAAAGTAGATACCTTTAATGGCAAGGAAGTCCTGTTCGTACTTCTTTAGCTTCCTTAGTTTAAAGCTGCATGCAAGTTTCATAAGATTTCTGGCCACTTCGTCACTTCGACATTTCTTAGGCAGCGTCACTCGGAAATATTTGAGAGCACTTTCAAAATCCATACTTAGAAGATCTTTCTTACACATCTGCACAGAAAACAAACAAGTCGCATTCCTTCTCAATAAATAATAACAGTTATAAAATTAGAAATAAATTTACAATAATCTATTGACCAAGAGAAACGAGGTTTCTGTATAATCCCGACTCTTTGGCATTTCATCTGTTTGTTTGTTACGCAGTCACAATCAAACTTGTTCAAATTTGGCATGAATGTTGCATGCCAATTATTTATTTTTATTTTTTTTTTTTTTGCACGTGAAGTCAACTGCTCACAGAACTACTAGTTATTTGTATAGTATTATTTGAAGAATTTCAATTTTATGACTGCTTGGAATGTGGTATAATTGTCTCAAAGAATGCTCTTATTAATTAATTTGGGTGTGAATGCGGATTTAATAAAATTAAAATTGATTAAAGGATAAAGAAGATGGTCAATACTACATTCTATTGCTTCATTTATTGTTAAACCACTACTGAAAAAGTCCTATCTGAGAAGGAGACTTTGCATAAGGTTTACCAATTTATTTGAAATTTGATATACAGTAGAACCTCGCTTACATGACCCTCAATAACACGACAACCTCAATTACAAGTGCAATTTTCAAATCCCCTTGAGATTGCCATAACACATAATGTTAAATTAACCTCTATAACACGACTATTATTATCCAAACAACCTCAATAACTCGGATTTTTTCCAATTCATAACGTAACTCAGAACCTCTATAACAAGTCGTTTTGAGAAATCAACCTCAATAACACGACTCTACACAGGAATGGGTCGACCTTGAACAAGTCTAGACTTAAAAACCCCGCCATTAACCTTGATAACAGGACTGATAGCCAAAATAACCTTGATAACACGACCCTTAACAAAAAGAGCACCTCGATAACAAGACTGTTTCCTTAATCCCCTTGGAACACTTCTTATCGAGGTTCTGCTGTATATATGTTCCTTTTATTAGTGTTCAAACAAAGTTCGTAGGACAGCATTATCTATCCATGCGTTTCCACTACCTTACTTAACCTATTCTAAATATTTCACACTTATTATCTTCAACTATAACACATGATCATAAATAATTGTCTAATGATTCATTACTTCTTTGAGTACACTCAATGCCTAGGAGTAATTTACAACAAATTAAATGGATATTGCAGCAAAGATAACATCTCAAAGAATAAGTCTATTTCAACTGCAATGATCTTTATCATTTTAATAAACTGAAGTTTTAGTTTGACACAACAATAGTTAAGTTTGAGTCAAGACCACAATCTTAAACATCCTTGACATAGAACTTCAGGAGAACAATAATAATTAAATTGGGTTAATGGAATAAAAAGTTATGACTACTTACAGTAAGTAACGCTAAAGCTACTTGGAAGAGCGTATCGGTACCCTGTAGAAGAAATACATCTATAATATGAAACACAAAGTACAAGGGGAACCTGGCTGTGTACAGAGTCAAGAACCACTGGGAGGCAAACATATGAGACTCCACTCCTTTATCTCGGAAGTGCTGGCTCAGTTGCGGTAAGTGCTCCTAGTAAAATAATTAAAACAAGAAAATCATTAAATGTACATAAATTGTATTAAAAATTTTTTTATTTATAGATTTTAACATAAGGGAACAACAACAATTTTGTAATAGGAATGGTATTTTAAAAATTTAGTGCAAACTATCTGTAGGTGTTAGCTTATAGTTTATATTTGGAAAATAAACAACTTTAATATTTAAGTGTTTTTGCAATTTTAAACCAAATCTCTTATATGTTTGGATACCCTCAGCAATAATGGTAGTTTATTCTTGGTAATTTTTTAAAGTTTTAAACAATTATAACACCCTTTACAAAAAAATAATCAAAAATATAATACAATTTTATATGGAAGGAGCATATAAAAGGCCCCTGCAAGGCCCATAGAGGCAAATTTATTACTAAGAATGACAGGAATGAATGAACGATTTTTATCGAAAAACTCTCAAATAAACAAATTTCTTCTCTTTAGTACACTGTATCAATTAAATTTGTATGGAGACAATTTTCTTTAAATACTAATATTTCTTGATACATGAAGATTGTTTCATTCCACGACAACGGATATACAAAGGGAAAAGTGTAAGTACATGAGAAGCTATTCGAAAACTTTTACTGGATGGTAAAAGAAAAAGAATCAACTTTAAGCAATAAGTTAACAGTATTGATGAATAGGAATTGCATATTTAATACTAACATCCAATAGCCTGTTGAGCTGATAAAGCCTCATATAAAGACATTCAAATCCATCCTTGTACAGATCTCTCAGACCATAATCATACATCAGTTTGATCAGCACACAGAATGCTTGCTCCTCCGGCATCTGAAAAAAAAAAATAAAACAATGCATTGCTGAATAAATTATTAATAATAACTTATAAAGAAAAATATATTTTTTTTGAATATGTACAAATATTATTTAATTATTTACCATTATTGTTAATAATTATAGACTTACATAAGTCATCATATTTTGTTAATTTAAGTAATTTATTTCGTTAATAACAATATATTACAATAAAATTAAATTTATTTTTTAATGGGAAGAGGGGTAAATCTGACTTACGGGAAATATTCGAGTAAGTTGCAGGAACCATCTAAATACATAAGTCGAGGAACGTCAGAATAATTATCTGTAGCCCATGTTATTCAAGTTAAAACATAATTGAGTCAAATGTTTCAAATCTCTTAAGAGTTTAAATGATAATACTGACATGTAAGAGAAGTGTGGCCGCAAGGAAGCTCAACCCTTGACAGTAGCCAACCTCAGTATCGTAGACAGCGTAAGCCTTGGATATCCTGAACAAAGCTTCTTGGCCTTTACCTCCTCCACCTTCCTTGAAGAATTCATGAGCAGGAAATGTCCTGTTTATATCTCTCATTATCACAGTTTCACAGTTACTCTCCTGTTTGAAACAAAATAAAACAAACATGTAAACAAATAAGTAGACAATTCACTAATAAGATTAACTAATCTGCAGCAGAAGTGACGTAAGCTTAACTTACCACCAACCTTTCATCATAATTTAATGCTTTATAAAATAAACGAGTTTATTTATTTTTATTTAAAAAAAACAGTAACCTTGTTTATAAAATTGATATATTGTTTATAAAACAGCTAGCTTATAAAAACAATTACTTCATACATTAGTAAGTGTTATTGTTCAATACAATAATAAGTGTTATTATACAATACAATAATAAGTGTTATTGTACAATACAGTAATAAATGTTATTGTAGATGTGTTACTGTAAAATTCAATAATAAGTAGAGGAATAATACGAACTGTCTCTCCACGTGAAATGTAGAAATACTTTGTGTTATTTCTTTAAGATAATCTCTGTAGGCGCCCCCACATCTAACATTAATAAGTGTTATTGTAGATGATTTCAAAAGTTAGGTCAAGGCTCCACCCCTCTTGCGAGCCGCAAGAGGTGCTGACTTTCTAATTAAAAATGGCGGAAATATATATATTTGGAAGCAAATTTCCCTTAATAATGTATTGATCACTATATCTCGGAAATTGAGAACACTAAAATAGCCAAACTTGAAATAGTAATTCCTTTATTGATTAAGATGTTCACTAAGCAAGGTTTTTTGTGATCCGCCATTTTATTTAAATTTTTATGGTTGCTAGATCCCCAAACGATTTAGTCAAGAACTTTGAAATTTAGAAATAAATTACTTCCTTACGACATAAACCTGTTCTATTTAATGATTTTATAATCTGACATTTTAATTTAAAAGGGCGGCCATATACCATATAGTTTATAGAAGCCAAGTCCTCTTATTATTGTATGCACCACTGGAAATTATGAATGTCAATATAGGAAACTTATAGATATTACTTTATTAATTTAAATTTTCATTAAGAATGGTTTTTTATGATCCACCATTTTAATTCAAAATGGCAATCATGGAAGTTGTAATATCATAAGAACCACTTGATCTAGGGCCTTAAAAATTGGAAATTAGTTACTTCTTATGAAATAAATATGTTCTATAAAGGGATTTTGCTATTTGACTTTTTAATTTAAAATAGCGTTCATATACATCTTTAAAAGCCAAGTCCCATAACTCACCTATTCATCACTATTTCGAGGAAGTCATGAACACTTAAGCAGCCAAACTTTAAACAGAAAAACATGAGATATAGATCCCAAGACAATGTAAGTATTGTATCTCGTTTGAATATAAATAGTTTTGAAAACTGTTTTGATAACTATTCAAAAGCTAGTTAGTGTATTGATGATTGGAGTTCCCTAGTTTGCAGGTGGAGTCGTGCAAACCACTTTTTCACTTGAGTTTTATTAATTAAAAAATCACAATCAAAACAAATAACTTAGTCAAATGTTTAGAATGTATAATTTACATAATTTAAAAGTTAAAATAATACCTTAGTAATGAGTATCCTATAATTGTCCATGATATTGATATCATTGTCGGTATTGGCCAATCGTTGCCAAACTTCTCCTCTAAGTGCTTCTGGTATGCCTTGCCTGACTAGAGGTGCTAATGATCTAGGTCTGACGTCCTTCCACTTGCCCAGGACATCTCTCCAAGACTCCAGTTCACTCTCACTGCAGTCTTTACTCACTTCTCCTGTACCACTGATAAGTGGCTCATCACCATCTAATAATAAAAAAAAATGTAATTCAGAGGTAGAAAACATCATTTTCTTAAGCATTTAGTGGCAGCATAAACATGAGAAGTCAATAACCATCAGCTTATCTGAAGAAGGCTGCAATGGAACAACCAAAACCAGTTAATTGTTGAATACAATTATTCAGAGCGAATGTGTCTTTTGATAAGTCACTATTAAATGTAAGAGAAAAATACAGTTGAGGATCTATAATTTTATTTTTGGTTTTTAGTCCTGTTCAACAGCCTAGGTCATTACAAGACTGGGTTATTATCCGACCACTTCACTCATCAACTAGATGTGATCAACAGTGTGAAACATGTCTCACCTCTCTGGGATTCGAACTCACAGCCAGGGTTTAGACCTTGGTTTCAGAGTTGAGTGAGCTAACCACTCGGCTACGCCGGCCCCCATCCATAATTTTATATACTCTCTAGATAACTTCTCCCTCCATTCAATAGTATATGGGAGTATATGGGTTAACTTCATCGTTGAGGATAGTGGGATGCTCCGATCTAACTCCAACTAGCCAGTCTAGGAAGAGTTGGACCTTTCTTCGCATTTGTTGAAGAGCCTAGTGTGCCTGCAGCTGCATAGGCAGTCTCTTGTTAATGGGGGAGATGCAATGCTGGGAAAGCCTCCTGAAGTGAGAGATTGATTTTATTACATTACTTATTCAATCCATGATCTAATCAACTTCAAGAAAATTCGGAAAAAAATAGTTGGAAAGAATTAATTTATGGCTAAGTTAATTTCCCAATAAATCTCAACAATTTCAAGGGGAAATTCATTGTGAAGATGAAAAAATAGGGTTCCCAAAACCAAGAACATGTAACGTACAATGTTATATCTTATTATATCTGTAAATCAGTGCAGTGACCAAGATTTTTTTAAAATTTTGAGTAAGGTAAATGAAAGCTACTAATGATTAGATTGCAAATATAAATTTAAAAAAAAAAACTGGTTTTGTAAGTCGAAATATACCCCCAAAAAAATTAAATTTACCTTTTTGTTATTACCGATAAAAAACATTGTGCCCCCCTGGGGGACTAACAGGGACTCTTTACTTTCATCCCTTACTCTTCTCGGGTTTATTTTTTTGGGACGTTCCACCAAATTTTTTAAAAATTATTTTGCTTTCATATTATAGGGCAGCAAGAGGAAATAAAAAAAGGTTATTTCATAATATAATAATGTATATGCGTAGTAATCTATGTAACTCTAAAAAAGTACTTGGATACAATTACTTCCCTCTGATTTTTTTATAATTATTTATTTTTTTACCTTTTTTATGCTTACAAACATTCTATAAATAATAATTTATTAAGATCCAAAATCAATGTAAATAAATCCAAGTAAATCTAAATAAATAAAATAAAATTCTTATCAAATGCAGACCTGAGAAGTACTCTTCTCGAGGAGTAAGGGTGTCTATAGATGAGATGCTAGGAGACTTGATATAGGAGGCCAGGTTATTAAGGGTAAGGTTGAGTTTGTTCAGCCTGTCAACTTCACCTGATGTCTCTATGGATGTAACCTCGTAGCATGGTTCAGTCAAATCCAAACTTGGCAACTACAAAAACACAGGTAAACAAAACTACATTATCCACAATTATTAAAAATTAAATGGTTCGGAACAAAAACCTCTCATTTAAATCATTGATATTATAGTAATAAAATGGGATAAGCATTGTAATGGTTAATAATGCAACATAAAAACTAACCGAGGCCTTTCTTAAAGCATAGAAATGCAGAGGTCATATTTAATTATAAGTACGTAAGTAGTAGGTAAGTAATTATAAGTACATACCTCCTTAAGATTAATGTAGAAGGGCTGAACAAGGTTCTTCCTGCCAAGGTACCAAAACCTGTCGTTCTGTGGGAAGACTCGAACCTGTGTTTCTACAAGAAGTCTGACAGGTTCGGTTATACCACGCACTACCAAGTCCAGAGCTATTGTGAGATACACTCTACCTCCGTCAGGGGACACAGTGTTAAGGGGTTCAAACGCAGCATCCTTCTTAGGATCCCATGTTCCCACTACGCTGTAGCTACCAGCCTCTCCTTCCATAGGCACCTGTAAGATATCATCTCATTATATTTTGTTTTTCCATAGGACTATAAAGCCGGCCATAAATGTTGCGGTATACCTGACAGGTAAACCTGTACAGGTAAACTGAAGCGTGTGTGCTTTCATAACTGTGCAGTAATGTCACTATTTGATAGCACTTATGCTCCGGTTTACTGTGCAGGATACCTGCACAGGCTTACCTGTGTGGTATACCCCAACGAGTATGGCCGGCTTAATGTGTGTGGTTGCTAAGGTGTTCATGAAGTTGTAAATATGTAGTTTTGTTTAAGCTTTCTCCCTTTCTTAAGTATTCCTTACTAGACAGGCATAATAAAGCTTAACATTCTCCACATCAGGTCTTTAAATTAGGTGTGCTAAGACCATTCTCCATCACAACCAGGTTGATACAAGCTCATAATAATAACCTGACCAATACCAGGTCCTTAAGCTATTAAAAATTACCTACATTTGCTTGAGATACCCAACACCTTTGAAGTAATTCTTAAATATTATTAAAACGGGTTTAGTGTGGAGATGTGGCAGGGGCTGTACCCCTATCCTCAACTCGTCAGTCAGCCATCACTCTGTTTTGTCCTTGACTCTCTCTGCAGTCACTATTGTAAACCTTGTTTTGTAATGTGCATTGCAAACAAAAAATTATAATTCAAGTCTATACTGTATATATTTTCATCCCAAAGTGATTCACATCCCAAATTGCTACAAACAACTCTATAGTGGCTAGTTTGTAACAATTTAACAATTAAATTTTTTTCAATCATTAATGAATAAGAAATTGATAGGGAAGATCTGAGAAAGGTAAGAGGGTAAATGTCAAGGTCAATGATTAAAAAGCAGTAAAATTAATCAATTCTGATATTTAAAAAAATTGAAGAGATCTCTTAATCTAAAGAAATTCTAATCTAAAGGTGTGATTGATGTCATGGCGTATGCTCACCATAACATCAATGCTCACCAAAACTCTTCTAAGATATTAAGGAGGTAACAACATCTAACTATATTCTTGATAAAAGAGTAAAAAGCTCAGCTAGTATTAAGAACTTCCGCTGAAGCTTAAGATAACTGGGTGAAAAATCTGAGTTCCTTGAAGAAGATTAGTAATTAGAAAAGAATTAAGCAAAATACAACACCTACAGCCCACTAAATGAGATAGTAAACTGGAAGAACAGTGTCAAACCCTTTTTCCCCAGCCCGACACATTACCTATATTTTATACCAGTAAAGTAATGTAAGTATATTTAAAAGAACATTTATTATTATATTTACCATATCGAGTAGGCGCATGTCGCTGTGCTTGACATGCCTGCCATGAGCAATGAGAACACCAAAACATCGCTTTATCTCAAGCAGCTTCTGAGATTCAGAGGCAACTTGAGTTATCTGCAAACAAACCTGCTTCTCCACATTCGCTCTGATCTTGAACAGATTTCTATCTCGAGGTACTGTAGCATAATTACCCTAAGAACAAATTTAAATATTAAGTTATTAGATTTAATGTTTAGGTTAAAATATAAATGATAATTTGATTTCCCTTTTTTTCCCCCTATTTTATGTTAAATGTTTGTTTTGTAACAAAGATCAATTTGTTTATGTTTTCAGAGCGGAGGGCACTGAAAACACAAAATATTTCAAATACAGGTTGACTTGGATACTTCTCCATAGCCTCTTAAACATTTACTTTCTGAATAAAATATTTTGCTTTTAGCTCCTACAGTGCTGTTGCCAAATAACTTAACTTGCTCGGAGCAATAAAAGAGTTCAAATGCACTAACTGACAAAAAAATATCTTGTTAATAGCCTTCACTACTAAACAACTTAAATCCAGATATTTACTTAGTATTATCATATTTATTTAGGACAATATCATAAATTAGCCAAGACGATATAGTCTCTTAATAGTTGCTCTAACTGGATTTGTAATTGTTTATTATGAGCAAAACACTCTTCTACACTGATGTAATTGATCCTACTTGTAGGCAGGGATGCCCACCTTCTGCTGCTTGATAGTCGTGTTTTTATTATTTTAATCCGTATTAATATTTCATATTCCTATAGACTATATATACTATAGGAATATGACTATATAGAGTAGGAGTGACAGAATAAGCACCGATTACAGCGTAAAGACACTGGCACTTTTAGTCTTTATGACCCATTTATTGCTGTCTAAAATGTCGCTAACATTCTTTCTTACATTTTGTAAGAAGTGAAAATTGAGCTATTGTATCACTGGTACCACACTGATGAAAAAGCATATTGATATGAGAAAGTTTTGTTTGAATTGTCAGACCAATTTTTCTTTTTTCATAATTGGCTCAGCGGCGCTTCGGGAAATTTCCCGTCTTCCCGGTGCCACCATCAGCTAAGGTTAAGAGGAGAGAAGATACAAATCTTGGCTTATCTACTAAGTTTTTGCCTAGCATTGGTCCACTACAGATTGAAAACTTTAGGAATGCCTACAGTTCTTTAAGAAGAGTGGCTTTCAGAAAGTTGGTAAATTATGTATGTCTGTCAACGTGCAAAAATTGAAGAGGGATTCCTTAATTTTTTCTAAGTTTGTGCAATGGACTCACCTAGATAGTCTACATCTTAGAAAAAAAAAAAAAAAAAAAAATAGTGATGTAACACTCATAGATCTTACAAGATCTATGAAAATCTTATGAGTTATATGAGGGGAAAACATTCAGAAACATGGTATCTTCAGTCATCACACAAGAATCAAATCAAGTTTGATTGTGTTCATATGGTCAGTAAAAAGATACTAGTAAAATTATGCAGTATTTAAGGTCATTTTAGCCAGTTATTAATGCTCCTGAATCAGTGAGCATTTTTACCCTCTAAAACAGCGTTTCCCAACCCTATGGTCGCGACCCAAAATAAGGTCGAGACAAAATATTTTAGGGTTGCGAAAAATCTTTGAAATTATACAGACATCAATTAATAAATTCTTTCAAAAAACATTAGTTATAGTTATTATTATATGAAATATATAAGTTTAATGAAATTAAAATATTTAAATATGATAAAGTATAAATAATAAAATTATAACGATTAATTCATAAGAATAAAGGAATGTTATTAGGAAATGATAACAACGAATGCTTGAAAGGTTGATAGAAATAAAGAGCAAAATAAGGGGTATTGCAACGAGAAGTAATAAAATTTCATAGAAGCTTGAATCTCTTTTCTTTAAACTCCCGACAAAGAGTCTTCAGACCACCAATATGAGTTCTGGACTTAGTAGACTCTTTATATAATATCAATCTGATATAATTCAAAACAGGCTAATGCTTAACCCTATTAAGATCATCAGTGAGCTTAGATTTGTTTTTAAAAAAAATATATATATATAATAAGCCTGCAATTCCGCCTGAAACGCTGCTCTAGAAAACAAATTATTACTTTTATTTTACACTGTTGTTGAATATTAACAAGATTTAATCACAAATAATTCTCATCATGAAATTACCTGTATTATCCAACAAAACAATAAATAAGGCAGAAGAAAAATCTTAATGAAAAGGGAGGAAAATAACTAAGTTTGACGATCTCGATTATACCTACCTTACTATCGTCCTCTTTGATTTCTACGGTTAAATCGAATATAAACTGAATAGAGCTGTTGTTGATTTCAGACTCAGAAGGAAGATCATAGTGTATTGATGTTGTCAAGGACTTTGGTAACCTTTGAAACGCCTTCATGAAGCAAGATGATACTTGGCCAACCTGTACATAAAACAAAAAAAATATGAGTCCAAAAGCAGAAGTCAAATTAAGACTCCCTATTAGGAATCAGGCAATTAAAAGCAGAAAAGTTAAATTAATTAAAAGAAAAGGAAGGTAGTTCCTTTTCCCTTATTTTCAATTTCTTACTAAAAGTTAGCTCAGATCATAGACAGAAAACTATGTGATAAAATATGAAAAATACATGTGAAGAATGAAAAAATTAGACCATGATACCTCGTACATACTGTCTCATAAATTTATTTTTATTAAATATTCTTCAGTTTTATTTTTATTGTGGTAGTTCATTGTCCATTTTTGTGCATTATCTTGAAGTTGGATTTTCCTTCTGAGCTTACTGAGGTTAAATGAAGCAATGTGATAATTGTGAAAATCAATTTTTTTTTAATCTTTCATTCATGTAAGAAAACAAAACAATTTTTAACTACGATTGATACGAAATATAAACATTCTATCTCTGTTTAGATGAGTAGAAAGTGATTCTTTACGTACTTGTATTCATTGCACATGTGCGTTTTTTAATTCCTCTTTTTTTCCGCCCTAGTGCGGTAAAAAAGAAGAATTCTTAACCTTAACACACGATTAGCATACATTTAACAAAACTAATTTGCTGTTTGATTAGTTAAAGGAACTGTTTATATCAAGTTTTTTGTCAAAATCAATGAGTGAATTATGTCATTATGACGAAAATTAGGAGAATAATACACCTCCCGAAATAATTAATTCGGCACAAAATACAACTAATGAATGTTATCTTTATCAAAAGAGAAATACGAACTTACATACAGGAAGTTTATTAAATATTTTTTTCTGTATTTATTATAAAAATTCAACAATCGCAGATAAAGTACGGTACGCAACTCGCGCAAAAACTGCATTTTGCTTCGCTCATGTGGTTGCATTACCCTCGCTGTTGCTCGGGTGCAAACTCCACACTCGCATGCAAAATACTACTTTCCGCACTAGACGGGTAATGTACTATTACAAACTTAACAAAAAAGTGGGAAAAATGAAATAAATAAGACAATAATGGTTCGTACAAGAAAAACATCATTACTTTTTAGCTGTGAAGATACTTTCAGAAGTAATAAACATATGAAAACCTCCTCTAAACATACGTAAACCTCTATGAACGTATGTAAACCCCCACTGAAGAATGTAAATCTCCACTGTTGTAAAAACACTATGCTTAATTGATACCATACAATATTTTTGTTACAATAGTCCCAAAAAAAACCTATTATCATATTCAGAGTTGATCCATCAAATAACTAAAATTAAAATTGTCACTCTGTTGCATAATAACTTTCTCTTATACAAGAAAGGAAGTACTACTTTCTAGTATAAGAGAAAGTTATAATGCAACAAAATCAGAAAAACAATATGAAAATTAACAAACCATTTGAATAGATATAAAAAAAAAAAAAACACATAAAAATATCAAAACTCAAACTGGAGCCTCTTGAATTGATCTATTCATAAATATCATGAGTGTATAATATATTAAGAAAAAGAGTAATAATACTTACTGATTTTAGAAAATAGTCACAGAAAGAAAACAAGAAGTAAATAAACAAAACAAGTAACCTCAACTCAAACAGAATAAAAAGTAGGGGAAAAAACTGCATACAAATAATTTAAAACTAAATAAAGATCTAATCAAAATAACAATAAAAAAAATATAACTTAAATAATATTAAAATTTTAAAAGTTTCTGAACAAATTAAAAAAATAGTCTGCCAATTATACTCATGCCATTATACTTTGTAAATCTGACAGCTCAGATTGGCCAACCCATGTGAGGGAAAAAATAAAACCACCAGGGGGGTTATCTTAAGGTTATCCAATGATATTTTTGTTTGCCCGGTTGGCCCAACCTACTACCCACCAACATCTCAAGCTCTCATTGGTTTCCCTCCCGTTTTTTTTTTTTTTTATTTTCCCGCGCTGTCAGAATAACCAAGTATAATGGCATGAGCATAGTATGGCACATAGCTTCCTTGCGAGTTATTAAGGGTACTTTTTTCCTTAAGCACCCCCCTATATCGGTTTGTCTTAATAGTTATTTAGACAAAGTAACACATATAGAGTAGTATAATATATTCCTTAGTCTAAATTACTACTAAAAAAAAGGGATATTTAATCCAATATACCTTGGACAAAGGAATGCCACTCTTGTAAATATAAATATGATAATATCCCTTAGTCTAATTAAGTATTAAGACAAAGGAATGTTAAATATAGGCTAAGAAAAATATAAAACTCATTGCCCTGTAGTTTTCTGTATAAGATTTAGTCTTACATGCGATACGACTCAAATAAAACTGCCCCAGGAGTCTCAATGTCTTGTGGAAACAAACACACAAACCTTTGAGACTTTTGTAGGGCAGACTATTGTTTAGAACCAAGGGGAGTGATAAAGTATATAAGTGCCCTATTTAGTATATTTTAATGATTTTATGCTTTAACAACCTATGATTGTCAAATTTATTTAATTTTCCCCGGTTTTATTAAATCTGTCAAAATTGTTTTGATTTTTTACATGAATTAAAGTATCAACTCGGCAATATTTAAAGAGCGTGGACGGTTGAAATTAATCTTGTGCCATCTGCAGGCTACTTTGACAAACCATCCAAATTTTATAAAAAATCAGATAAATAGTCTTGAAGATATAGGTATAAATAAATGTATGTTTGTGCGCATGTGGAAGAAAATCAAATAGGCGCTGAAGGTAAACACTTATGCGGGATGAACAATGGGCTAATTATGACATACCATCCAAATTTCATTAAAATCAGACAAATAGTTTTTAAGATATGTTGGCTCGCAAAAATTGAGCAACAGACAGACTGACAGATAGAGACTCGTACATATTCCCTGATGTCTGAAATGGATTTCTGTCTTGGAATTCTTTAAATCAGAGACATAAAAAATTTCCTTCTACAGAACAATCACATATCTTCCGTTACCTTTGGTAAGCTCAGAAGCAAAATTAAAGGATTTTTTTCAATTGAAAGATCTTAAGTTTTATGAAATAAGAATAAAACAAAATACAGTAAAATCTATCTAAGCTGGTAAAACACGGTTTAAGATAAAGTTTCCACCTTAGCAGGTTTTCAGCTTACACAGGTTCTAGCTTAGACAGTAAATATATATTTATTGAGTGATAGATATAAATATTTTAAAAAATAAAGTGTTAATTTTTGGCACAGAACTAACCAAATAATAAACTTTTAACTTGACTTTTTTTTCAAATTAAAACCCAAAAAAATTCCATATAATCCGTAAAGAAATAGTTGATAATAATAATTAAGTTCATATTATATGACCAATTAAAGTGATCAGAACATTCTACATTAGCCAATAGTATGTCAAATAATCTACCAATTTCCAACACTTTCCAAATGTTCTTCTTTGGGGCATGATCAAATGCCTTTTCCAGATCTATGAAGCTGACATGAATTTCTTTATCATACTCAATAGCCTTATCATATCACTTATTTGACAGATCGCAAACACGGTCTTGAGTACACCTGTAAAACCTGAATACATTGGGCTTCCCTCAGCTGATAATCTACATTTTGTCTGAGACTTCTTTCCAGGCTTCTACAATAATTTTGTTTTAGAAAGAACGTAAGAAGATAGCTTCCTCGCATCCTATTATTGGAAGAATGTTTACATGGGGGAGGACGTTTTAAATAAATATGGCATTGATAAACGATCCAAATTTCATCAAAATCAGAGAAGTAGTTTTAAAGTTATAGGTGATTATAAAAAAAATCGGTCCGAGACAACTCAGACAAACTTTCTCATATACAAGTTCATAATTACTTAGCCAATATTTTTCATTTATTAGTTTTTGTAAGTACTTTTAATTATTATTGAAAATTATATCAAAATTTACCATAGTTTAGGCTCCTTTTTTGGATTTTTTAAAACCCACTTTTTTGGACTCAGGGGACATCAAAACGTGTAAATCCGTCAAAATCTCAAAATCGAATTTTCGGGCCATCACAATACTTTCTCTTTATATGAGAAAGTAAAAATTGTGGTCATGCTAAAGAGACAGCAATAGATAAAGAATGTTGAAATTAATATGAGACCAACAATGGGCTAATTATTACCTACCAATCAAATTTCATCAACATTGAATGAGTGGTTTTAAAGTTATAATGGTTCACAAGAACAGTCCAACAGACAGACATGACCAAAAATGTCCCCAGATGTCTTAAACAGATTTGTGTGTAGGAATTTTTGAATTCGGAGACAAATGTCATCTTCAGAATGAGCACAATGCTAAGGTAACGGAGATATTTCATAAGCTCGGAAGTAAAATTGAACAGTTTACCATCAAAAACCACTGATAAAGAAATCATCACCATCTAAATTAAACATTTGCTATTGTGGTTTTCTGACAATAAATTAAAATTACAAATTATACTTTTATACATTAAAAATGAAAATTATTGATTTATCTTGTAGTATATCTTTATTAAATAAAAAAAAAGAAAAGGTAAAATGAATATAAATGCAACTGACTGCTTCAGGGATATCGCATCGGAAAATGTGGCACTGAAAGATGGAGCATTCGATAGTCAGTCCATGTGACCAAGTGAAGGCAAAGCAAGCAGTTTCATTAGAGTTCGGCTTGCCGTGGGCGTAGAACAATATCCGGCAAATTTCGTACCTTGCAATCACACCATTAGTCAATTCGTCATATAATCTGGAAAACCACAAAATTTTAGAAGATTTGGCAATTTAATACAATTAAGGGGCAAGGGGGAAGGGAATTGGAAATAGAATTTTGAGTTTACAATAAAAAAAAATATATTAAAACCTTTATAAAAACAACAAATAAAATAAGGTAAAACTAACAAGGTAAAAACCATATCTCTATAATATAATACTACAGTGGAAGCTCGATAATTCGGACTAATTGGGACCAGACACTGTCCAAATTACCAATTTGTCGGAATTTTCGAATATGCTGTAAAACAACTTTTTCGAAGACGAGAGGACCCGATAAAGGTTCACCTAAGCTTCTTCTTTGGGTAAACCATATGTACATCGCATCTTCTAAAGCGGTATCATTTGCCAGTTTTTTTTATCCCTCTTCAGAATCTAGCTTTGACGCATATTGCAGTATGCTATCTCGTTTCCGTTTTAAATAACTGATGGTAGATGTTTAAATTTTTCAGTAGGCAGTCCAGATTTTCGAGGCTCCGGATTTTAGAGGTCCAAATTATCGAGGTTCTACTTGTTGGCTTCTAGAGCTTCACTACGGAGTGTGTTAAATTTAGTGTAATTTTTAATTTGATTTGTTATTTTACTAAGAGAGAATATCTAGATGCCACAGAGATTCCTAAATCTCTTCCCTTTACTATAACCTCTCCCAGTGCTTGATTTGTAAGAAATGAGGTACCGGTACAGGGGCCTTGTGCTCCAAAAGTTTTGAAATTTTGAATTTTTAAAACGTTATTTTATAGCTTTTCTGAGCATTTCAAAAGTGTGAATGGTAAAAAAACAAAAAAACATTGGTAAAAAGAAAACTCCCATGTGCAACAACAATCTTCCGTCAGAGGTACCCGTATGGCGAACCGCCACAAATCAGGCACTGCCCTTTCCTATCCTTGAATATAGGATAGGAATATATAGGGATATAATTTGCATTAATCCCTAATTAGTAATTCTCCAACTACTGAGGAAACCGTTTTAAAAATTAACCTTCCAGAAAATCACTCTTCACTATATTTCATCATAGCTAAATGTCTAAGAAATCAGTCGAGACAACCAAAATAGTTAATACTCAATTAAAACAAACAAATGAATAATAATAAAATAGACTTACACAACTGAGCCATCGGAACAGGAAGGTATGGATACAGATACCTTTATAGGTTCAACAGCCTGTTCATTGAATATGACCATGTTCCTTTGAATTTCAGCATCACTCTTTGGTGCATTAACAGTGGCCGAACCGAGATAAGAGACACCATTAAATATTGTACAGTCTTGCAAAACATCATCTGAAAAAAAAAAAAAAGTTTGGGATTATAAACAAATAATACATGGCGGACGGAATGATTAGGCCTACCAAACCGTGTTTTTTTCTACTACTGTAGAATTAGGAGACTACTATGTGGATATTGTCTGTGAATTAAATATAAATTGAGGATCCTCATTATCCTTCTAATTAATATTATTATTAACTTCACCCCACACTCTGGACTAGATTCCTGCTAGGCATCAGTGGCTATGTTTACTAGTGTTAATAGACAGCATTTTTATGTCCAAGCCATTAAATGAAATGCCTTATAATGTATTGTACACCATAACTTTTTAATTACAATCATTTTTTTCTTCAATAAATAGTGTCGTTTTCCAAATCTTACATAAATAATTAATAAAAAAATACCATTTTTTAAAACTGGTCTTATTTTCAACATTTCTTTATTAAGATTGAAATACGGGAAGTGGTTCAAAATCAGGGTAACGGAAACATACGATGAAACTTACAAAGCAAAGTAATATAAGACCAGTAAAAATAATTATAACCACATTATTTATCATTTATAAATTAATAAGAATAAAATATTTGAAGGCCAATATTTCATTATTAAGAATGGTAGATAGCTATTTGTTAATTTAATTTCACAATCAAGGAGAGGGGGGAGGGGGGTCAGTCTTTACTGGTAGACTTAACATGACCTAGTAAAGACTGGGCACAACTCAGAGTAAGGAAGGGGTAGAGGGAACAATACTATAGAATCTGGGTCTCAAAAAGTGGTTCATTATCCTCTCCCCGATACTAAACCTCCCAAGGGGCAGTTCTGAGAAACAATATTGAAAACTCGAAATTTATCTGATATCAGCTGATAAGAATAAGTGATATTTCTTACGACATTTAATATTTTTATTTTTAATACAGTTTTCTTTATAAATATGTACTTTAATGTTTGTTGTTAACCATATTGATTACCTAAAGGCAGTAACGTCGTTAATAAACATGTAACAGTTCCTAGATAACCAATAGCTATCTTCTTTGAGTGGGGTATCAAATAAATGCTACTGATAAGGATTTGTTGACAAGCGTCAGTGTGGATGGAAGAACAAGGAATAGACCAATAAGACAAGGACCAGTGACCACGTGATCACTATAGTTTGGATTGAGCTCACTTGAGAGGTTTAGTATCGGGGGAGAGAATAATGAACCACTTTTCAAACCGGATTGTTCCCTCTACCCCTTCCTTGCTCTGAGGAGGACACATCCTATGCATTAGAGCAACCACAAATGCAAATAATATTTAATTAGGTTTGAAGGAATTATTTAAATTAAGTTGATCATGTGTGTTATTAACACATTCATGGCGGACCACAGTCTGGGGCTGCATACCAGACTATCCACTTAGCATACAACAGTCTGGGGCTGACCCCTACTCCCTTCTCAATGTGTTTTGAAGCGTACCCTGGCATAGTTTCTTCTTACTAGCTAGTTGGTCATATAGCCGAAGTCAAGGACAAATTGAACGGTACCTTCCGCTATGAATAAAATATGTTATATTTTAATTTATTTATTTTATATAAAATCTAACCAAAAGTTAATTTGTCGCGAATGGTTTAGTATCATCAGTTTAACCCACAGGGCTAAAAGTGGCCTGGGGAAGCAGAAGGTTAACCAACATGGCTGATTGTGGCCTGAGGCAATACTAGTCCGATCCACCAGGCTAACTACAGCCTCGAGCAACATTTTAAAGATCAAAGAAAATGCCCCGACCCGCCCCTCAGTAAGGTTCATAATTTTTCTCCACCGTGAACGTGTTAAGTGTCCACTGTATAGAAGAAGTTTTTCTTTATAAAAAGTGCATAAACTCCAAGGGAATTAAAAAATCTCTGTTATATAGAAATTACTGCTATTCAGAAGTTTCCATTAAAAGAAGTTTCAGTGAATTTGAATCTCTAGGCACGATTTCCCACTAATGACACCTTTCTCAAAGAAGTAGGTTAAATTTTAGAGTAACATGTTATTACAGTTTTGATATTGAGTTACTTGAGTAAAGCTATATTTTCCTAGACGCGACTCCAGCAATAGACCCTCAAGCGATAGTCACCAGCGACCATCGCTGAGGACTCCTCTTCTGAGTTTGCATGGAGTTTTCTGATTTTCCAAAAGTACTTTTTTCTAATTACAAATTAAATGTTTCACATACAATTCCATTTTTTATTGTACAATATAGCATTGGGAATTTGTTTTCCTAGCTGAGCGACTCTTAACATGCAAACTCATATAATTTTGTGCCAGCGACTAATGCTTAGCGACTATCGCTGGAGTTGCATCTAGGAAAATCTACCTAAACAGGCCATGGCCCCTAGGGAGGGAGGGGCACAGGATCAAACACACGACCTAATGCTGTCCTTGATTTATTGCTGGCCCTGCAAAAGTGTTAAATGTTTAAAGCCACATGCCCCTGTGGCATGTGGCCCATAAACCAGTGTGCCCACACTGGTTCCTAAAAAAACGAAAAAGCTGAAAGCTTATTAAATAAAGAAGTTCTTGTAAAGTTTTACAGCCCATGATTATAAAATTATTATAAGGGTGACCACGGTCAATTCTAAAGATTTTTTATTTTTTCATTTAAAATGGGTAGGTGTAATACTTCTGTTGGTAAGTATATCAAAAATGTTTGAGCTTATATAATAATATATTCATATGATAATACAAATTTCCACTTCTAGAACAACTTTTCCAAAAGTACTTTTTTCTAATTACAAATAAACGTTTCACATACAATTCCATTTTTTATTGTACAATATAGCATGGGAATTTGATTTGATGAAGAGTGCACACTCTATACACTAAGTGAATCATAGACTATGAGTATTGTGCCGCAGTAAGAATACATAAAGATAACTGTAGATAAGAAAATATCATAGGCCTGATAGTGTAAACGGTATTGCAGTTGCAAGATGAACAAAACAGTGATTGTAAAAGATTTCACATAAGGAGATAAGATAAACAATAGTATAGAGGCAAAGCAAAGAAAGTAACATTTGTTGTTTTTATTCAAATAAAAATATCTGATTAACTAATGTATAGTATAAATATAAAAGGCAGTGAAAGAAATTATTTATAATCAACAAATGGTTCTCAGATCTATAAGAGGAAACATTAACTAAATAAAGTGCACTGGGCGACTTTTTCCTCCATCTCGACGATACAGAGAAATAGGTAAAATGGAGAGATCCACAAGTTAATTGTGTACTTGCTAACAATTGAGGTAAGAAACAATTGATGAAACAAAGTAAAAAGAGTATGGTACTTAGATGTGGTTTCAAGTATAAAATATGTTCATTATGATTAAAATTAATTAATAAATAATTAGTTCATAACTATGACTAGAGAGGATTCTTTAATATTTTTCCCTCATGTTAGAGGATTAAAAAACCCTTTAGAACTCAGTGTTTCTTGATCAATGATGTAACAATAAAAATAAACTGCAAGCATGAACAAAGAAGTAGCAGTTGTTTATAACCAAGAAAAAGGGTGATAAACAAAGTTTGTGTCCGCCAATAGTAATCTGAATCGGAAACAAAAATGGCTTAAACATTCCGGTAAATTAACTAACTCCAAAACATGTGTGCAACTTGCCATGCTTCTGCTATGGCCTGCTCGCTAACTACACAGTTCAATTCTTGCACCTGTTTTCGGAATCTAAAAATGAATCAGGATTAGCATGCTCTGTGGTCATAAAATTTAAAATTTTAAGGGTATAAAACCTGGAAGAAAACCCAGCAACTTACAAATAAATTCTAGACTTTTATTAATAAAAGTATTAGAGGATTCTGGGATGAAATAGGGCTGAATATTCATGGAAAGTGGTTAAGCAATCTGAGGTTTGCGGACGATGTCGCGGTGTTTGCTTATGACCAAAATACAATGATGAAAATGGTAGAAGATTTATTGAGAATTTGTAGTATGTTTGGTCTTACAATAAATTGGTCGAAATCAAAAATCATGACAAATCAAGGTCTTGATAAACTAGCTGTAGAGGATGGTGAAATAGAGTGTGTGAGCAATTGTCTATCTTGGTCAGTTGATGTTGTTGAAAGATCCTATGAGCAGTGAAATAAACAGAAGAATAAAGTTAGGTTGGAACAAGTGTTGGTCTCTAAAAAAGATTTTGAAAAGCAATGTATCAAGAAACCTTAAGCACAAAGTTCTACAAAGTTGTGTTTTCCCAACTATACTGTATGGATGTCAGACCTGGTCTATGACCCAGCAACTAGATAAAAAATTAGTATCAACTCAGTGCCAAATGTTGAGAGCAACGCACGGAATAAGCAAAAGAGAGAGGATTAAAAATAGACTTATAATAAAAGAAAGTGGAACAAGCTTAATGGTTAAGAGTCATGAACTGAAATGGAAATGGGCTGGACATGTGTACAGGATGGACAACAACAGATGGACTAAGATACTAACGGAATGGTCACCATATGGATTTAGTAGGAGTAGGGGAAGACCGGCTGTAAGATGGAGAGATGAGCTTGTAGAGAGATTAGGTCGTGTATGGTTTAGATCTGCTAATAACAGACATAGCTGGAATAGAATAGTCAAATTATACACAAGATAATAGACTCCTTTACCCCTCATTGAGGGAGGCTTTTGCTTCTTTGAAGTGTCAATAAAGCTATTATTATTATTATTATTATTATTATTATTATTATTATTATTAGAGGATTATCCCGACACCACATCAGGATATTCCACAAATCATCTCTAAAGAGGAATTGCAAAGGGTAGCCGACAGGAGATAAAGTAGGAACTATTGACACTGAGTTGTCCAAATGGAAGGGTATATAGATTGAGCATATCCTGTACAGCAACAAAAACAACATAGCTCGATAAGCTCTGGAGTGTCAAGTTATGACACTAGAGATTTAGAGGTTTAGACACACCTTGAGTACTTAAGCAGAAGGGAGGGATAACATTGCTAGAGAGCCTTGACAAAAACCAAAGTTGTGTAAGATTTGATGTCCTATAATCAGGGTATAATTAAAGTAAGAAACACAAGATTATATGATTATCCAAATCCATAGCATGCTCATTCTCAGGAAAGCTCATGATACTAGTTATTATCAATTGTTTGGAGAGATGATAGCTAAACAACAGTATTGTTTATTCTATCTTATACAAATAAATAGAAGGGAAAATATAAAACAGTTTCAATGTGTTAGCACTACATGATTATTTCCTCTAAGTAAAAAAATAATCGGCAGTAGAGAATTATAAATAATGATAGAAATTGAATAAACATTGTAGTAATTCAGTATTTATATTAGGGTTGGGTTATCGAAAAGATCGATGTATCGGACTTAAAAACATCGATCTTGATCTTTCGATGTATCGGACAACATCGATGTTTTCCTGAAACATCAAAAAGATCGATGCATCAAACCCCCAAAAAAACGTCGACAACGAATATCGGGAACGAGAACTAGGGATTTTTTTTTTTTTAGGGTGACCTTTTTTTTGTTCGTCGGGTTGGAGGACCAATGTTGATGAATCGAAAACATCGATGTTTTTGCCAACATTTATGTTCGTCCTTTCGATGTCGATGTATCGAAAACATTGATGTCCCAACCCTAATTTATAATTACTAGTATTCTCCACATGCTAGGAATCAGGTTACTACATTCCTTTATCATGTAGGCCGTTCATATAATATTATACAAAAGGAGTTATTCAGAATATTGCAAAGACTAATGCGGAAAGAAAAATTATAAATCATTTACAGGGTTCACTATTTATTAATTTATTTATTTTTACTATTTATCCATTAAACAAAGCAGAAAAAAATTATGCTAAGTGCCTTTTTTTTATTACAATGAGATTACTATTGTATAAGCATATACTGTGTAATCATAAGATGCAAGTTTTTCTTAATTTTGTTTGTTTTCGGTGTTTCATACCATTTCTTGAAGCATCCTCAAATAAGTTGAGAGTTGAGGTAACTAAACCCATAACAAACTGGTATGGGCTTGAGTTAGTTTCACCAAGAAAAGAGCTTAAGAATAAACGACAGAAAAAAGCAAATCAGCTTAAAGAAAAGTCAAAACTGGAAGACATGAGAACAATAATTTCCAAAGATGGAATGGGGCAAGAGACATTAAAAGAAGGCATTTGGACAAAACACATTCTAGAATTAAGAGACTTCCAGGAAGAGAGAAATCTAGAAGTAGATTGGTGAGAACCACTTCTTTTAAACCTGGCAAATAGGCCACTTATATTGGCCCTGTAAGGAGTTCAGCCACTTCACATACTAATGAACTGCCGAAGCAAATTCACGGTGTGATCAATGTGTGAGCTAAGTACATCAAAGTGCCAGGGTATAGGAGCGAAACCTGTAACTTCAACCTGCCTTGATTTATAGATGACCGACCAGATGTTACTATTGACTTTAGTACCACTCATACTCTGAATCCCTCGGAAGAAAGGAAAGTGGTACACATGAAGAAGTTTAGAACAATCTGAGAAGCGAGAAAGCCAAAGAAAAGAGCCTTACAGTCAAGCCTCGCTTTCACCAGAATGAATCAATAATTGTTCGAATGAACGATTGTGAATAATAGAGATAAAATGGTAATATATGTGATGGGTGTTAAGATTGTAAGTTCTGTTGCAGCTATTGTTAATGTCAGTTTTGACACAAGAAATAATTGAGCAATTCTGCCTCTAGCATTGTTACGCTCACATTGAGAAAGACTAGAAAACTCTAAAAAGCTAGATAATGTCTTACAATACAATTTTTATCATCTGCTGGATAAAAAAAAGAACTTACTCTTCAAACAGCCTTCGTACACATGTATATGTAAAATAGTGGTATAATTATTGCCTCTAATAATAATAAACTTGTGTGAGGTGTCACAGCTAAAACAGCTGATTTGCTAATGATTGTTTACACAATTAGCATATTCTTTTAGTTACAGACTTACAGACCATAGACTTAGTTACAGACCATAAAAGTCTTAATGCATTATATCAGCTCCTGATGCAAAAATTCAGACTTGCAACATATTTTTAACTGTAGCTAGAGACTAAAATTATAAGTAAGCAATAAACAAATTATATTAGTCAAAAGGGTCATCATAGATCCCATAAATGGATCTTCAATTAGTTATTATGATAAAAAATAAAAATATAAACAATTTAGTCATGTGCATAAAACTATTAACGAAGTCAACTAACATAATGAAAGCCAACTTTAAGAGGAAAAGTAAGGTAAGAAATTAAATAGGATGCAGAACAAAAAATATAAATAGCTTACCAATCTCTTCAAGGTCATCGCTGTCTCCATTGAAAGAATCAAGCTGGGTATCTCTAGAAGAGTTAGTGAGTGAATCGCTCTTATTCTGAATTTCGTTGCTCGCAGTCGCTTTTTTATCCTTTCCATTCATTGATTTTTCGTCGTCTGTTTTCCGAAGTGGATCATTTATCTCAATGTTCTGTGACACAAGACTAGTCGGTTTCATAGGTAGGAGTTCAGGCAATTGTTCAGGCCCGTTGAAAAGATTAAAGTTGTTAAGAGGATGAGATTTGGAAGCATCTACCCTGTGTTCCTGGCCAGGGACAGGTGGGCGGACTGTAGCATCCCCTCCACCACTACCAGGTGAAGTATCAATTTCTTCTGTAAGCATTTCTCCCAAGCTTTGCCACAAACCTTCAAAACTTCCGTCTCCAGCTATTTTAAGCTGCGGCAATGCCTAAATGAACAAAAATACTAAAACCATTAAAAACAAAAATAGATGTTAGGGTGGAACACTGACATATATGTGAAAATGTTAAGCTTGGTCCTTAAAATTGTTAAGAGTTTATTCGAATAATAAAATGTTAAATTTAATTATAAGTGAGAACAAATGTAAGGAGCATTAGATGTTGAAGACTGAAGCTTTCTTTTTTAGAAAGAATATTGCTATGGGTAATTACTTTCTCTGCCTAATTAGTTTATCATGTATGTCACATACTGTCAGTATGTCTTGTTGTTGCTTCAAGTAAACATCACGATGCACCACACTCCTGAAGATGCTTCCAGTAGTGGAAGCGAAACGTCGGACTTCATCCCCTTCGTGACGGGGATTTCACTGGAAAACCAAGCAGTTTATTACAAGTCTACCCACGGAAGCCTACGCACCAAGTTAAATGATGTTTGTTTACTTTTACTGCTTTCTATAGGTCAGAAAATCCTACATAATCTTCCATTGACTTTTCTTCTTTTTTCTGATTTTAAATATTTATTATTTTGAAGTGGAACCACAGATATGGGAGCATGACTGACCACACCTATATTAAGAGGGTTAATAATTGTCTTAAATTGTATAGAGTAATATGATTTAAAACTAGGGAGGGTTAAAGTTACTGAGGATTTGTTTGTGAAGACATTCTGTTTTTTTTTTTGTTTTTTTTAAAAAAATAAGATATACTTTTATAAAGAAGACGATTTATTACTTTTACATGACACAAAAGCCAACAATATAGAATATATTCTAGACAACCTATCTCGCATACGGTCATACTTGGAGTGAGGAAGTAAAACACACAGTGCTACCAGTAGGGCAGGATTAAGAGGGGGCTAATTGAAATAATTACACATTTTAACAGTTATCTAGTTGGTGCTGCACCTTATCACTGATAATATCGAAAAATTTACATTTGTTTTTGACTAATAGACATTATCACTTCTATACACAAATGAGATGATATTCCTCAGTCTAAAGAACTGTTAGAAAGGGGGGGGGGGGGGGGTATAAGTGTTATTATCGTTTTGTCAGCTTATTGACCAAGCCCTACAATGGAAACACACTGTTCAACACAATTAACATATTATACCCAATAAGTCACAGGTACATTAAAGATATCATAGCACAACATATTCTGCCCTTTGCATGTCAGTGACAATATTGCACTATTACCAAACCAAATTGTAAAATAACTCCTTCAAGAAGTTGGAATCGGGACAATGGACAGACCTGCTCAAAGTCCAGATCTCAATCCTATATACTAAGTCTGAAACATGATAGGGAGGCACCTGAGAGTATGACCAAGTCCCCCTTGTACCCTTGAGGCCCTCTGATCATCAAACGGAAAGAATGGGATAACTTGGACCAACACACAATGAATTATTTACTTCTAACTTTCCAACGCCGTATGCAAGCTGTAATATAACCTAGAGGAGGAAACAGTAGGTACATTTTATTTTCAGTTTCCTTCATTTTTAAAAAAAAAAAAAAAAATCTGTTATATTTTATTTTATTTATATATATTAATTATTCACTTTAAGAAATATATGCGTTAATGTGTTGAGCAGTGTATATCAATACTAGGAGCAGCACCACCAAGGTTACTTCACTCCTAGAGAGGGAGGGGGGAAATAAATTATAAGGGACTCCTGTCAGAGTGTCGCACTAGTTTGCAATAATGTACTAAAACACTCTCGCCTTCTGTAGCACCTTTCAAAATATCAGTCTAATCAGAAAGGGTTTGAAACCAATTATCTAGACCAGGGGTCTCAAATCTTTTTGGTTGAAGGGCCGGATGTGGATAAGATGGTCCATAACGGGCCGGATTAAGTAAGCAACATTTAGCTATCAGACGTCACAATGGTAGAAAACGTATAATAAGCTCATAAACCATATCCATTTTGGCTAAAAAAAAGTATATAAGTCTTGTGCTGATCTTTTATAATTGTTGAAATGGCAATTGATTATGAAGAACTTATAATTATGCATTGTTAGGTTCATAATTTGTTAAAGTCTTTTATGGCGCAGTGGGCAGAATAAAAACGTCTCACAGGCCGGATCCGGCCCGTGGGCTGTAGTTTGAAGACCAAGGGTCTAGACCATGAAATGAGTTTAAGATTGAAAAAAGTTTACACAATTCAAGTTACACAATAACCCTCTTGGTTTCAAAATAATTAATACATTTTAAAATTCTAAGATAAGTTATTATTTTCTTTAATGAACATATTGCACTATGTTGAAAGGAATAAGTATTAGATAGGGGAGAGCCCTAGTAATAAATATGCAGCACTTTTTGCTGAAGTACTTACAGTGGGGCTTCGGGTAACTATTTCAAACTCCTCGCATATAAAAGTAGAATCGGTTGATTCTAATCCGACGATCTCCTCCATCAGAGCTTTTCATTCCCTAGACACGGACAAACACAAAACACATTATAAGCCGACTTCCAAGCACAAGACGATAACAATAAAACGGACAGTAAGGTAAGTGTATTGAAAACAAGTAAAAATAATGACAGTAGAAAACTTAACGATTTAACCGTTTCTCCGATATGTAATTGTTGAAATGAAATGATTCGAGTTCCCAAGAGTAATAGTCTATTACACAAGGATCGACAATAACTCTCAACCAATTAAACCAAGAAAAGCAAAAAGAAAGTGAAGTTAAACAAATAAATCGTCGGTTCGTCGATGCAACCGAAATCATCGGTCAAATAAGTAAATAGACAGTTGGGTACATGTAGAGTTGTAACAATAGGTTGACATGTTGAAGAAGAACTCGCCGTCTGGTAATAAGGAATCATACAATAGATAACACCGATTCTAATGACTTACAAGACGTTCTCACGCTAAACAAAAGAATATTGACCGAAAATACTTATAGTTACCTATAATTAATATATTTTACCTTATCCTCCCTTTAGAATCATGATATCTTTGAACAGAATCATCAATAGAGACGAATTCTAAATCCAAAAACTATATTATCGGCCAAACAAACAAAGAAAAAAAACTTAAAAAATAATATAATGATATTTGTTATGGACGAACGTAAGACTATCGATAGTAAAACATATGGTTGACAAAACAATCGATATATTATTATCTTAGACGTAGACGATAAAGAAAATTAATATTAATTTAACAATGTTTACGAATTTAATTCCTATTATTACAATTCTTTAAATTGAACAATGGGACAAAGATAAAAGAAGAAGAAAAAAGTTAACTTAGAAAAGGAATAAATCGAAAGGCAGCCGTGAAATATCGATATCTCGAATAATTAAGTGCGAGTCTTAATGTCAAAATCCAGCTGTTTAAATCAAGTTCCAATGTTGTCCAGAGTCCAGATGTTATATATCTCTGTGCTGTATGACCCAAAAACATTTTAGAAAAGATTCTCTCCCCCCCCCCCCCCCCCACTCTATTCGAAATAGAGTCCCCGCGTTAATATACGATTTTAAATTATAAACGGCGTTAGCAAGCTCACAAATTTAATGACGATATAAACATTGATTTTAAATATACATACTTGCTCTAAATGTAGGCTCAGGAAGAAGAACACCATGTTTTATTTCACATTATCCGATAAGGAATAATAAACAATTTAACTTGAATACAGTGATCAGTGATCAGCAGAGACCTTCAAAATGTAGCATTTATTTTTATGAAATGTGGCACTAAAAAGTGTGGCAATGTGGCACTTATTTTGGCCAAATGTGGCATTTATTTTTCAACTTTCAACACCCCCCCCCCCCCCCCCCCCATCACCTTTCCATTGTAAAAGGTATATTAACTCGTGCAACTTGAGTCCTATTATCTACATTATTACAATTTAAAGGTATTTACAATACCCTACAATGACCCACATTGAGCAGTGATGAGCTAGAGCTAATGGCTCTTAATCCTTAGGGTAGTGACACACTTCGCCACCCGCAGTCGTGAAATGGACCCAGAGGAGATAGCTGTGCATGCATATCATTATGTTGAAATAAGAAGGAAAAAAGGCGTTTTTGGGTTCATCGAATAATTTCAGACAAAAATAATATCTTCTAGTTTGTTTCATACAGTGTACCTACCCCGTACCAAAGAGGACAGTAACAATTTTTGCCAAATGTCGTGTGGAACTTTCAACGAATTGCTTAGAATATTGAAGAACAGTTTGACCAGTAGACACTTATATGAGGGATGCAGTTTGCCCCTGATATGATTTCCCCTAGATTTAATTGAAGGAGTGGGGACTGAGTGGCAGTGGCTTGGATGGCAACGTCTGATGGGTTCAATTGAAAACAATGGGCTGACCGGGTGGCGCCACCTGCAGGTAGCAGCTAGACAGAGGGACGGTGGACCGGGTAGTGCTACCCGGCAGGTGGCGCCACCTCGAGTGGTAGGTTGCATACTATTCTCTTGGGTAGCATCACTCGAGTGGTGCTACCCGAATGACTAAGTGTGTCACTACCCTAAGATAGAAATCCACGTCACTTGGGGAATCCTCAGCACCTTGGAATCCTGCCCTGCAAGGGCGTATCTTACCTGGTTTTATGGGTTGTAGCAGAACCCTTAGAATATTAGAATATTTCTATTTTTGGAACGAAGTTCCTTATGGCACGTTCTGGAGCCTGGGTGTGAATCCGAAAAAAACGACAAAAATCACCGTCACAAAATCAAAAAATCGGTCCGAGACAACTCAGACAAACTTTCTCATATACGTGTTCATAATTATTTAGCCCAGTGTTTTCCATTTATTAGTTTTCGTATGTAAATTTAATTATTATTGAGCATTTCATTAAAATGTTTCATAAAAATAACTTCTCCCGGGCGGGGAATCGAACCCGGGCTCTCTCGGTCCGCGTTTTAAGCTTTTTTCTCAGGAACTAGATTTTTCCCGGGAAAACGGCTTATATCGTTGGATTCGTATTTAAATGGACTATATTTTAGAATTTTTTAATCAAAATCGTCGGAACCGTTTTCGAGAAATAATTTTTTTTCACGTTTTTTCAGAGTTTTTGGGGGGTAGCGCCCCTAAATTTGGAGCTAAAATTCATTTCTCGATTTCGCCTCGGGGTATGATTTTTCTAAACATGCATGCCAAATTTCTTCAAAATCGGCCCAGTAGATTAGGCTCCAGGCGTCTGCACAGACGACAGACAGACGACAGACAGACGACAGACGACAGACAGACATTTTTTAAAAACCACTTTTTTGGACTCAGGGGACCTCAAAACGTGTAAATCCATCAAAATCTCAAAATCGAATTTTCGCGCCATCACAATACTTTCTCTTTATATGAGAAAGTAAAAAGGGTGTCCCGCGACACCACACGAATTTTTTTCTTAGAACTTGGCCCAAATAAGGCAAAATGTGGCACAAAGTGTGGCATTTTACCGATAATCAGCAAAATGTGACTTTTTACCAAAAAATAAGCAAAATGTGGCATTTTAGTATGGCGCCATGGCAAAAAGGCATTTGAAGGTCTCTGGTGATCAGTCAGCACACCATACACCTAGCTTTCTTGGGAGCCTTATTATTGAGCTAACATATTAGAAGCTTATCCATTAGAACCATAGATACTATCTGGTGTAGGTCACCCTTGAAAAAAGAATTGATAGGTTCTTGGTTCTTGCACATTTCACTTTTATTTTTGCTACATTTTAGTCTCCTACTAGGGTGCTTAATAAAATCACAGGGAAGTACTTTTTAGGGTTTTCGTAAATTTTTAAGCATATCTTATCAGAGGTGCACTTGCAAATCTTCCAGTACCAGTACACTGAGGGGCCCGGACCGGAAAATTTTGGAAATTATAACATCTAAATATTAGCGTTGGGAACCTATCGATTGAAAACAGTCGACTAATCGGTTGTTTTAAAATATTCATTCATTCGGTTGTGGATATCTAGTTTTCATTCGACTGATATCAGTCTATATATTTTGGAGTTGTATTAGTTGTAATTCGGACGTGTATATGTGGACATGTGTATAACAAGATAACGGGTGTGCCTTCTCACTCCTCCTCAGCTCTGAGCCCTTCACCGTCTTTCCTTTCCCCAACCCAAGACCAAAAAACATTCGACTGGATTCAGTCTCAGTCTATATTTTTTCATTCGAATGAAAACGATATCATAGCAGCCAAAACCAAAAAACATCCGAATGAAACATTCAACTGGATTCCGTCTCAGTCTAGATAGATAGATAGATAGAAAACATGTTTATTAGAGCCGATTATACATAAAATATTAACAATTTAGCAAACATGATACCCCAATGCCTTTTTTTTGGCCGTCTGGGGGGAGTTGGTATCACAATGTTTGTTTCCTTTCATTTCCCACTTTACTATTTAATTAATTATTAACATTTTTAATTTAGTTATTAAGAGTGAAAAGGTTAAGCTACACCCCAAGGCAAATAGAGCAATGAGTGAATTCATAAACAAAAGAAGACGAAAGAATATAAGTTAACAATAAATAAGTATACTACATGGATAAATAAGTTAACTACATGTATAAACCGCAACTATACTCTGTAGAGATGCATTTAATAACTATGCCTATTGCATATTCACCCCTATTCCTACCCCCATCACTTCTATATTGCCATGCTTTTCTCACGTACTTTGCCAGGGTCTTCCAGTTCCTCCCACTCATCAAGCTGATGAAGGTTGGGCAGTCTCAGTCTATATTTTTTCATTCAAATGAAAAGTTTGCCAAGAGATAATGAGTGTCAAGCGCCTTCTCACTCTCACCCCCCTCAGCTCTGAACACTTCATGGTCTACACCGTGTTCCCATTCCCTACCACTCTTAAATTAAAAACAAAAACATCCAATTGAAACATTCGAATTGCGGGTTCAGTCTCGGTCTTTATCTTTATTCATATACCCTATTTCCGCTATGAAACTGTTTTCATTCGAATGAATTCAGTCGATTGAATTCAATGGACTGTTTTTCCCCGAATCGACTTATTCATTCGGTTGTTTTTTCTAGTCGGTTGTCCCAACTCTACTAAAAATGCGCATTTATGCATTCTGGAGCTGGAGGTAAAATTTACCATAGGGCCCCAAGGCCTGATTAGTCACAAAGTAACAAAACTAAGTCTTCTTTAGGGAAAAAATCCCGTTTAATAACTCCATACAGTAGTACAACTTTCTGATAGTTGAATTTTGTAAAACTGCTGGAAAAATTTTTATGACAACAGTGCAATTGCCTAAATTAATTTAAGCAACTTATTATTTTTATCATTCTATTAGCTATTATAGGTATTCACATTCAGAATAAATTAAGAAAAAATGTTTTATGTATAGTTAGTTACTGTATACCGATTCTTTTTTCGATCGCTAAAACTATTTATAGTTTTTATTATGGAGAGAATGCGGGGAGGGAGATAGACGAGGGGATTAGGAGGTGGCTTTGGTTCCCCCACCTCTCTATTTGACCTACCTCTTCAATAGCACAGCAATCCTAGGGGCCTCGAGACCAGGCGACTAGGCTTTATTGGGGGGAAATGAAATAAATTTTACAATAATAATGGATTTTAAAAGCCTAAAATCATAAAAGTATACGCAATAGGATGTGAGGAGGCTATGTGCCACTCTTATAATTGGCAGTGTATTTATTTTTGTTTTGTTGAATTTCGATCGGATCACAACATTGATAATGGAAATAATGTCACAAACAAAGTTAGTTGAGAGGGATTATGAATGAGTACTAAGACTTGTTTTAATAAGTTTTTATAATACTGTACATGAATTTAGCAAAATATAATCCCTATATACAATACAATTGTACGAGTATGACACAATAGTTTTAGTACAGTAGTACCACTACAAATCCCAAAACAGAAATTGATAAATCTATTTTTAATTTATTTTTTATGCTACTTAAACAATATAATATTCAAATATCGAAATTGAATATATATATATATATATTGAATATTGATATTGAATTACTAAGTAAAAATTATACTAGAAGTTTCTTAGTCTTTGGTCCACAGATTATTACTTTCTCATGTAAAGAGGAAGTATTATGATGGTGCGAAAATTCTATTTTGATGGACTGGTATATTTTGACTTTACTTATTAGAAGATACTGCCAGATTTTTGTATTTGTTGCTCAATTTTGACATAAAAATAAAAATACTGTATTCAAAGGGAAGAGGTTGCACTAAGTCCAATAATAACCTTATTTTTGGGCTAACCCTTTTCTAGTTTAGAAGATATGGCCAGATTTGAGTATTATTATTTTTTTTTAAATCAATTTTGACATAAAAAATACTCTCTCTACAAGGAGGAGATTCTTTTGGCGCTGTATTTTTTAGTTTAGCAGTTATGTCCAAAGAACCACCAGTTTAGCAGAGGACCTATCAAACTATCAAGGAGCCTTACAAGAAAGAGGTACCTAGTAAAAATACATCCTTTACAAGGAAGAGGCCTTCCTTGTTCGCGGTCATTTTTACTTTAGCAGATATGGATTTTTGTGACTTTTTTTGGCTCCAATTCGCCATATAAATACTACCTTTACAAGGAAGAGGTAGAGCTAAGTTTAAAAATTAGGTTTTGTGGCACTCTCTTCTATACATAGTTTTTTTTATTTTTTACTATTTAAAATTACTTCCTTTACAGCAGGGGTTCCCAAAGTTTTTTTTACCAAGCCCCCCCACAGTCAAGAATTAATCTTCCCACGCCCCCCCCCCCCCCCCCCCCCCACCCCCCTTACACAAATTTATGAGATAATGAAAAAAATTAAATGAACCATTATTACCTTGAATAACCATTCATTTATTTGTATTTTACTATTTTTTTATAACATTACAAGTAAATCTTATTACAGATGATCTTATAATATTAATAGGTAATATTATCTTATGAGATGGATGAGCTAGTATTTTTTTTTTACAAGAGTCCCTATTCTTGGATGAGTATTAGAAAGTGCACAACGAAAATCAAGCACAGCATCAAGTTTGCCACGATACTTTGTTTTTATTTCAACAAGTGCTGAAAAAAACGTAATACTTAACCCAAAGCGATGATTTGTCCATTTTACCAAAATCGGCACCAGAACCTTTTTTTATTTCTAAAGCTTGTTCTTGAAGTGTTTCGGGCAGGGAATCGATGTTGACAGTGAAAGGATCTATTGTTAATTTGTAAATGTTGTCATTACTTGTGTTAGGAAAGTATCTGTTGAATGCGTCAGTGAGGTTCTCCAACTGGTTTGATATTTGGATTTTTATATAATCGCATTAGACGTTCGGACGGCAAAGCTAACTCGATCTCGAGGTCCCACGCCCCCCTTGACTTGTCTTCACGCCTCCCTTGGGGGGCGCGCCCCCCACTTTGGGAACCAATGCTTTACAGGGACGAGGTAGCGCTAAGTCCAATAATGGGTTCCTATAGGCGCTCTCTTCTAGTTTAGCTGATATGGCCAATTTTGTATTTTTTTTCGGTTAATTTGGACATAAAAATACTATGTTACTTATTCTCCAAATCCTGCAGTCAAAAATCCTTAAAAAAAAAAAAACAATGCTCCTTTCTATGTTTCCAACATTACTCTCGATGAAGATTTGAATGTGCCGTTTGTCCGAAATCTAACCGAATCCCAATATAGAAAATTCCATGAATCCATATCCCACCATCCTGATCCTCTTGTACAACTCCTGTCCTCTCAGTTTAGCCCAAGTAACCCACCAAGATGTTTGAAGAGGAGGTGGTTAGAGATCTTTTATTTTTAAACTAAGATAAATATCTTAGTAAGTAGAGTAAGTTCTTAGTAGGGAGCCAGGGTGGCCGAGGTCGTGATGACACCACTCAGCTATCACTGAGTCGAGGCAACTCGTGGTCGTGGGTTCGATCCCGGGCCGTGATATACTGAATGCATCTATGAATCACGGACGGAGCAGGGCTAGGGCACCCCACGAGAGGTTCTCTTCCCCCCACGCTGTCTAGTGGGTTCGATCCGTGTCATGAGATGTGATCTGTATCTATGGTTCAAGGTCGGAGTAGGGCGAGGGGACCCCCTGAGGGGTCCTCTTCCCCCACACTTTGAAGCACGCTCATATAGCTTACTAATGACCACATCATACTCACTTCGGCGGTACAATGTACAAATGTATAATGTGTAAAGTAGCTGGAACTCTCCACCACGGGGAAGTAAAATGGGTCCACTGTAGGCCTGATTGCGAGGTTCGAACAAGTGGTTCGTCCTACCCGTCTAGTTGGAAGTACTAGGTAACTACTACTACTACTAGTTCTTAGTAAATATCTTAGTAGAGTTGGTTCTTTGTATTGTTTAATTTAATTGTTGTTTGGTCTTAAAGGAAAAATAAAATGCTCCCTTTAGCCATATTTCAAATTGATATTGATGTTCTCTGCTAAAACAAGATCCAATATTTGACGGTATTAATTTTAGGTAAAGGTTTCGACTCTTATAGAGCTTCTTGGGTACTATTTGAATCTTCATAATTATTAATGATAGTTTCTGTTCTTTCAAGAACAGATTCAAGGTTTTTTTATTTAACAAAAAGTGTCTTGTTATAAGTAGGCATGTTTTCAATAAGTTGAGAGGATTAGGTTTTTTAATAAGTTTTTACAAAATATAATAATGAAGTTATTAGTAGATAAAATAAAGTCGGAATAAAGGAACGTTAACAAATTAAAGAGATTCGTGGAAAGTAAAAGGTAAGATAAGAAGGATAAAATATAAAGGTGCTTTCATTGCCTGGTTGATATGAAAAAGGAATACTCTAGGAGGGCGTTAGATAAGGGTACGTGAGTGCATGAAGTACACAAGGAAAGATGCAAGTGGTAGTGAAAGGAGAGGAGCCCACACAAACCTGTACACTGAAACATGCAGACAGAACAGTATGACTCTGCTCCCACCAAATCCACTCGCTCAACAAGCATATAACAATGAGCATACTCGTAGAGCTCACTTCTAGGTATTGATACAAAGTAGAAATAAATTGAAAATGGCACTTATCAAGATCCAATTGACGAAATCTAATTAAGTTATTAGTAGAATTAGATAATTCACAATCGTCGGGTGATCCAATGATGTTATTAGTAGAATCAGGTCTCCACAAACAACGTCCTGATGATTTTACGGTAAAAACGATCTTCAAGACTTTTTTCAGTAATTGGCGATAGCGATAGAATATTATTATTTTTTACAGTAAACAGAATTGTTAAAGGTACAGTAAATAAATTCGAAAGGAATGACGGCAGTACTCCGATTAAACCTACTGGGGATCCACAACATTAGTTTATGCACTTGAGAAATTACAATAGCTTTACTCTCTTATATATTTCCTATCCCAGGGCTTGATTTGTGATGTCCCGTAGGCCGTAATGGTACCTCTGAGGGAAGATTGTTTTAGACACATAGGATTTTAATTTTTACTATTTTTTTATTTTTTACCAAGTTACTTTTAAAATGCTCAGAAAAGCATTAAAAAGGTCAAAATTATAAAAAGGAATCCATTTTTTACAAATCAAGCACTGTCCTATCCTATAATATATATATATATATATATATATATATATATATATATATATATATATATATATATATATATGTATATATGTATATATATTATCTCTGGCTTTACTATCACACCAATTAAAAACCATCAGTTAATTTTATAACCATCATTCATTGTTAATAACCTTTTCGGTTGACTGCTCCCTTCAATCAGTGTCAAGTTCAAATACAAGGTAATTTTAAGCCGAAAAATCACAACCAACTGCTTGTTAACCAGCTAGTGATTCTAAACACCCCCTAAATAATGAAAAATATATTGAAATTACCAAAAGATCCACAGGCACAGTAGTAAAAAGATAAGGTTAACATAATCAGTACACTAATAATTAATAAAAACAGTTCATATTATTTTTATAATAATTATTTTCTAAATTTATAATAACAAAAAATGAGTGTAGAATTTCAAACTTGTAAATTATCATTAAGTGAATGTACAAATAAAAATATACATATGAAACAACTCTTAAAACAAGAATTACAATAAATATAAAATTCTTAATCCTTACTTCTTCCATGTTGATAAATAATTGATTTTCTATTTTTGAAATACAGTAATAATATTTTAATTTAATTAATAATAAACATAGATAACAAGAGATATAATAATCAAAGAGAGTGCATACAAACAGCATAAACACAATTTGAGATGAATAAATTTACAAACTTCTCAAAGTATAAATAAATAGATAAATAAATAGGTAAGTGAATAAATTTAAAAACTTCTTAAAAGTGTAAATAAATAGGTAACAAAAGAAGAATTTTATATTCTTTTATTCGACAAACATTGGCATCTGCATCAAAGCCATCAAATGAGCATTAACTTTTTTCTAAGGTTTGTACTCAACCCTTCCTCTTCATAAGAAATTTATAAATTAAGAAATGCTTCATCTTTCCCTAAGAGTGCATTAAAAGACAAAAATCCACCAGCTCATCAGTGTTTTAATGCAGATTAAAATACAAGTTATGAATTCTTAATTTTCTTGTTTTTTTGGTTGGATTTAGTTTTTTGCTGGGCAGCACCTCCAAACAAAGATGTCATCACTTCAGATATTTCAGGCATATCGTATTTAGTCAAGTTACTAAGCTGTTCCATTTCCTAAAACAAAATTTAAAAAAAAAAAAAAAGTTACAGATCACAAGAAAATACATTTTTTCCAGGGGGGCTTTTACACCGGAAGACACAGACCACTTAGGTGGTCTTGAAGAAACCAGGGTTAGGGGGGGACCTCAGTCTTCGGTCATTAACCGTACCTCAATATTTATCAAATGGTTTCCAGGCCGAAGCCTGATAGCACTAATCTTTCGAGCAGCTACCCATTTGTTTAAACAATGCTGAATGAAAATTGAGAGGGGGCCAGGAATTGAACCCAGAGCAGAATCATCAGGCAAAAATCATCTAACTACTGACCACGCCTGATACTGCTTAACTTGTGATAGAATGCCAATCCCTCTCCCTAATGGGCTACTCTGATAAAAGTACTTAATATCCACAGGAATTTCATAAATTTCTGATAAAAGTACTTAATATCCACAGGAATTTCAGGAATCCAATAGATTTTTAGCATATCCATTTAAAGGATAATTTGACCCCTAATTAGATTAATTAAATAAATCTTTTTACAAATGCAATTTATTTTCTCTTTGATACAGTGATATCCCTTGTGTTGGAAATGACAGACATTGACAGACATGTATATGTATATTTTTAATTTATATAATTTGATTGACCAGTGTTTTATAAGTCAGTTTGGTAATAAAGACTCGAAGAGAAAAAAATGTGTATTAATTATTAAGTGCATTTTGCACAAAGTGGCGACCGTGATTAAAAGAATTTAAAGAGAAGAAAGTGGCGACCGTGATTTGAAGAATTAAAGAGAAGATTAAAATTTAGAAAAAAGAAAAAAGGTTTAACTCAAGAAAGGTATGGAAGAATCAAGGTACTATAAAGAGCGGAACATTATAAGAAAACATATTGACGAAATTTACTTCAAGCTAAAAAAGGGAGAAGAAGTTGAAATTCTAAATCAAACTATTCAAGGCAAACAAGAAAGGTTAATTAAATTAGATGAAACTATTCAATTTTTGATGTCAGAAAAAGAAGATATTACGGATGAAAATTGGAATGAAGAATTTGAAGCAGCAGAAAATTATAAAGATAAGTGTGCGTATATAATTGTGGATCATGTCAAAATTAAAGAAAACAAGTATTCAAGTAAAGATGATGAAGATACTGATAAAAAGAAATATAAACTGCCTAAGTTGGAGTATACCAAGTTTGACGGACAGGCAAAAAATTGGCTACCTTTCTGGGGTCAGTTTAGGAAGATAGCGGAAGACAAGAAGATGGACGAAGAAGACAAGTTCCAGTATCTACTACAAGTGACAACTGGAAAGGCGAGAACATTAGTTGAGAGCTTCCCACCATCAGGAAACAATTTTTCAAAAGTCATAAGTATATTAAAGGATAGATTTGCGAGAAATGAGGTACTTGTGGAACATTATGTTCGAGAACTGTTGAACATAATGTTGAAACAAGTTACAAATAAAAATAAAATGGGGTTAACGGAATTATATGATTCCATTTCTAGACAAATTAACGCCCTTGAAACTTTGAATATGACCAAAGACAGTTACGCGGCTATGCTCCTCCCGATGATCGAATCGGCTTTGCCAACTCATATATTAATTGAGTGGGAAAGATCAAAAGTTAAAATCAATAATCACAGCAAAGAAAATCAAAGTTTTAGTTTAAATAATTTAATGGATTTTCTTAGGGGGGAAGTTGAGAGTGAAGAAAGAGTAAAATTTGCCCAACAAAGTTTAGATAATTTAGGTATTAGAAATCGGGAGGTGGATAGTAAATTAGAGGAAAATTTGCCAACAGCGGCTAATTTAATTAATCAAAATTTTAGTAATAAACCTGTTGTGGATAATTGTATTTTTTGCGGGAAACATCATTTAAGTCAGGAGTGTTTTAAAGGGAATTATATGTCACTTAAAGATAAGAAAGAATTGATAATTAAAAATAAACGTTGTTTTAGTTGTTTCAAGAAATCACACACTTCTAGAGACTGTAAGTTTCCTCCAAGGTGTTTTCTATGTAGGAAAATTCATTATGTTATAATGTGTCCGGAACTACCATGTCACAAGCCAATACAAAGGGATGGAAGAAATGGACAGTTCAAGAAGGGAGAACAATCAAAGAAGGACTCAGGAGAGAAGGTAGTTCAAGTAAATAGTAACCTGAATGAGGTATCAGAGGTATACATGCAAACTTTAATACTAAATATAAGTAACCCGGGAGATAGAAGTAAAACCAAGAAGGTTAGGGTTTTATTAGATTCAGGGTCGCAAAAATCGTATATCCATACAAAACTGGTGAGTGAGTTAAATTTACCAGAGGTAGGACAATGCACAATGGTCCATTCTTTATTTGGAGAAGTGGAGAAGAAACAAAAACATTGTCAACATCATGTTAATTTAGAAGGTTTAAATAATGAATATAATTTTGAGACTATGGTTTATACTGAAGATAAAATTTGTAATACGGTTCCCCGAGTGGAAGCTTTAAGTTTATTAAAAAAGTTAAGGGAAAATAATATTATATTGAGCGACAATAAAGAAGAAAAGGTGAGTGAAATAGGTTTACTCTTATGGGCAGATGTGATAGGACAGTTATTATCAGGAAAGATGGTAAAGGTAGGAAATATTACGTGTATTGATACTTGGTTTGGATGGACAGCAATGGGCAGTAATAATGTATTGAATTTAAGCAGCGCGGTAAGCTTACAAAATGTATTTCATATTACTAATCTTTGGGAATTAGAAGCAATTGGAATAAGTGATGCGGGGAGAGTAATAAGTAAAAAAGAACGAGAAACTGAGATGTTAGGGAAATGTAATAATAGTTTAAGAATAAATGAAAGGTTGAGAGATAAAGTTAGGTTGCCATTGGTGAGTGAATCAATACAGTTAGGAGATAATAGGAAAGTAGCAGAAAGACGATTGACAAGTGTGACAAATAGATTAGCAAAATTAGAAAGACTAGAGGATTATGATAAAGAATGTAGATTTTGGTTTAACAGTGGGATGATAGAGATGGCTATAGAAAGGGAGAATAAGGGATTACACTATCTACAACATACACCGGTTATTAAAGAGAGTTGTTTGACCACAAAGAATAGACTGGTGTTTGACGCGTCGTGGAAGGATGAAAACAGATATTGTTTATATGGGGCATTAGGAAAGGGACAAAATGTATTGGAACTAACACCGGATTTAATAACAAAATTTAGGTTAGGAAAAATAGGTGTTACAGACAATGCAAAAGCATCTTTACAAATAAGTATATTTCCAGAAGATAGATATTTGCTCAGGTTTCAATGGTGGAAATACAGGAAAAAAGAATTACAAATTTTAGGTTTGAAAATATTGACTAATATTAATTATTGTTATATTTTTCTTTTATTATTATAACTTTTTGATATTTTTGGTATCTGATACTACATAGATAAAAATTATTATATAACTGATAACTTTGATTCTCTTTGCTGCGGGCACGGGCGGGGAGGATGTTGGAAATGACAGACATTGACAGACATGTATATGTATATTTTTAATTTATATAATTTGATTGACCAGTGTTTTATAAGTCAGTTTGGTAATAAAGACTCGAAGAGAAAAAAATGTGTATTAATTATTAAGTGCATTTTGCACACCTTGGTTACCTAAACGGTGAGTTTAACTTTTAACCTATTTTGTATCCTTCTGAGTAGTTTATTCATAATAGGATCAAGCAAGGAGAGAAATTCCACAATTTTAAGAAAATTGCCATTGTTATGTAAATTGCTAGTGTATCACAGCTGCCACAGAATGCCAAATTTTGTTCACCTAGAACTCTAACAAATGATATTCCCTGTTTTAAAATCTGATGTAGGTATGTAGGTATTCTTTTTCTCCTTTAAGCTTTTTATAATAACAATATCTATAGCTGTATTATGTTTTAGACTTGGTAAATTATGTTTTAGAAGTAGGTAATATGTTCAACTCATCTCATGTGAAGATAGAATCACTAATAGGTTTTGGCAATCATTACATTCAGTCTGTGCAAGACTTTTTCTTGAACTTAAATTTCGCCAAATACTTTGCAGCAAAAACATAAAATCTATAGTAAACACATTATACTTTTTAACTCTGACAGCTTGGGAAAATCGAGAAAAAAAATGGGAGGAGAGTGAATGAGAGCTTGAGATTTTGGCGGGTAATAGGTCATTGCCAGACCTATTACCCGCAAAAATCTCAAGCTCTCATTCACTCTCCTCCCATTTATTTTCTCGATTTTCCTAAGCTGTCAGAGTTAAAAAGTATAATGTGATTACTATAATCTGTTGATACAAAATACAGGAGGAATTCATGGTAAACTTATTCTCCATTGTGATTGTTATTTATTTTTATTATTTAAATTCCTCTAAAGTACTACTGAAAAGGTTTTTTTCTAATCAAAAGGACATTTTCTTCTCACTTGTTTTGACCCATTTGCAACCTTAAGTGTTGCATATGGTATTTGTACCAAATTTCAACTCTCTAGCTTGAAAAAAACTGTGGGAGTTATGCATGACACAGACACACCACTAAAATCGTCTTAAAAATACCAAAAATGGATAATTCCGTTGGTTTTGGATTTTTTTGGTGAAAACAATACTTTTCCTACATACCTTACTAGTAATATTTAATGTCTTAAGACTATTAGAAAAATAGACTTTCATGAAATGTCAGTTGATTCAATAACTCTTAGATTACACTGCTACTACCAATCTAAAGAGAAATCTAAATTAAAATAAGATCAAACTTTAAATTTAGTTAGACTTATTTCTTACCTTCCTTGCTTCAGGGTCATTCATCATCCTGGGCAAAACCATAAGCAGGAGAAGAGGTAAAACCATCATTAGAACCTATACAAAGAACAGTCATTAAAATTTAAAATATAAACAATATGTTGGATGTTAATTTGTGATATGTGTATGCTCTTACCCACATTGAATGACAATTGGGCATTTTACAAGGTGTAAGTTTCATACTTTCTTTAATTACATTATTAAAACTCTGATAGTAACTATTAATACTATAATTGCATTATAATACACTCTTCCCCAATCTCTTTTTCAAGCTTATATTCTCTTTAAAAAAAAAATCTAGGGAAAATCTTTTCCGCTCTCCACCAGTTTGTTTTTTTCAAACGCCTATTGCCAAGCTATGTCCTGCTGACGAATATAGCCGACCACATATTCTTAAAAGGCACCAAAAGATTTACTTATACAAAAAATTCTAGCTTGATGTTAGTCAGACACTTTTTGCACGCTATCTCCTGGACTATTATTTTTATTAAATGTTACATCTTTAAAAAAAAAAAAAATAATAATAAAAAAAAAACATTACCATAGGATTAAAGAGGAAGTCAGTAATCCTCCATTGCTCTCTAACTTGAAAGTATCTGGTTAATCCAAGTGGCTTCATCTTAAGAGGATAAGCAACTTGGATGACCTGAGAAGCTTGAATGTAGTTAACTTTTCTAGCCCTGATTTTACCCTTAGAATTGATTTCCACTCTTAGTGGTTCGTAAGTTAAAGTTGGGTTAAGAACTTCCAGAACATAAGAGCCAGGTGGGATGTTATAAAATGAAAATGAACCATCTTCCCTGTAAACAAAATATAAATATTAACACAAATAAATAATATAGTGGACGCCACTATATCACACGTGGTAAATATAGTGGACGCCACTTAATGTCATCTCTTTGGGACCAAGACATATTGATAACATTAAAACTCAAATCAAAACAAAATTATAAATAAGACTGTGTTAAATGGGAAAATGTTAAATTTTAAACGGGACTAAAACTACAAAGAAAAGAAAAGAAAAAGACTGTGTTTATTACATACACTGAATGATGTGATGAAACATTAGCAAATAAAAAAATAATAACAGATTAGTTCCCCTCCCCCCGTGTTCAGTCAGCTATTTGGCCTCAGCCCGTTCAGTGCTGTCCAATGGGAACAGACCCTAGGTACATAGTTTCAGGAAAGCTGTGTGCGCCCTCTAGTAAAGTTTTTAATTAAATTCGGTAAGGCTGTGTGCCATTATTTAATTAAATTCGGTAAGACTATGTTAACCAGAGCTGTCAGCTGCCGTTTGCACTCAGGGGCCAAGGATAGATGTAAGTGGAGGCTGTGAGCCGAGGTTTATCAAGGAAGTTAGACTGTGTGTCGAAGTTAGGCTGTGGGTCATGGATTAAGTGGATATAGTAAGTTACAAAGTTTCAAGAGATAGTGTGGTGACCAAGTGCCAAGGTTGGCCCACCAGAGGATGGTAAGAGGCTGCTGGGTGAGTATCACTTGGATTCAATACTTAGCACCGGCTCCGCGGATATTGCAATGCCTCAGGTCAACCTATTTAACTTGTAACTTAATTTTTTGTTGATTTGTTTTGATTACTCTTGCAGAGTAGTATAACTCCAGAAAAACAAGTGTCTTATCTCTTGTAACTAAATATTAAGTACCAATCGCCACATCCCTTCTTTTTTTTCTTTTGTGAAGAGCCAAGGGATATTAGTTGTCAATCTAACCATGTAAAAGGGAGGCAAGCTCTAGGAGGCCTGGGCGATCATTGTTATCATTAAAACAATAAACCATTTAGTTTAGGCCCTCGGCTCGAAAACTTGGACTAGTCATCTTAGAATAGTAGAACGCCCTTCCTTTATTCTAAGTACTTACAGAAAAGTAAAGCCACGTCCGTCATGGCCTGCCACCTCTGCTGAGACCGAGTGACGGATGTATTACAAAATTTATTTATTAGCGAATATGGTGAGATCAATAGTAAACTTAAGTGTCCCTCCCAGAGAAAAAGCTCTGATTTACAATAATTGAATACCCAACTTTAACTTCCAGAATATTATTGCACCATCTTCAATATCTAGTGGCCAACTATATTTCCTTAAGAAGTTTGTTTATCATGCTTAATGAAACTACACTGCAATAATATTCACCATCTTCGCACTCAGCAGGTAAATTCAGATCTAACAGAAAAATATGGTAATTTGTCTCCCCAAGGTCAGAAAATTACTTCATTTGAGACAAGCTATAACTAAAATTTAGCGATTTTCTATTTCTATACGTCTTCGTATAGATCTTTCTACAATATGAAAGATCCTGAGAAAATGTCTTCATTTTCGAGTTGCTGTGAACTTAACCTGCATAAATTTCCTTAATACTGGATAATGTAACTTATCCCTTACTATTAGCAGTGTATTTCCATACATTAGATCAATTATTGAACGAATTTTTACAATATCTCGGAATAAAATATACCAATATTAATACTCTGTAATTTATGGATTAAAAGACTACGATAATTTACCTTATAAATGCTTTATGAAGGCCTCCTTTAAGAATTAAATTAGTGTCAGTCTGCCAGTTTGGAGGAGCAGGCATGAAATCGGGTGGAAATATTTTTCCTGATATTGTAACAGATTGGGTTTCTTTACCAACATCGTTTGACTCTAAGTTCCCCAAAGAACCAACAGCAGACCAACATATTGATGCGATAAATATTAAAATAAAATTCATTTCTTTTCTATACAACTTAAAATTCACTTAACTCAAACTTCAAATCAAACTAACCGAACGAAATATTTTGAACTATGAACTTAAACTTGCATTTCTTCTTATTCTTTATCATCTTCTCTTCGGGGATGAAGGTTCAAGTTCACTTTCATTCCATTAACAACTTATCATAATAATATCGATATCGACTATCGACTTGGACAGTTCAGATGTTTACCGAAATGTAATTTAAATGTTAATAATTTAGTTTTTGTGTTTTTAAATGAATATTTCTTATTTATTATATTGTGGGTTATTTGTATATCATACTTGATCACTCTTCTATTTCATTGATTGCTGTGTGTAATGGATAGCTGCGATTTTGTTAAAGATATTTGCATTCTTGAAAATGTAAAATGGAAAATAAATGTAGTCCTTTCATCGAGGTATTCTTTTTTAATTAGATGTTGATCTTATTTATTTGTTATAATAATGTAAATATATTGCTATTCCATATCTTATTATGGACAATATTTATTCAAAATTTTGGAAGAGTGAACTTCCTATGCTTATTAACATATTAGCCAAAATATATTTCACTTAAAATTATATTACACCAAAGTAGGGTAGATAATCTCTGTTTATCATAATCTGTTGTTTGTAAGCTTAAAATGTTTAAGATTACTTTGTTTTAAGATGCATAATTTCACTATATATATTTTTAAAAAATCGCTATTTTTATAGTAATGGGATATTAGAAGCTTAACAAATACTATGTTTCTATGAGTTTTAAAAACTGTTTTGGTTTAAAACCAAAAGTGTTTCCATGAGGAGTTTCCGAAACAATTTTAAAAACTATAAACTTCCAGACTATAACTTCATACATACTGCGCTTGTCTAAATTCTGTTTTCAATTCAATACCCGTTTCCATGTTATTTTCTCAAAAACATAAGTTTGCTATTGTGACTTTGAACTCAAAAAGTTTTGAAATCACTGTTTCCATGGGATTTTGAATACCAAAACCGTTTTCAAAATGGTTTTGAAAACTCAAGGAAATGTAGTAAAAAAAAAAAAATAATAATAATAATAATAAGAATATCAGACTGGTGAGGATCAGCAACCCAAGGATTGAAGTAACCTCGGTGGCGACCCACAGTGTATCAATTACCTTGTATTTCGGGTGGACACCCTTGACAGAGAAAATTTGGAGACAAGTTAAACGACTGCCTAATAAAGCATAAAGGAACAAATTGTCAATTCTATGAAAAAATTATAAAACAGCCCATAGCGTACAAGGCGCAGTTTATAATGGCAAAGCAAGAAGCTTGGAGATCCTAGAGTGCAGGCATTAGTGTGGCATCCTAGCTGCAGGCATTAGTGAGACAACATCTGCTGTCAGATTTCACTGCATTCTCTCTAATTTGCCTGCCTTGAGAAGGGGACCTCTCCTAATCAACGGCGAGAATTTATCCTCTTCAGAGGAGAAAGCTCTCAAGCACCTACTAGAATCTCATTTACCAGGATGTCAACTACTCAAAGACACTGGCACGCCCTATCAACTTCCCTCAAGTTTTCCTGCTGGAGGCTTAGAAGTATTGTTACTTGGGTGGATGGATGATAAGGTGTAAATAAAATTGAATTAATCGATATTTACTCCAGACGTTTCGCCCCATCTTAAGGTCAACCTCAGTCATTATTTCTAAATTAACAAAATCATTAATCAGTTAGCATGATATCTAATATGTGTAAAAATTATAAATAATATTGATTCCTATTTTTTTTATAAATTATAATAGCGTTGGGACAACCGACTAGAAAAAACAACCGAATGAATAAGTCGATTCGGGAAAAAAACAGTCGATTGAATTCAATCGACTGAAAACAGTCTTATAGCGGGTATAGGATATACGAATAATGATATAGGCCGAGACTGAACCTGCAAGTCGAATGTTTCAATCGAATGGTTTTTTTTATATAGGAGTAGTACGGTGGAGGCCGTAAAGGCCTCAGAGCTGAGGGGGGGGGGGGGGGTGAGAATGAGAAGGCGCTTGACACTCGTTATCTCGTCCCAAACTACAGCCTGCTACGACATCGTTTTCATTCGAATGAAAAAATATAGACTGAGACTGAATCCAGTCGAATTTTTTATTCGAATGTTTCATTCGGATGTTTTTTGGGTAGGGGAAAGGAACGACAGTGAAGGGCTCAGAGCGGAGGAGGGGTGAGAAGGGGCATGACACTCGTTATCTCGTTATACACACGTCCAAATTACAACTAATACAACTCCAAACTATAGATAGACTGATATCAGTCGAATGAAAACTAGATATCCACAACCGAATGAATGAATATTTTAAAACAACCGTTTAGTCGACTGTATTCAATCGATTGGTTCCCAACGCTAAATAATAATTAACTTAACAGTAGCCTTAATACTTAAAATTGAATCTGAAAAAGTGAAATCTAATTAAAATACAATAATAAATGTATAAGTGGCCGGATAACCCCCGTCCTGTAATAACCCTGGCAGTTGATCGGGACTAAAACCCAAAAAAGGAAAAAGGAATAATAATTGTAGGTTTAAAACAATATCTTTCTCCATAAGAGATATGTACACCTTATCATCCATCCACCCAAGTAACCTTACTCATCTGCTGGACCTAATGGAGTCATGCGAGTTAATGCTTCAGCAGGGGTTAGACTTAATTATAGGGAGCCTTGCTAAGGCCCTCAAGATCTTCCTTTCTCATCAGGCAGTTTCTCTCTCCTGGAAGGAAGTAAAGGTGGTCTTTATTCCTAAACAGGGTAAAACAGACCCAGACCTTACCCTTGGCAAATGGTATCGACCTATTAGTCTCGCTCTTTCTATCTCGAAACCTTGGAGAGATTGGTATACAGGTACATCAGGGATAACTTAGCAATTCCCCTGGGCATGAAGCAATATGCCTATCAAGCGGGCAAATCATGTGATGCTGCTCTTCACCATTTTGTTAATTAAGATTAAAGGGGGGGGGGGGGGGGGGGGTATGATTTAACTTATTAAATGTTACCTTAATATAGCTGAAGAAGTTATGCTACTTTAGGTTCAAGAAGAATTAATACTCTTCTTTAAGTGTAATGACTAACATTTTTATAAGGTTTGATGTGTTTGATTTCTTACTTCAATTTTGCGATAATTGTTGTCAAAAGAGAAAATGTTATCTTAAAAATGCATATTATTTTGTCTTAAATTTCCCAAAAGGCCATTCCTAGATCCCTCTTTCCCCTGGGGGCTACAATAGCTATCAACCCCCAACCCCCTCTTTAATCTCCCGTTTTGAACAAAACTTTTTATGGCCACCCTACATAATGTTTATTTTGATTTCACTTATTAGCTAATTTGATTGATTTCAGAGACTTATCAAGAGTTATGGAGCTGATCATTTATTTTGATCTGAGTACCACCGATGGATCACAGCATACTATTGAAGTCCCCGTATCCAAATTCCATTCTTTAAGGCAAAATGTAGCTCTTCTTTTAAAGGAAATTGAATCAATTAAACACAAAGGAACTAATATTGTTAGAATTATGGCTCCTGATTAAATAATTATAATGATATGTGAGATTTATTTTTAATAAACAAAATAAAATAATAGTAATAAAATCTAATATATATATAATTTTTTTTTTATTATTATTATTACCTGTGTGTATTTACCAAATGATTTATTAATTTATTTATTTGGCTGTTTCTTTTACATCCCAGTTAACACTGTCATTTGATTATGAACAGGTGGGATATTGACTACTTCACACATTTACACAATGTGATGATCAGTGCAAAATATGTCTCACTTTTTTGGGATTCATACTCAAAATTATTATTTTCTATCATTAAAAGTGAATGTTATTAAGCAATGATGATATCAACTTTAAAGCAGCTACTAATTTCTTCTTATTCTCTCTTCTCCTCCTAGTTATATTAATAATTTATAAACTATTGTAAACTATAAGCTAAGAATGAAATTAAGTTAAAATTTAATGAAGTAATTTAAAATTAAAGGATATATATATATATATATATATATATATATATATATATATATATATATATATATATATATATATATATATATGTTTAAATCAATATAACGGAAGCCCTCTTGACTGGCCACCCCAGAACTCAACTGTGGCGGTATAACAAAATAGCTTAATGTCTCTTAAAACAGAAAAATAAAACAGGAAAATTAAAACAGATAAATATCTGTTAAACATTACAGTACATTACACAACAATTAATATGAAAGCAGTTCAATTTACTACAGACAGTGTTAACAGATATCTAAACAAAACAGTGGTGTACAGACCTTTTTTATTTTATACACCAAGTCAGAAAGGTCGGGAATACGGGAGGTATGAGGAGTCACCCCAACATTTAGAAGTTACCTTCTAGAGAATGCTTAGTGCTCATGAACGCATAAGGACATAAAGTTAGCGAAACAATATAATATATTTAGGCTATTTTACACGTTTTTATTATAAGCTTTAGAAATTACCTTATACTTTCCTCCAATTCATGTAATCCTGCCATATAAGGTATACATTCATGTTTAACTAGGGTTTGCTCCACCCAGGGCTCATGCTAGGTATTTGTGGCTATGTTTCCTATTATCATGTAGGCCTAGCAATTAAATGAAATGCCTTAATCGTTTATTTTTCCAAAGCCATCTAGGAATAGAATTTGGACTCAATTATACCTAATTAATTCCATTACTAAGAATATAATACTCTCCAAATCGTAGTTTGGGTTTGGAGTCTATTTATATCTATAAAAAAAATAGCCAATCAAAACCAATTAATGGTTGATCTTTTAAATCTTTAGCGGGGCCACGCCGTTTGAGGTTAGATCGTGTTGGACCACTACCTGGTCTATATGCAGGAGGGTTGTTTTTCTTCAGAAAATGAGCGGAGCGGCCATTAGAAATTCTAGGGCCAACAAAGTTTAAAACATCAAATTTAACCTCAATCGGCGTGCCCCCCCCCCCCCCCCCCGTCTCTAAAGATATAGTAATACAGTAACAATGCTATAAAAGAAGATATAATAAATGATAAAAAAAATAATAACGTAGTCAGGGGGTAGAGAGAGGGTAGATTGTAGTCTGGCACTTTAATTTCTAGAAATCGAGGACTGATAAAGAGTAGGTACCCTCCCCCCTTAGTGGAGGTGCCGAGCCACCCCCGTCAAAAATGAATTCCTACGCCACTGGCCCTAAGAGCTCAAAGTCAAAAGTTAAAAAAAAATAAATAATTGCTCTATTAAATGTAGAACCGATAAAAACCAAAAGTTGTAGGTCTTTTAAAATCAGTTGCCGCTGGTGCAATCTGCTCAGCCTCTAAAAAAGTTCGTTGCTTCCGCCATCTTTAATTTTTTAAGGGGGGGGGGGTAAAAAAAGGAACTTTTCCGATTTTTCCAGTTGGTTTGGACCAATTTCCAACCAAACGCAAAAAAACGTGTGTCTTTAGGTGATCTAGAAGTACGCAAACATTTTGATTAGCGAGTCAGTGTTTTTGTAACTTAAATATACCTGAATACGAGTATACTTAGCCAACCTAATTTTTTTAGGTTATTTGTTTTATACGTTTTTTTTTAATTATAAAATTGTTAATATCTTAGGTTCTAGATAATATTTTTCGATGAAACCGAGCCTACAATATGTTTGCGCTCACCTCTGAAAAATAATTAATCGATTTCGTTAGCCAGTTATGCGTTATGCACCTATAAAGTTGGATTATGAAACCAGGGTTATTAAATTCTGTTGGCCTGCTTGCGTTAATAATAGTGGTAATCAGTGGCGTATCCAGCGGTTAGGTTTGGGAGGGGCACATTCTAAGTCAATTTAGATCGGGGGGGGAGGGGGGTATTCGTAATGGTAACAAGAAAAAGGAACTACTTTTTCAACAAAACAGTTGCCAACTCCCCCCCCCCCCCCCAAAAAAAATGTACAACCATAAACAAAAAAATGTCTGCGCCCAAGTAACAATAACTGTTTTAGAACGTATTCGTTAGAAAATTTTATGCTGATGCTTACTGCATTACAATATCTTAATGTAAGTAATGAGCGTCATCGTCTGCAGTTAATTATTGGGGGGGGGGATTTATGGTGGGGGGGTCCTGGGGCCCTCCCCCCTGGATACGCCACTGGAGGTAATATTAATAGATTCTAAGAAAGTGTTGATTAAGGAAAAACTAGAGTTACATATATAATGTATATAAACATAATATGAATGGAGCGAGTGGTGAGTCAATTATGTTGGAGACCAACGTAAGACTCAGGTCATAATTTGTTATTACACACATGATGGTTAATCGTTAATCAACAAGTAATGTTTCATATGGACATATAGTTTCTTTGAATCCATCTCTAGATATGGTAGCCATTGCTATCAAATTTCTTAATCTAATTTTCGTGTGTGTGCAACATTAAAGGCTAGAGATTAATTTAAGTACTTGACCAACAATGAAGAAATAAGGGACCTCGTCATTTTAGTTTAGATTATTCTCCCTCCCCCCCAAAGTTATCATGCACTGACGCGGTGTTGGAATAAATATAGACTATCAAACCATAAATATAATGAAATTCAATGTATTAATAATTATTTTAAATACACATAGTTTATTCTTTTCAAAATAAAATGTTTAAAAAAAAAAAAAAAATCATAATAAATCTCTTTGGCTTTTTATTTTTTTTAATTTCAATATCCAACACTGGAAAGAAGAATAGGAGGAAGAGTACTGCTTTCCCAAATTTGTTTTTGTTTTTGTGTAATAGGTTTTAATTTTATTTTGTATGTGAGTTTTTGCTGGTTAACAATTTTTAAACGTAAGTTCAATGGCGTCTTCTCAAGACGCCTGGTATCTCTCTCTTTTAGGCCTCGCCGAACATTTTCGGACGTGCACTCCACCTGATATTAAGAAATGTATCCAATGTCTTCACGCAGTGTTTACTTTTAAACCGCCTAGTCGGGTAGAAGCTAGAACTCACCTTCAGCTTGGTAATATTCTTCTAACACACACCAAGAACATAGATTTGGCAAGGAGTTATTTGGAGCAGGCTTGGGGCATCTCACAGAATCTGAACTCGTTTGACGATGTAAAATTCGAAGCTGCCAGTATACTCGCTTCGGTATATGAACAGCAAAATCAGAAGAACCATTCAAAGTCTATTTTACGCAAAGCGATAGAACTAAGCCAGCATAATGTATACTGGCATTGCCGCTTGTTGTTCCAGCTGGCCCAGATTCACGCGTCAGAGAAGGACTACGAACTGGCTTCCAGTCTGCTTAGTGTAGGAGTGGATTACGCTCACATTTCTTCAGCCCTTTACACAAGACTTCTCTTCCTTCTAAGTAGGTGCATGTTAATGTTGATCGAGAAGAAGTTCGGGGATGTGTTGCCCTTGCTTAATCAGGCAGGTCACCTAATAGAGACGTGGCAAGGAAACCAATATCAGAAAGAGTACCTCAAAGTATTCTTCTTAGTACTGCAGGTCTGTCATTACCTGATGGCTGGGCAAGTTAAAAGTGTCAAACCTTGTCTCAAACAATTACAGCAGAGTATACAGACCATAATGGGTACATCTTGGCCTCAGGACGACTCTGCCATCTGTTCCAGTTCCGGAGAGATGTTTGTTTGGATGCAAAAAGAATATCTTTACATCCTTGTATATTTAGTTACTGTAATGCACAGTACCCAAGCCGGATACATGGATAAAGCCCAAAAATACACTGACAAAGCTCTGCTGCAGATAGAGAAACTGAGGCATCTCGACGATAACAAAATACTTAATGCTTTGGAACTTATGTTCTTCGAGCATATGGTCATGTGTAAACTTATAATGGGTAATAAGAGTATGGCTTTGACTCAGATGGCCAATGCTTGCTTCTTATGCAAAGAAAACCCATCTCTGTTGGGATCTCATAAAGCACAGTTACACATACTCCTCGGCCTCTATGCTATGTCTATGAACTGCATGCAAGCAGCCGAACAGCAGTTACTCACTGCCATATCCTGCTCTCAAGAAAGAGACCTTTGGACCTTTGCCAATCTTAATCTTGGTATTGTTTATCTAAGGGCAAAGAGGGAGACAGATTTCAATAACCTGTTAGACAGGATTAATCCAGATACTCTTCCGTCTCATTCACACTCGTTAAGAGCTGCAGCGTATTACGTGTTGGGTTTACAATCGTTTTTCCAGTCCCGCCACAATGAGGCAAAGCGTTACCTTAGAGAAACTCTTAAGATGGCTAATGCCGAAGATTCCAATAGGCTTACCAGTTGCTCGCTGGTATTGCTTGGTCATATATTCCTTTCTCTTGGGAATAGTCGGGAAAGCATGAACATGGTAACACCTGCCATGCAACTTGCTAGTAAGATACCTGATGTGCATGTGCAACTGTGGGCTTCAGCCATTTTGAAAGACCTTTACAGGATGTGTGGTGACCAGCCGAGGGAACAGGACGCTTACAAAATGCACTGCAATTTCTCTCAGATGCTTCTTAAAGACCACTTTCAATCATCTCAGATGCCTGAACACAACCTTATATTATGGCTTGAAGGAGAGTTCCCACCTTTACCATCCGCTCAAAGGCCATCTTCCTCACATGCCATCTAACTCTAAGTATGTATCAGCTTTCTTCATCTATTGTCTAAATTAGAATTTTAAGTCCAAGAGACTGTTTGACGTAATTTGGGTTCATACTTTTAATTAAATTAAGTTGGAGAGAAGCCATAAGAGCCAGTTTTATTATTATTACATTTTTTTTTTTTTTTTTTTTTTTTACTACTATTTTATCATAGATAAATATTATTTGTTGTAATTAAAGAACTAGTGCACATAAAGCCATCAATATACATTGATCAGCTGGTCCCACATCATATTTTTCAATGTTGTAAATTACATATGTTACAAATATTATGCAATAAACAAGCATTCATAAAATATATGAATTTCATTAAAAATTTCCTTTTACTCTTTGTAGAAACTGAAAAATATACTTTAAAAAAAAAATGAATATAGACTCATTTGTATGCTTCTTACGTGATATCAGCTGGCACTTAGCCTGTGAATTAGGGATGGCCAAATTATTTTTGTAATCAATTATTCCTAATTGAATTAAATCTAATCATTTGATTATCAAAATCTTGATTTGAGTTGATTAATCGATGAAATATATATATATTTTTTTTTTAATTTAATGGGTGTTGTATTACGTAAATTTGATTTAATTAATAATCGATTGGCTATAAACAAATTAAAATGGATTTAAAAGAAAAATTTAAAAAAAATAGTACAACATTAAACAATTTAAAAAAGTGATTAGATACAAAGGTTGTTTTATAATGTTATCTTAAATTAATGATTAATTGATTGGTGACAAATTAAGCTATATAATATACATCTATATTACAGAATATGGGCAAAAGTGTAATTAAATTAATTTAATTTTTTTTCTTTAATTATATTTTCTTTAATTCCTTTATTTAACAAAAATAAGGATGAACAAGTGAATTGTTTATTTCATGTTAATAGCATGCGTTTATAAGATATGATAAAAGGGTTGGCGAAAGCTGAACTCAAAGGGGCAAAGACGTCTTTAACTACTTTGTTGATCTGGTTTATAAATAAAAAGAGAGTAATATTTCCGTATTGCATCGAATTTAATATGCAATTATTTAATGTTTTTGAGTACTAAAAAATGGGATGAGTCTTAAATTTGAAGGCAGTTCTTAAATTGATGTATTTGTTTAAATCACTTAAACTGCTTTGAGGGCATAGAGGTAAAACGTTTTATATAGGGTTGGGATATCGAAAGAAACTATCAATATATCGACATCGAGTGGATGAACATCGATATTAGTCAAAATATTCGAAAGAAATTATCGATATTCCCGATATATCAAGAACCTTCCCGACTACCCCAGTTTTCCCAGTTGATGAGCAAAAAAAAAAAGTTGTGGGGGCAAGTTTTCTCCTCTGTTGTGCAGAAAAGACCTAAAAAAGGTAACCAACTTCCAATTTTAATATCGATATAAAATATTGATATTTCTGGGTCCGATATATCGTTATTTTGAGTCTGATATATCGATATTTTCGATATATCGGAATCGATGTCTCAACCCTAGAGTATAGGTTATCTCTCCCACAGAATTAAGATGACAAACTTTCTTCTTACTAAATATAGGGGAAAATACCTTCTTAGAAGGTAGAAAGCCGACACATTTTAAATGACCATAAAGTCTTCCTAGGTGTTGTTTATACATTTCTAAAAATACAGAGGTGTGCCCACGTCGTGCGACTGCTAGAGATTAAGTTAAAAAAAAATTACCTAGTTTTAGTATTCTCGGAAAGCTCGTGATTCTTTATTTTACTGTTTCCAATTTGTTAATTATATGAATCCCCAACATTTCATTTCCATTTAGATTTAATAGTTTTTCAGTTCTAAGGCTAATTTGATCATGGAAAGACGACTCTTTCTCAAGAACTTCCAATTCTACTGTCTAAGTAAATTAATTTTATAAGTGATAATGCGATTTGTAGATGAATAAAAATCTAATGGGAAGAATCGATTCAGTAAATCCGCTGGATTAATAAAAATCAAATTAAATAATCAATTCAAGGCAAACGATTAATCAAATCTATATTGGCCATCCTTACTGTGAATGTCCATTGACAAATTATATAATCCATTAAAGTAATACATACTGTTATATTGATAAAACCTGATGGCTATTAATACAGTTTTTGTGGTTTATTAATTAAAAATATGAGTTTAATATATTTGAATTATTCCAATTGTTATATAGATTATTAGTCTCTGGTCCTAATTTATTGTGACCCTGAAAACTTTTTTTTTTTACTTCAATAACTTCATTTATTATTTGTGCACCAGTAATTATTTGCTATAGATAAAGAAATGTAAATAGTGTTGTATTTTTAGTGGATATATGTAAATATTTATAATTATTATTGAAAGAATGTATTAATGATTTTTCTCACAAAAAACATATATTTATTGATTTTATTTATTATAAGATTTAATAAAGAAAAATAAAATAAATAAATGGTTTGTATTATTGCTTGACGGAATTGGTGTGATAATTTTTAATGTACTAACTTAAGAATAAAAAACTTTTTTTTCTTAGTTTGTGGCTTAGTTTGTTTTTATTTTCAGATCTAAGTTTTAAACAGACAACATTAATGTAACTCACTAGTATTCAGCCTGCCCGGAGCACAGAGGTTATGCTAGGAAGTGGCTGACTTCTGTTATCATGTAGGCCAAACAATTAAATCAAATACTTAAACGGGTTCTTTTCGAAAGACTTCATAGAAAATAATCAGGACTGTATTTTACATATTTCATTCCAGTTTTAAGAATAAAATACCATGGGAGTAGAAGTTTGGAGGCTATTTAAATATAATGCAATATATGCAAAAATTCATTTGTTTTATTATTTGGCATGAAAAATAACCATGATTTAAATACGAATTTAGGAACGAATAAAATACATACACCTTATTTAAGCCAGCGAGAATGTGGAGGGGTCTGCAATAAAAACGGGACACCCAGGTGAGAGCCCTTTAACTCGGCTATTTGGAGCAGACTGTCAATCCAAAATTATTAGGAGTCAGCAAAATAAGAGGGGATAATTTAGACCAATTGTGGTTTACTTTTTAGATATACAAGATAGTATTGAAGCCTTGTATGATGAAGATCAAGTACCACTAAATGAGCAAAATATGCATTATAGGAAATCAAAAATATATATTTATGTGCAAAAGAACAGCAGGAAAAGCTTACACCTAAAGAAACAGAGAGGAGTGATAAAGAGGGCAATCATAGAGGTAACAACAGCACACATTGCTTTTCTATTTCTACCTTTTCAGGAAGAAGAAACACTAACGAACTTCATAAGCAGGTGAGAAGTATTTGTAAAATTAAAAAATAATTTGGACCCTATATCCAAGGCCTTATACCTTATTTGGCACTCTTTTAGTTTGGTACCTCCCTATTTCATAGCAAATTTGAGGTGACTTGATGTGAGGGAATAGTACTGAATTGCCTCAACAAACGTAAACACCCAAGTTATCTCAAATTTGCAATGAAATGGGTTAGTAATTAATAATCTATTATAATGAGTGGATTTTAAATACTTCTACAAAACTCTGTTTCTAATCGTCTTCTCTTTCCCATGTGGCGATTCCTTGCCATAAATTAAATAGCCCGTCTTGGGTGAACTTTCTCTTCCACAAAATATCTGCATGTAGGAAGAAAAGAGTGAGCGACAAGACATTATTTTTCATTCATTTTAATATGTTCAAATTAAAAAAAAAAAAACACAAAATTTCATAAAAATGACAATACACCAATTAGAACCATTAGAAGAACTTCCAATCATCTAATCGCTCATTAAACAGAATTACACTTCTGATATTTATATCTTTTAATTTTTTCATTACTCAACTTATTTTAATTTTTAAACGCAGTAAAATATCCCTTTGACCACGGCAGGACGCTCCACGTGCGTCAAATATTGTCTCTTTAGAGAAACTGCATGATGCCCATGGTGCGTCATGGACACTAAAAAAGCCTCTCTCCAAAAAAGGAGTGGGGGAGCCTCTGGCATATGATATTGGTTTGAAAGAGAGAGGGCCATGTTAGTACTAGTCCAATGGTTGTATGGAGTGAGTTATCGTTCCCTTTTTTTTATGTTCTTAGTACCATGTGTTTTTGCTATCTCTTTTTTTCTGACCCCTCATCAAGCTACTCGCATAAGGTTCTCTGTTATACAGGGTGATTCAAAAAGAATGAACCGATTCTATGATCAAATATTTTGTAAGTAAATGTATCAATCAGAATGAGAGAGTGGCTGTTTGAAAGATTAGGTTCATAAGTTTCAGATTATTGCCACGAGACCACGCCAGGTGCATCGGTCTCCCAATGATGCTCAGTTGTTTGTTGACTGTTAAAATGGCGACTCCTCAACAGAAGGCGTTCTGTGTTCTTTAGTTTGCAAAAATTAAATCATAGTTTGTGATTTTTTTTCTCTGGGGCTTTGTAAAGTCTTTGTTCCCCAATCACCAACTGACCTGAATAACTTAAAACATTGAATAACAATGATCAATTTAATTGATCCTGATTTGCTTCAATGATTAGGGAAGAATTATCTTATCGTCTTGATGTCCTTGTTGCAAGGGGTGGCCATATTGAACACTTGTAACATGTGAAATAAAACGACTGTGTGTAGAATACTTGTATTATAAGTTTGTTTTTTTTTTGCTTTTTTTCCTTAATAAAATATTTAATCATGGAATCGGTTCATTCTTTTTGAATCACCCTGTATATTTATTTCTAAAATAAATACTTTAGATGGCTGGGGTGAAAAGAAAGCTTAAAAAAAATATATATATATCTATCTTCATACATATATCAATAGTTATGAATAATTAGTAAGGTCAAGTTTTTACATGTTTCAATTACATAATAAATTTTACAAACTTGTAATTTTTTTACATATTGACCGCCAGATGCCCACAGTGCGTCATGATGACGCATATGGTACGACATGCCTGTTCAGTGATAAATTGTCCTTTCTGTGGCTGCATGATGCACATGGTACGTCATAATGTTTTTTTATGTTTATAAACAATAAACATTTGACAAACGATTCTAATGCATATCTGAGTCCAGACTAACATAAATAAATGGGGAAAAAAATCTGTTCCCAGAAAGTACTTTTTTCTCTCTTCTATGCCGCAGTCAAAGTGTTAAAAGATCATTCAATTAAAAAAAAAAAAATCCCCTGGAAATGATACACAATACAACCTTTATCTATAACATTAGAGAGGTATTTAAGTTCTGATTTTGGTCCTAAATTAATATAATGAAATAGATTATAATAACATAATAAAAAAACTCCCAAATACTTTTAACCCCCCCCCCCCCCCCCCCTCACCAACTAACAGAGGCACCCCTATAAGCCACTTTTTAGTTTGGTACCCCCTAGATAATTCCTTTTTCTTAGAGAAGTATGTTTTAAAATAGTACATTAAGCGTCGAGTGCGGAAAGTAGCATTTTGCATGCGAGTGTGGAGTTTGCACCCGAGCAACAGCGAGGGTGGTAAAACCACACAAGCAATGCAAAATGCCGTTTTCGCACGAGTTGCGTACCGTACTTTATCTACGATTGTTAGATTTAAATAATAAATACAGAAAAAAATAAAATTCCTGTATACAAGGACGTATTTCTCTTTTGATAATGATAACATTAATTTATTAGTTGTATTTTGTGCCGAATTATTTCGGGAGGCGTATTATTCTCCTCATATTCGTCATAATCATTTAAATCACTCATTGATTTTCACAAAAAACTCGATATAAAAGTTACTTTTATTAAACAAACAGCAAATTAGTCTTGTTAAATGTGAACAAACTCGCTAATCGTGCGTAAAGCTAAAGAATTCCTCTTCTTTGCCGCGCTAGCGTGGTAAAGAATAGGAATTCTTCAGAACTATGAGACGCGTATGCGCAATGAATACAAGTACATAAATAATCACTTTCTACGCATCTAAACAGAGATATAATGTTTATATTTCGTATCAATCGTAGATAAAAGTATTTACAGTAAAATGAGCATACAAATACTTAGAACTAGCAGTTGGCAAAAATGCTTAGTGAGTTGTGGGTTGTGGACAACTTGACTTCAGTATTCAGTAGTCATGATCGATAAAAGAGCAGAGCTAATGAAGAAAGGACCCTTACTTACTCATTCCTCATCCAACTGACTTCTCACATCACCATCAGACATTCTTTTTCAGCTCTTCTATTATGCCAAATTGAGTAGTGGGTTGTTAACAGGCACACCAAAGATCAAATTAAAACACCTAAGCAGGAAGAGGTTAGCAACAGTAGAGCCTTTTTTAACGTCCTTTCAAAGACACCTTGTAGGACTACTTATACAACACATCTACTCTGAAGAAGACTAGCTAAATTATGACTAGTTATATTAAAAATTTATTCAATTTTAATTATTTGTATCAAGCATTTTTCAAATAAATTGTTATATTTATTTTAAATTCTTACATTTTTAATTTTACACTATAAAAAAAGATTCTGTTTATTCGTAGAACTACTTAGTTTAAGGTCAAGGCTTTTGCCAAATTGTAAATAGTTATAAAGGTTTAAATAAATAAAGATTTCTATAAGTAACGTGATACTTTATAACATGTGTGTTTTAGTCATCATTGAAAAGAAGTGTTATAAGATCAATTTTAAAAAGCATTTTTTCCTGTTTTTCCATTTTACCCCTTCTTGAATGAGAAAATATGATAAAAGTGCACTACAGCAATTACTGTACTCTTTAAGAGCATTCTAATGACATGCATCATGAAGGGTAAATACAATTTTGACTTTTATGCCCTAGTATCAGAAATCATTTGCTATACTCAATTAAGAATATGCTTTTCTTTATTTAATAAATTAGGCTAATATAATAATAATAAGCATAGCTAAAAACCAAAATTCCAGCTTTGGTTTTTCTTTGTGACTTACTGGCAGCAAGTGATAAAACAAAACAAAATTGAAAAAAGAAAAGTCCTCAAGTAATGCCTTTCGCTTTCAGATGTAAATCAGAAAGCCATAATGATTTGATGTAATAGTTCAGGAAATCATAATGTTTTCTCGGTTGCACCAGGGATTAATACTTATAGAAAAACAACTTTTACATTATGATGTTTATTTTCTTGAACTCTGATTCTGATAAGAACCAAGCAAATAAAAAAAAAGAAGTTATATTACAATCAAATTTACTATAATCCTAGGAACTTAAAAACAGTTTTTACATGTGGATAACACAATTACAACTATTTACTGCCCATTTTCTGTGCTGCTGCTATTGTATTTTCATTGGCAATAATTTGAAACTCTTGGAATCTTTGAGATATCCTCTGGTTCATTCTCATATATTTTTCTGTGCAGTTCAGAGCACAGCGATCCTGAAAAATATATTTAAAAAAAAAAAAAAAATTACTATTTCAATAAGACATAAATACCATAATATACAAAAAAAAGTACACAAGCATAGCTTAAAGGTGGATGCTGGAATCTGTTGCAATATAATAATTATACAATACAAACATGCTGTTTGCTGTGTTAAATTTTATATTCTTCAATTTTGATTTGATCCTCAATTGGTCTCCGAGCCAGAGGAAGCGAGAAATTAACCAAAATACATAAAAAGTTGAGCAAAAAGAAACACAACAAAAGTTATAGTAAGCTAGGTTTTTGCTAAACCGTAAGTTTTAAGTAAAAAATGAATGAGACCTTTTTTATGGGAAATTTAATTAACTTGCTTTTTGATAATCACCTTAATTTGTCACCGAGCCATAAGAAGCGAGATATTCTTGAAAATACGTACGGATACTAAATATTCATAGCCCATTGTACGTGAAAAATGAATGAAACATTTTTTTGTGGGAAATTTTGATATCTTTAATATTGATAACCACCTTGATTGGTGTCCGAGCCATAGGAAGCGAAATATTCACAAAAAACCAAATTTGTTGACCTTTACCCTTGAATATCTATTTACTCAACCATGATCTTCAATTTGTTTTTCGGAATGTCAAAATGAAGCCATTAAATTTTTTTTGGAACAGAAGCCATATATATGACTAAAATAACTGGACTATAATTAGGTTTATAATAATAAGCCAAGAATAATATAAAAAAATAGGAATCATATTCATAATTTTAAACAAATATCGTAGCTGTACATGTACATATATTTAAAGTTGACGAAAATGAGTGTTGTGTTGATTTAAAGAAATTGTATGCTAAATAGTGTATAAAATTATACAAATTTAAATAAGGTAATACACATTTTAACAAATGACAAAGAATGATGAGGAATTAGAGAGTTTTAACCCATTGAATGCGTAATCTAATTCATGAACCTACCTTAGTGACTGAATAGAAACTTTAACAGTTAATTAAAAAAAAAAAAAAAAAAAAAATTGTTGGATCCCCTGTGGATACAAACGTGAGCGGGCCTGACGGAGCCTTGCAAGATGGTTCTACTCGAGGCACGGAGAATAGAGCTACAGAGGGCTGAAAGAGAGGGCTTGGATCCACTGTGGATCCACCCGCCAGGCACGTTAGCACGGCATGGATCCACAGTGGATCCACCCGCATTGAATGGGTTAAGGAATAAATTGAGTTTTTGGGGGTGGCATCACCTAATTAATTTGGGGCTAAATTTCATTTCTCGATTTCGCCTCAGGGTATGATTGTTCCGAACATGTATCCAAATTTTGTCAAAATTGGCCCAGTAGTTTAGGGGTGAGAGACATTTAAAAAAAACAAAAAGAAATAACACTTTTTTGGACTCAGGAGACCTCAAAATTATATTAACTATTGGCCAAAATTAAATAAAAGGTTATATTTAACTATTTGGGTAGTAACTCAGTGGAGTTAACCCAGAGTGTGATGCTGAGAGAAGAGTTAACACCAAACGTGAGGTTCCTTGCACAAGTCAAAAATCAAACAAAACTTTTGCATGATATCCATTACATAAATAGTTCCTTAAGTCCATTACCAAGTATAACCCCTCCTTGGGCTGATATGACACAGATTATAATGATTATTAATTATGTTAGATTTGTGATGATATACAATAAATTATCAGATTTAATAGGAAGACGTCTGAAATATATTTAACTTCTGATAATTCATTGTCAGTTTGCTAGACATTTTTTACAGCTAGTTTTCTAATTATATTTACAGGCAGTACATGTATGTGTAGTGAAGCTGTACTCCTAAGGGGTTGTTAACAAGGTCCAAATTAAAGACCTAATTGCTAGATTTGAATAAGTGGTTCGCCCTCTATATCCTACTACTAGCTTCCTAATACCTCAAGTAAAGTCATACAAATAAAAATGGAAACTCTTTTCAATAATTTGTAGTTTTAGTTTAAATTTATTATTTGTAAAATTACTGTGGTAACTAAACATTCTTACTTACTTCGCTATCCTTTACATTCCTTGTAGTGAAATCAGAGACGCAATCCATAAAACATTGTTCTGAAAGTTTATTGTAGGACAGAAGAAAATCTCTAAACTGAAATAAATAATAATAAAAGTATAAATTAATTATAATCTAGAAACAAGGCTTTCAGAGAGAATAAAAAAATAAAGGCATTAAGAAGATTTGTGTACATCCTAAGGAATCTCCAAGGTTTTCAAACCTAGACCTAAGGGGGCCTGGGTGGCTCGGAGACTAGAGCGCTCGCCTTGCGATAAGGCAAGTTGAGCAGCCTCGAGCATGGTCAGAAGATATATGGATGACCGCTTCTGACCACAGCACTGTGTTCGATTCTCAGACCGGGCCCCCCGCTCAATGTCCACCCAGCATTATTTAAACAAATGGGAAGCTCCTCAAAAGAGTAGCGCCACCAGGTTTTGGCCTGGAAATCATGATGATGACACTTTTGGTTGTAATACAACCAGGAGGGGAGTCATGGTTAACGACCATATCTTCACACGAGTGTATGAAGATTTTGGTCCCTAACCCGGGTTTGTTCTATGGGCCCACCCAAGTGACCTGCGTCTTTGGGTGTAAAAGCCCCCCAGAATTTAAAAGAAAAAAAAACCTAGACCCTCATACAAAAATTGGACAAGCAGCTAGTTTTAACACAGCCCTAACTGATTTGATCATGTCTTGATTTTTTTTTTTTTTTTTTTTTATTAGAAAAAAAGAAAAACATTAGCTATATAGGGCCCTTATATTTCAGATGGGCCAAAAAACATTTTTGGCCTCTATCTTTTAAAAGAGATTCGTCAAATATCGTATGGGAGAAGAAACAAAGGCTGATCCAAAATAAGACGGAAAGATTAAATTAAAGAAATACAGAAGATTATGGCACAGGTCTGGTCTACAAAAAGGCAACTTGGGGTAATTATGCATTTTGGGAAGAGAATTTGGAAAAACAAAGAGGGATCTAAAGAACAAGAGCAGGGTTTCCCAATCTGTGTGCCAGGTGTGCTTCGGGATCAAGAATAAATAATTAATTCATATTTTACGATTTTGGTAGTATTCATACTACCGGAGAGATTAAATTTTAATTATTATTAACTACAGGAAACAGACAGAGAAAAATAGACTCCAGCACCGGGATTTGAACCATATAGAGGCCCATGGTTCAAATCCCGGCGCTGGAGTGTATTTTTTTTCTGTCTGTTTCCCGTAATTAATAATAATTATAATTTAATTTAGAATAAATAATGATAAATTACAAGAGGTCGCGTTTGTATGATTGATTGATGAAAAATCTACTGCAAAACAATTCCTGTTTTGTAAAGACCTCCCTAAGACCACAAGAGGCCAAAACATATTATATAATTTAGTTAAGTACTTTGAAAATTAAAAAATATCAAGGCAGTCTTGTTTAAGTGTCTGCATTGATAGGGGCCCATGATGGCTCTCGGTGGCCATGCATAAAATAATAGGTGTGCCGCGGCAATTCGCTATTTATTTATAGTGTGCCGTGGCGTAAAAAAGTTTAGGAAACACAGAAACTAATGACTAAAATTAAAAATCAAAACTAACCACCTCGAAGGTACTGTTTAGACAAAGGGTTATAATTCTCTTCTATTCTGTAGGGAACAGGACAGTCGAGAATCGTTTGGTATAATTTAAACACTTGAGAGGTTATATCCTTTCATCAAACAGTGCATTCAAATGATTCCCCGCCCCTAAGCTGCAAATTTATCAATCTCTCCAAGTATTGATTGGAATTAAATATATTAGCCTAGGCCTTGCAATTCACGAAGATGGTGTTATCTGCAGATAAGAGTAACTTGGAAATCAATAACTAAAACAATTTTCGGAACAAATTAACAATGGCAAACTTGTAATAACCATATCCGCTATTGAGGAAGATCTTTTCTTACATAAATAATTACAAGTGTTAACAAATTTTAAAATTTAATAAAGATAATATTATCTCAAAAACCGAGTTTCTTTTGGTGAATTTTAAGAAATAACAAGAGGAATTATCTACTTTACCCAGACATAATAGTATCCAAGAGATAAAAATAGATATTTTACCAAAGAAAGAGGTTTTTTTTTTTTAATCACATTAAACAGAGGGTTGAAAATTTTCCAAATGGAGGACAGAAATATAACTATAGATAAAAACTAGAAATGAAATAACTTATTTCATTTAAAAAAAAAAGTTAACACAAAAGAAAATATAGGATAAATGAATTGAAGCGGGCAACAAAATAGAACAAATAGAAATATATAAGTATGATATTTGTATTTTATAATTACCGATCGAATTTGTTCACTGCTAATTTGTGCGGGTAGCTGACCAGCATCCATGTTAATTTAATAAGAGTAGGTCTAAAATTTTATAAATGCAAAATAATAACAATTTGAATGTAGAAATTCAATATAATTCGAATACGAGACCAAAAGAAAACATGGATTGGAAATTGGAAGATAAGATGATTGATGTTAGAAAATATAACCTGCTATTGTATAAACTTCCTTGCTGTTAAAAAAGAAATAAAGAATTCTTCTTTAATTCTAGGTTGGCCAATAATTTGCCGAATATCTGACTCATAAAATTCTAATATGGTCCATATGGGCGCTCATAGATAAATAATATTGGGCGCTGCCTAAATTTCCCGTATTTTCAACTCTTATAAAATGTTATCATGGACCATATGTCCCCCCCCCCCCTTAATTTCCCTTATATTTTGACTCATAAAATCCTAATGTGAACCCCGTGGGTGTCCCCTTTAATTTTTTTGTGTATTTCCACCCTAACAAAATCCCCATATTATGATATGGCCCATAAATAGGTCTCCTTTAATTATCCAGTATATTTCTTCCCTCATAAAATTACAATATGATCCACATTCTTTTTTAAAGATACGCCGGTAATTTCGGTATTACGATATCCAATAATTACATAAGGCCCTTATCTCACCCTTAAAAGGAAAACTTATACCTACATACTTATACTTTGCTACCTGGATAAAAAAAGTGACAAAACAATTATTATCATAAAATAGAATACAAATCTATCTAAGATCAATTATTACAAGACGAATCTAGGATCAATCTTATGAATCTAGGATCAGTTATTACAAGACAAAAGAATATAATACAGAGAAATAAGAAATTAATATTAAAAAAGAATACATCAAATTAATTAGTAAACTATTGAAATATAAATTTATAACATCGAATGTCGAATATATAAAAAAAAAAACTAAAAATATTTTACCTTTTATCTATTTTTTTCAATATTCAATAGGTACTAATACCAATACCTACATATTTATTATATTACTATACGCTCGCTTCAATTATAGAGCCACGCAATGCCTAGTTAAAACACTTCTTGAACATTAAAAAAAGGATTATATAATTACAAATAAAACGTAGTGTTTATATCAATCAGCCTTTACTTGCATAAATGACAATATAGTCCAGGCTAATTGTTACTCCCTTTATAAAAAAACAGAGGGGAGTAACAATCTAAAGAAGGTGTATGGAATTCTTCTTTAGGCTGTTACTCCCCTTATAAAAACAGAAGTGTGATATGTGATATTCCTTTGTCTTAAAGTACATTGAACTAAACATCTCTTTGTCATAATATTTATTTAGTCGAGTAAGGGAGTAACAATCCAAAGAAGTACCGAGAAAAAAGTTAATCATGATGAGTTTACAGTTTAAGAATATGGTTGTACTACAGTCCTGTTCCCTACCTAATCTCTGCTTGTATCAGGTTAAAATTTTACATGCCTGTTTCAATTGTACTTTAGACGATGTGTATGAAGTTTCATTAAAATCGTTCGTTAGAACGTATGATATCGGTAAAAACGTTTTCTCTACTTTGAACGTTTTGGTCCGCTTTAATAATTTTAGCAATCTTTAAAACTTCATAGCGGTGGCGGTGTTGGTTTTACTAAAAAAAATGTAATTAAAAAAGTTGTTTGTCTCATTGAGTAGATGAAGTTAGAATTCTTTCCCGTCCTAAAATTCCAATTTTATATTTGAAGCTTACGTTTACGCAAGCGTTGCGCGCTTTGTCCAACAAACTCGTCCTGGGCGTTGGTAAAATGAACATGTATACCAAATTTCAACTATATCGGTCAACTTTTACTCAAGTTATTGTCATCGGTGGATTTTGTGACGGTCGTTTTTTTGGATTCACTCCTGGGCTCCAGATGCTATAACGTGCCATGAGGAACTTCGTTCCAAAAATTCTTAATTTTAAGTTAACGGTTTTAATTAGGGTCCATAAGCAAAAACAAATCCCATTAAGAACTTGCCAGCAAGTTACTACAAGGGTTTCTTCGGTCATAAAAATTCATAAATACATTATTATTATAAATATATTTTTTTTTTAAACTAAAATATGTTTAATAAGTTGAACTTTTGAGAAGCAAGTGTGGATATATTATTATCCTTTAGAATCTTCGGCTCGGCATGCACTTATTAAGTTCTTTTAGGGGTAAAATGGCCGCCATTTTGGAAACGCGATATATTTTTGTGAACCACATTTCAATACCTTTAAAATGATACCCAACTTCGAATTTTCAAATAATAAACATTTTGGGGCTTTACGGGCCCTAAAATTTGACTTTTTTTAAATTAACTCCCAGAAATTTCAATGGACCACAGAGATGTATATTTATGTATTTTTGCCTTTTTTTTAGGACCTATCCCAATGGGGTAGTGCAGGGGGGTACATTTTGTGTTTGTTTTAATTTTATCGGGGGTAAAATGGCCGCCATTTTGGAAACGCGATATATATTTGTGATCTACATTTCAATACCTTTGAAATGATACCTAACTTGAAAATTACAAAAAATATAAAATATTCTATTCGCAATTGATTGCAGAAATTTTGAGTGTTTAAGTCGCAATAGTTTTTCTGTTTTCGGGCAAAAAAGTTTAACTTGTATACCAAATTTCAAGTATGTAGCTTCAGTAGGTCGGGAGATATACTCCAAGATGCGACGGACGGACAGACCAACTAAAAACAGCATAAGGGTTTCTAGGATGACCTCGAAACCCAAACAAGGACCCTATTCCCCCTATTCCTGCGTTTGTCTGACAGCCCATGATTTCCAAAAATAAAAATACACAACCCAAAATTGGAAACATTCCAGTTATATTATGTGTAATAACCCACAGGATTATTGGGAGGGGGGTTAAAGTTTAAGGGGTTGACTTTTTCAAAAAACGAAATGCGTTATGTGGTAAATGAAAGCAAGAAAGACCAGCACTTGTCAGATGTAAACAAACTTTGACGTTTAACAAAAGTATCGCACTAATAAATAATTATATTCGCTTATAACTTTTAAACTAATTAATGGAATTTCATCGGTTTTTTTTATATTTGTTCCTTAATTTTTTCCGGTTCCAACAATATGCTATATGTCAAAACCCTATTTATACTTTCAGTATTATTTACTGTCAAAGTTTAAAAATTCAAAAATTTATTACTTCAAAATGGCGGACAAAATCAAAATGAAATTTAGTGGGCATGTTTGTCATGCAGAGAGATACATTCGTGCCAAATTTCAACTCGATCAGGACCATAATCGATTTATTACGATTTTTTTAAAATGTTTGCTGGCTCAGCAAACTGGGTTCAAGATGGCGGAAAAATATGATTTTCCGGGGGGCACAACTACAGGTTAGGACTGATTTTTCTGCCAAGTTCCAACTCTCTAGGTTAAATACCTTGGGCGCTACGATGATAACTCACATACATACGTCATGCTGAAAACCACTCAGGAGGTCTTAAAAACACCTAAAACGGATAATTCCGTTGAAATCTCGAAAACAAATTTTTTGGTGTAAACAATACTTTTCCTACTATTATTAGTAGTGAGGAAAAGTAAAAAAAGGGGGATTGGGCTAAGAGTACTTCATTGCGTCCAGACAGTGAAAAAGGCGTTTGTTTCTCGTCAATATAATGAATGGTTTAAAAATTAGAGCTAAAACAAAATTTTAAATGACCATCAATTACGCTGGGTAAAGAACTTGTTCTGTTTGGTTAATTGCCTACAGATGCTTTGTGTGTGCTGAAAGCTCATACTTGGCCAATTTATTCTTCCACTAATCTAAAATTTAATGTATTTGTAACAGTTGTATTTATTCATTTTTTACTTGTTACAATTGCTTATCTTTGAATAGAAATGTTGTAGGCTTGGTTTCATCATAAATATTCAGCATGACTTTTAAGCAATTTAAAAATTGGCCTGGGACAACTTAGACAAACTTTTTCATATTGTTGAAACTGTATTTAAATTCTATAATATCTCATTTAATTATTATTATTATTTTTTTTTTTTTTTTAAAAAGCATTTAAAAAGCAAAGTCTTTCAACAGGAGGTTTTTACGTTTTGTTTTCAATTTTCAAAAAAATTCCGTTTTATTTTCATCAATATCTCGGAAACAAGATTTTTCCTAGGAAAACAGCTCATATCTTTAGATTCGTATTTAAATAGAATACATTTTAGAATATTTTAATCAAAATCGTCGAACCGTTTTCGGAAAAGCAAATTTCAAAAAAAGATTTCACCTCGGGGAAAGATTTTCCTGAACATTTATGCCAAGTCAACACCGACCCTGTAGTTTAGGCTCCACAAGTCTGCACAGACTACAGACAGACATTTTTTAAAAACCACTCTTTTGGACTCATGGGTCCTCAAAACGTGTAAATTTAATAAAATATCATTCTGACACCATCACAATACTTTCTCTTTATATGAGAGAGTAAAAATTTTCATAACAATTTCAGTTATTGTTTTTTTTACGTCAAAACAATAATGTTTTAGGTAAAAATAGTAAGGGTTAAACTACTTTTTTATATCACTTGCTTTGTTTATGTTTGCTCTGTTAGTATCGCCATATTTTTTTTGCTGTTTACTTCCATGGATTTCTCTTTTCTTTTTTTTTCATATTATAAGAAATCTTTTGAGGCATAGATTTAGAATATTTGTTTTTAATATGCTTATATGCACAATTAAGATCATTGTGAGATAAAATTCAATCCTGATTAAATAAATGGTTACATTTAACCTAATAAAATAGTCTGCCAATTAGTGTGGCACATAGCTTCCTCGTGTCCTAATTTGTATAGTTTAATAATTTTATGATTTAATAAACTATTAATGAATTACTTAATTTTCCTTCCATTTTAATTATGTTATTTAAATATATCAAACTTCGATAAACCATCCAAATTTCATAACAATCAGATGAGTACATTTGAAGATATAGGTGAAAATAAATGTATGTTTGTGCTCTTGAGGAAGAAAAAAAAATGGGCGCAGAAGGTTGAAACTTACATGGGACCAAAAATGGGCTAATTATGACCTACTATCCTAATTCAAAATTGGAAAAGGTAGTAAAAAAAGTAGGTGTTCTGGTTGATTGAAAGAGCGTAGGTAGACATTAAATGTGTTAAGAATAAAAAAATGCCATGTTCATAAAAATTAGAAACATTATTTTATATTTAAATTTACAAATATTTACATCAAAAGACGAGTAAGTAATTACAAAAGACTTTTTATGAATAAAATGTTTAGTCACTAGCATCACTGCCACTAGATCCATCATCATCACTTCCTTTCTTGCTATCCTTTACATCCCTGTTTTCTTTGTCACTCTTTTCTCCATCACTAGCATCACTGCCACTAGATCCGTCATCATCACTTCCTTTCCTACTATCCTTCTTATCCCTGTTTTCTTTGTCACTCTTTTCTCCATCACTAGCATCACTGCCACTTGATCCATCATCACTTCCTTTCTTACTATCTTTCCTGTTTTCTTTGTCACTCCTTTCTTCATCACTAGCATCACTGCCACTTGATCTTTCACCATCACTTCCTTTACTACTATTCTTCATATCCCTGTTTTCTTTGCCACTCTTTTCTCCATCACTTGCATCACTGCCACTTGATCTTTCACCATCACTTCTTTTCCTACTATCCTTCACATGCTTGTTTTCTTTGCCACTCTTTTCTCCATCACTTGCATCACTGCCACTTGATCTTTCACCATCACTTCTTTTCCTACTATCCTTCACATGCTTGTTTTCTTTGTCACTCTTTTCTCCATCACTAACATCGCTGGCACTAGATCCATCACCATCACTTCCTTTCTTACTATCTTTCATATCTCTGTTTTCTTTGCCACTCTTTTCTCCATCACTTGCATCACTGTCACTTGATCTTTCACCATCACTTCCTTTCCTACTATCCTTCTTATCCCGGCTTTCTTTGCCACTCTTTTCTCCATCACTAGCATCACTGCCACTAGATCCATCATCATCACTTCCTTTCTTACTATTCTTCACATCTCTATTTTCTTTGTCACTACCACTATCCTCATTCCTTCCCTCTTCCTTATCATCAACCTTTTCTTCTTCATCTTCCTCCTCTTCTTCTTCATCTTCCTCTTCCTCTTGCGGTGGCTCCAGCTGTCGCTCTCGTCTCCTATGTATATTAAACTCTTGAGCGTTTACTGGTCTGTGCTTCACAACCAGTCTTGTATTGTTTGGTTGCTGGCCTGCTTTCTGTCTCCTTTTAGTTAAGCGGACCCTAAACAGAAAATTAAACATTACATTAGCCTTATTTACATAAAGCTAACATTGCTTAGCTTTTTACATACTTTTAAGATCTCATCAAAACAGTTGTGACCACATCAAAATCTCATTTTCCAAATGATAACGTAATTGCAGTCACTGCTCAGCAACTGTAAATGTTTCTTGCAACTTTAAAAATATTCTAGTGACGTAAACCACACAACTCTCTCAAATAAAAATAAAATTTAAAAACACAGGTCAGTTTATTATCACAAAATATTACAGTGGGCGGTTATTGTAATCACAGTTAATGTTATCAACCATTTAGTGTGATCAAAATAGCTTGCAACAGGCCCACCCAATACCAATGCATTACATTTTCTGTTTATTGTTATAAATAGTTTGTTTATTGTGATCAAAATCAAAATCATTACAATTTTTTTTTTTTTTTATCACTTTCGGGGAAACCCCATTACTACGAAGGGCTGCAGTCAAATCCCAGAACTCAGTGTGTTTCAGTCTTTCAATCATTTGTATTCATTCATCAAAACATTTACAAAAGTTGGAAGATGATTTGTTGATTAATTAATTTTAATTTTTAAACTAAGAATGAGCACTTCAAAAAGTCGAGATTATGTACATTTATTTACATACAATGAATGTATTAGTTGTGTCCCTATGATTTATTTTGTATTGTTCTTTTTTTAAATAAATGTAAAATTAGGAACATTGGCAAAGTATTAAATTATTATTTTATCTACGATTGATACAAAATATAAACATTATATCTCTGTTTAGATGCGTAGAAAGTGATTCTTTTCGTATCTGTATTCATTGAGCACGTGCGTTCATAATTCTTCTTATATTCCGCTCTAGTGTGGAAAGAAAGAGGAATTCTTCACCTTAACGCAAGATTAGCGAGTTTGTTTACATTTAACAAAACTAATTTGCTGTTTGTTTAATTAAAGTAACTGTTTATATGGAGTTTTTAGTGAAAAACAGTGAGTGATTTAAGTGATTAAATCATCATCATTTAAATGATTAGTGATGAAAATGGACTATTTAATTAATTAAATTTAATGGACTATTTTAATGTGTCATCACATCACTCAGTGTACGTAATAAACACAGTTTTGTTTATAATTTTTTTTATTTTGAGTTTTGCTTCCTTCTGTGGTACCTTTTGCTTATTGTTATCTGTCGGTTATTGTTATCACTTTGTCAGGGTCCCAAAGTGACCACACTAAGCAACATTTACTGTATTATGTATGACTTACCTAGTTTCCAGTTCGTTGAAGAATACACCATCAGGGCGGACAACAAGAAAATAGTTCTCTTCATATCCCTTAGAGGCTTTTGTTTTAACATTCCAGTTGTACTCCCTAGCAATCTTATATTCATATTCTTCTTCATCCATGTAGTCTATTCCATCAGTAAAGTCCCGTCTTCTCTTTTCAAGTGTATCTTCTGTAGGAAGGAAATAAGCCACAAACTGTTCTCCACATTCATCCATAACACCTCTGTAAAAAAAAGAATAGTAAAAATAAAATAATATATTTATAAATATGTATTCATTATTTTAATATTAAAATGTTATTATAATATATTATATATGTTATATGTTTAACTAAAAAAAGTGTTTTATTCATGGGAAAGAAGCCTCCCTAGAATATAATTATTAAGAAGAAAGAAGGAACAAACATTACTTATCTACCCAGTTGTCTGCTACGGCAGACAACCATAAAAGCTGAAAGGTGCAACCCTATATACATGCGAAAAATCGCCCAGTAGGAGTGGGGGGGGGGGGATAACAAAAAAGACCCGGGTATTGTAGAATTCATATCCAAGCTTGTACCATAATGTATTAAACTGAGGCGCCACAAGCTGCCCAAAGCATCATACAGGGAGAGATATTTGTCCTCTAGGTTACTAACTCAGTTAGTTACTTTTCTTTACAAAGCAGGAAGAGGGATGGACCTCTGGGGTTATAAGACCCCTAGAGGTCCATTTTGGTATAAATATTTATTCCTAAATACAGAAAAAAATTAATAAAAAAAAGTCAAAGCTGGAAATAAATAAGGAATATATTTCAGGAAAGCAAGAATAAAAGAGTCGTTTTCCTCCTTTTGTTCTTATAGTGATAAGATTTATTATAAATGGCTGTTGTTTTCATGTAACTATATATGCTGCCAAAAAAACCCAACGTTTTCTAGTTATTCAGGGGAAAAGTTAATTAAGTGCTAAAGGTGGAAGAGGAAATCTTTGAGGTTTGGACTAAGAGGAATTTCTTTACGTGTGTGGAGGCAGCCTTGAGGCCACCTGTGGGCTGCAGTCCACAAAATCCCAAACAAAAAAAAAAAAAAAAAATCCACCTTGTGGCCGAAATGCAGGATGGAACTAATCAGTCAGATGCCATCTGTAATGAGCTGGCTTTTCTAGTTATTCAGGAGAAAAGTTAATTAAGTGCAAAAGGTGGAAGAGGAAATCTTTGGGGTTTGGACTCAACAGTCCAAACAAAAAGGAATTTCTTTACAAGTGTGGAACTGCAGTCCACGAAATCCCAAACAAAACATAAAAATCCTCCTTGAGGCCAAAATGCAAGGCGGGGAAATATGCAGTCAGATGTTGTCTGTAATGAGTTGACGACAGTTGGCCTAGAGGATTTTTGAAGTTTGTATTGGGATAGGGGAGGGTTCGGTAGAGAAAATCTCCAAGGAAATCCTGATGATTCTTTCGGGATAATTTCCTTGAGGAAACCCTCCCGTGTGAGGGCAAGGGTTTGGAAGAGAAAATCCTGAAGGCTTTTTCCTTCAGGATTTCCTCTTTGTGTATGGTCGCCTTTAGGCAAATTGCTAAATAAGAATTTTTGTGCAATTTATCTAAAAATATTTATGACCAGACAAATGTTATTCTCAAAGCAAATTTTTTAAAAATCACAATTACATTTCCTTCTACACGGAGCATACATTTTGAAGGTAAAAATTGTACCTTATCATAGCTTGAGACATTTCTTCTAGCTGAGCTGGGAAAGGCCTTCCCACTGGAGCAGGATCAGAATCAAACATGACTTGAGCACATGGGTATTTCCACATCTAAACAAAGAAAAAAAAATTGTATACCACAAATTTAAAAATAATATACCATAAATGAAAAAAAAAAAAATCTGTCAGCTACAACTGGTGCTAAACTTTCTCATATGTGAGTACATAATTACTTTGTCCAGAGTTTTCCTTTTATTAGTAGTTTATTTAGTAGTTTTCATAGTTGCATTTAATTATTTATTGAATATTCCATCAGAATTTACCATAAATATAACTTCTCCCTGGCAGGGAATCAAACCAACCTCTCAAACTTTGCATTTAAAGCTATTTTTTCAGGCACAAGATTTTTTCCCGGGAAAATTACTAGTTTAATTTTAATCGTATTTTAAATGTACATTTTAAAATTTATGATCAAATATGTCACAGCCGTTTTTGAGAAATAAAGAGTTTTTAGAGGTCCCCAAATTCAAAGATAAAATTCATTTCTTGATTACACCTCAAAGTATGATTTATTTTTTTTTTTTTTTATAATGTATGCCAAATTTCATTGAATCGTACCAGTATTATCAGCTCCACATGTCTACACAGACTACAGGCAGAAATGTTTACACCATCACAATCAGTGGCGTAACTATGGGCCCGCGCGGGCCCGCAATGCGGGGGGCCCCCGTGTGCTAGGGGCCCCCAAATCCAGAAATAACTGGAATTACTACCCCTTGTACCCACGTCGAGGGGGCCCCCATCCTGAACGCTAGAGGTTTTTTTTTTTTTTTTTGGTCATCAATTTTCTTTGGCGAGGGGCCCCCAAAAAGTTCTTGCGGGGGGGGCCCCCATTGGTCTAGCTACGCCACTGATCACAATACGTAATCTCTAAATATGAGAAAGTAAAAACCCTTTCATGTGAATGCCTACTATCATCATAATATAAGGAACCTTAAGATATTTCTTACTAATTACGTCAGTTTGATTATACTAACCATATAACATTAAAAGTTAATTACTAAAATAAAATATTGATTAAAATATGATTTTAGAAAATTTATTTTATTTGCTTGATGGCTGGAGCAGTTTTAACTTACCCATCCCAATCTTAACCTTCTCAACAAGCCTCTCTCTCCCAGTTATCCTTAGTTTTAACTGACTAGACTTAATACTTAACAATTCATAATTTTCTAGTTATAAGGATTCTATTCAGATCCCACTAAATGCTTCTTAATTTACTTGTATTATATTACCTTGAAATCAGGGAAGACTTCAAGTACTTCAACTGCTGTGACATTAGCCTTGCTGTAATGTTGCTCGATCGGCTTTTGGTTATCTTCAAATGTTTTATCAATAGCTTTAATTTGACTTTCACGGTCCATGTACAAGGTCTCTTCCTGCAATGCAAATAAAGTTTTCAAAATCATTTTTAATATAAGTTATGAGCCATTGAAATGGTTACAATTTTTATAAACAATATATTAATAAATTTCAATATTTATTAAACATAAAATCCATAATGCATTGAAAATAAATGATGTTAGAGAAAACTTTCCATCGATTAATAGTTACCATTAGGTAAAATCAGTGTTATAACAAGTATAGAATTAAAATAAGTTCATGACAATCTAAAGAAGATAAAATATTTGGACAAGGAATTGTATCAGTAAGGATATATCATAACCCCACAGGTAGTAAATAATGAAAATAATTATTAAATATAATTATACTTAAAATATAAATTTTATAATTGGTGGGAATAATTTTAATTTTCTAGTTTCTTTTTACAAGTAGTTAAACTTAGTACACCACAATATAAATATTACCTTAAGACTTTTCTTGATGCTGAAACCAACTTTGGCTTCAACCTTCTCCATGACCTGAGGCTGAAATCGAGTCTGTTCTGTAGAAATGTATTCAGTTCTCCTGAGCCAAGATACACTACGAGCATGATGCCTAGATCTGTAATCAGATTGAATAAAGCCAAATCAATTAACTCTACTATTTCATTTTTATTTAAATTTTAGTGCCAAAGAACTTGGTTAGGTCCAAACTTTCTATATTTATGATAAATTTCCCTAATCATAAGGATTACCACTGACAAACATTCTTTTGGCCATCAAATTATATCCATTATCTAATGTGAATTATCTAATAATACAAGTTAAACGTAGAAACATGTGCTTAATAATAATGGTAAATTGTTTAATGCTGTCTACCCACAAAAAAGTAAAATAAATAAGTCAATTACAGTATAACTGCAGCAGAATGTGAATTATTATTATTTTTCTTTTAGCGTCAGTAGTTTTTTGAAAAAATTATACCGTGCCCATGACATCCCAACTGAACCACCACATAAATTCAAATAAATGAATAAATTTAAAGTTAAATTACTTGAAAACTTGAACTTTGTAGCATTTGGAAAGATCTTCTATTTAAGCCTTTATTTGAAAGTAGTTATATTAGGAGTTTATTTGATAAGAGTACTAATGTAGCAGAATTAAAAATATCAAAAAAAAAACCATGAGTAGTGAGAATTGTTTTGTCCTGTTTAATTAAATTGCATAATATTATAATTGTCAATTATTCCCCTATCGGTTGTTCAATAAGTTGAGGACAATACCTTGAGCTAAAGAGCTCCAGTTTTCATTCGTCCCCTCCCCCTTTATTTCATGCCGGTTTCTTCAAATAGGAGAAATGCCCACTCTCCAGAAGAAGAAGATCTGTAACTACTTTAGCCTGAAAATCAAAGTTTTCATTGCATCCTGCTGTTTATTCCATGCTGATTTCTTCAACTAGGGGAAATGTCTATCTTGTTTACTTAGGGTGGCAAGAACCATCTTGCCTGTGGTAACAAAAATTGTATCAAATCAAAATGGTGTGGTATCTTGATCTTTAACCCTCAGGAACACGCGGTCCTGTGAGGCCTAAATTTGAGATATAACTGTGAAATTGAGATAGATGTGGGTGCGATTGAAAGCAAGGGATTTTTCTAGCTACATTTCTTACTTTTATCAAGAGGATCAGTCACTGTTTGACATCGTACGTGATTATAATTAAATTCTGTGCCCATATTGTCCTGACAGGGGACCCGCGCCAATTTCACTTAAATTTTAGTATTACGCTAATTTTAGTGACATTTATACATATAATACAAAATAAATTAATAGGGTATCTGAATTTAAAAATAAAGAAAATATACAGACAAAATTAAAAATTTGAAAATTATAATTGAGACTGACTAATTTTGTGCTTATAAACTATGAGACTAAACAACGGTTTTTTATAAATTAAAAAAATAATAAAACAATAAAACCAATTTAAATATACAGCTTGGTTTTCCGGTGAAATCCGCGTCACGAAGGGGAAGAAGTCCGACGTTTCGCTTCCACTACTGGAAGCATCTTCAGGGGTGTGGTGCATCGTGATGTTTACTTGAAGCAACAACAAGACATACCGCACATGTTGCTACATGTGCGGTAAACACAAAAAACAAACAAACATCACGATGCACCACACCCCTGAAGATGCTTCCAGTAGTGGAAGCGAAACGTCGGACTTCTTCCCCTTCGTGACGCGGATTTCACCGGAAAACCAAGCTGTTTATTACGAGTCTACCCGCGGAAGCCTACGCACCAAGTCAATTTAAATATGTTTTATAATATTTTGCTAAAATGATTTCAAGTTTATATTTATTTTTACCTATTGTGTGGGCATATAAAACAGATTAAGTCCTATCAGGGGTCCAAGCCTCCTCGTGTATGTATTAGACCACACGCACCCGAGGGTTAATAAAAAAATTTGTAGTGTTTAAGTTTAACTTTTTTGAATAAGTTCTAGTTTTGGAATCAAGTGGAGTAGTACATTTAACTTGTAACATCATCTAAATTCTATTTTTTTCTAACTTCGTTTCTCATCCTTTGGATGCTCCCAATTTGTTGATTTAATCATAATTTTAGCAATTGCTTCATCTTAGTCTCATTATTTTAATAATGAACCAAACTAATGTTGGTTATATTTAATTTTAGGGTCTTACCACACCATGATATTTACATGAATTAAAGTATTTATCAAGCAAAATTTAAAGAGCGCAGATGGTTGAAATTATTCTATCTACGTGCTTCTTTCGACAAACCATCCAAATTTCATAAAAATCAGATGAGTACTTTTGAAAATATAGATATAAATAAATGTATGCATGTGGACCAGCAAATGATCAATTATAATAAACATAAAATGAAATAGTTTCGACCTTTTAGAGTCATGAGGTGTAAGAATGTCTTCTTCCAGAAGCTTTTCATCTGCAATGTCAAGGGTAGCGAAGGGCTCTGCAGCATAGAGATCCTTGTTAATGAGATCAATAGTGACTCCGAGATCATGCTCAGTCAGCACTTCATACTTGCAATTCCTTTCTAAAGATGTTGGATTGTATTGGATAAACCTACATTTTAAACAGAGAAATTTAAGCAACACTTTTGGTTGTATCATACACAACTTAAATAATATAAATAAATACATTAATTAAATAGATAAAAACTATAGTAAATACAACTCACCTGGTGGATTCAAAAGGATAAGTAATGAATTTAGGATCAAATGGGATGTCCGGCAATGTATTGCAATACTTCACCCTGCATACTAATTCAGAGCTGAAAAATAAAAGTATAAATAATTATTAATACAAAATTAAAACAATAGTTATTAGAAGGAATGAAGACAGTCTTAATTATAACAAGATTTGTGTACGTAGTAAGGTTCTAGTACTGGTACTAACCACTTGTTGGAGCCTAGCAATTGGGCCATCTTTTAGGCCCATTTTACTATCCCCATGGTAGAGAGTTCCAGCCACTTTACACATCATACCTCTGTACATTGTACCGCCGAAGCAAGTATGATGTGATCATAAGTGAGCCATATAAATCAGAGCATCACTGCGGGAGATCGAACCCACGACCTCATACACCCCTTGATTCAGTGATGGCCAAGACGTGGTAAGTAATTTAATCCACACGACCACATCGGCTCTCTCCAGATTTGTGCTAACTCTGAGGCACAACAGCCCATGGAGAGCCAAGGCCCGCCAAATTACCGTGCTTTGAATATAAGATGTACTTTTTTCCGTTTTTGCGTCAAAAACGGAAAATCAGGATGCATCTTATATTCAAGAAGTCTTAAAAATCGATGAATTCAAGTATAACCGATTTAACAACCTTCTCTTTCAAGAGGATCGCTGAGATCTTCTTTTTACTTTTTATTTCCAATTCTCTGAATTTTTTAGGGACGTTAATGTGCTCATTTCAGATGAGTTGTTAGGAGGAAGGGGTTCCATTGTACGTAGGTATTTCTGGTATGGTTAGCATCAAACATTTTATTTTTAAGACCTAACCTTGCTATTTCTCTGCCAGCATTGTGTTTGCTCACTTCTAAATAAGGATGAAAACCCTCTTACATCTATTTTCTACAAATATCTATGGTAGGGCTGCCTAAATTTGACCTCTAAACAAGCTAGAGTAAAAGAGAATAGAAAATTTTTCCTTTGAAACAGGGTGCCTTCTTGTATTTGGTGCTATATATTTTTTTTTTTTTTTTACAAATTATTGGGATGCGCCTAATATTCAATGGTGTACAGTAATACCCCAACTTACGTTATCCCAACACTGTTGCTAAAAATGATCAGGGGGTCGATTCTGTAAATCAAAATTTGATAAGATGGGCGAGCAGCCAAGCACAATAATCTGTAACTTTGTTTGTTGCAAAATAACAAAAAGCTGATATTTAGTGAGTGATATATTACAAAATAAAATTGATTTTGATAAATCCATTAGGTTATGTGTTTATACTTCAATATGTTTACTTCAAACTGAAGTCAAAATCAAAACAGATTGACACCATTATTGTATTAATTATTGTTTTTCTTACGGAAGTAACTTTTATTAGACTTTTCAGGACTTTGTTTATGAAAGGAGTTTTATTGCATATTATATTTCAATTTGGACTATTTTATTGCCTTTTGTTGTTCTTTATGTATTATTCTAATACCCATTATATATTATTCTAATACAGAGTAACATCATTATTGTTTTCATTATCACACTGAAATAACTTTTATTGTATTAATGGTTTGTATGTCTTTCATCCCATAGTATTATTTTGTTTCTTTAAACATTTGTTAGTATGTACTTACATATTCGATTTTTCTTATTTTTATAAAGTTTTTCCTATAAAAGTTACTGTTAGAGCATTGTTTTCCGCATATAGCTTACTCTTATTATTCTTGTAACTGTTCCATCACTAACTTATAAAATGGGACAAAAGTAACTTCAAAATAATGCCTTTAGATGCATGCTCTCCGAGAATAGTAAGGTTACTGCGGTTGATTACTTGGAACTTAAATAGGTGAATGACGCAGTTTTCTCAATTCTGAAAGAAATTATCCTTTCGCTTTTAATCTGTTGCTTGAAAGAAAATCAACTAATACTTTAAAAAAATATTTAAGATGGGACTGCGCCTATTTCTGATTTCTATCTGCCTCTACTGCGGCTATCTCCAGCATTCCTTAAGCTGACACATCACCAACCTGTTATCGGTGAACCTGATTGAGTACAGCCAAAGTTTACGTGTAGTTAAAGCAGGATGGTCATAGTGAAGCAGGCGGCACTTTTTTACTTTAGCACCCCCCTTGTCTAATAGTCTGCCCGACAAAAGTCTCAAAGGTTTGTGTGTTGGTTTTCCAAGTCATTGAGACTCCTGGGGCAGTTTTATTACCCTAAGGGTATGGCCTGAACCTGAATCAGGTTCAGACTCAGTAAACAAGCGCGAGAAATAAACAGTGGTATTGCAGCAGGGTGGCCATAGTGGAAGCAGGCAACTGGTTGTGTGCACAGCGTTCAGAGTCAGAGGCTTTACCGGAATGTTTAGGTCATTTTTGTTTCAGATTTCGGCTGCTATCAGCGCCCACGGAGTGTACTGTAACTACAACCTACGATTTATTTTTTTGGCATTTGTTTGTGAAACCTTTTTCTTGGTGATATACAAATACTTACTTCTAAGTTCTCGTCTTTTGTTTCTTGTTTGATTTTCTTCGTTCTATTTTATTTTTTTAATGTTAATATAACAAAGAAAGAAACACTTATCACGAAAGTATTTCTAATTTAAAAAAAAAATAAAATAGTAGAATGCCTCCACTTCCATTCTATATGTAATATGTAGGAAGAAACGTTTCATGTTCTCTACAATTTGTTAACTGCTCAAATAAGCGGTGGTATTCCCCATATGCACTCCTTAACTTAGTAATAATTTCATAAAAAGCAATTCTTCTACATTTTAATTTTAAATTAACTCTCTGTGGCCATAAAGAAACACGCTATAACTTCATATGACAACTCCTTGTTTTTGTTTTGTTTACGTTACATTATGTCAGCGTGTATTTCTACCTGCCTCCACTGTGGCCATCACCTGCTTTCCTCAAGCTGACATATCACGAGCCTGTTTTCGGAGCCTGAACCTGATTGAGTACGTCCAAAGGTAACTTTTAGTTAAAACAGGGTGGCCTTAGTGAAAGCAGACAACTGGTTGAGCACACAGGGTTCAAAGTCAGAGACTTTAGCGGAATGTTTAAATCATTCTTGTTTCACATTCGGGCACTTTTTTTACTTTAGCACCCTCCTTAGTTCTAAACAATAGTCCGACAAAAGTCTCAGGTTTGTTTGTTGGTCTCCCAAGTCATAGAGACTCCTGGGGCAGTTTTATCACCCTATTTTAAGATTGAGTCTTACCATGTGTAAGACTGAATCTTTTACGGAAATCTGAAGGACAATGAGTTCTTAAGTTTTCTTAGCTTATATTTAATATTCCTTGGTCTTAATAGTTAATTAGACTACAGGATATTAACACATTTATATACACAAGTATGACATTGCTTTGTCCCAAGGTACATTGGACTAAATATCCCTTTGTCTTAATAGTAATTTAGACTGAGGAATACATACTACTCTGTTATTGTTCCTTTGTCTAAATGACTATTAAGACAAAGGGATATGGGGGAGGCTAAAGTAAAAAAGTACCCAAATTCTGAATGCTATCAGCGTGCAACGTTCCCTTTTCCCTATAATTTGTTAACTACTCGAACAACTATTTCTTTTAAAATATACAACTGGAGGTATTCCCCACATCCACTCCTTAACTTGTTAATTTCATAAAAAAAAATTCTATTATGTTATTTTTTTAAAATAGGACTCCGCCTATTTCTGATTTCTGTGTGCCTCCACTAGTCCTTCACTGTATTCTTCAAAATGACATATCACCAACCTGTTTTCGGAGTCTGAACCAGATTCGGAACTAGCAGGCATTCTGGAGTTCCCTTTCCCTAACAAGTATAATATTGTAAAGGCATTAAATGACACTAAATATGGCATTCCTGCACTACAACTGTACGACACAAGGGAAATGTAAAATATTGAAATAAAAAGAGAAGGTACAACATACCAGGTACCTATAAGAACAATATAGATACACACGAACTTTCCACTTACCGTCTTTCACCTGTGGAAGGTCTTGAGCTGGATGCCCTTTTTTCCGCTCCTATACTATTAGTTACAGTCGGAGACATAACAAAATAAGTAAACAAACAGTTTTCAGTCAAAGAAACCGTTGGGTAAATTAATCACTAAAACAAATAACTAAAACAGATTTGTTAGTAATTAATAAGCAGCACCGATTGAAATGGTTTACGGGTCATCTTTTAAGTTGATTAATCACTGACTACTGAAGTATAACGTAAAACTAAGAAACCAACTACAGTGAGAACTGAGAAATAAGATAATTTTACTTAAAAAATAAAACCTCGACTTCGATTCGGTTACTAAGCGGTAGACAGGTGACAGGTTGAGGTTAGCGAGTAAATTGGTAACCATAACGTTACCTTCTACGGTGCTTTTATTTAAAAATTATTACAAGTTTAACAAATTTTTACTATTCTAAGATCCTGGGTATATCCACATAAATATAATATTATTTATCTGTGGGTATATACCTACCTTTTATATATTGGTTATATCTGATTTTCACTTTCTCATATAAAGAGAAGGTATTGTGATAGCGCGAAAATTCGATTTTGATGGATTTACACGTTTTCAGGTCCCCTGATCCAAAAGTGTTTTTTTAATAAAATGTCAAGTCTATCGTCGGCTGTTAGAGCCTAAACTACTTTTGCCTATTTGGACGAAATTTGGCATACATGTTCAGAAAAATCATACCCCGAGGTGAAATTGAGAAATGAATTTTAGCCCCAAATTTAGGGGTGCTACCCCCCAAAAACTCTAATTTCTAAAAAGTAGTCCAAAATACGAATCTAACGATATAAGCCGTTTTCACGGGGAAAATCACGTTTTCGAGATATTGATGAAAATAAATAATCCACAAAAAACCTAACAGTGAAAAAAGGGCGAAGTTCTAGACCTTCTCCCAAAATAGTCAGTCAGCCTATCAAAGAAGAGATATCTAATTTTTGGCCGTCTGCTCTTTTTTAGGGTTTCGTTGGTAAAACAAAAAACAGCCAATCAAAGTAGGGGTATCTACTTTTTGGCCAAGTCTGCTCGTTATAGGTTTTCGTTGATAAAACCAAAAAAGAAACCCTTATAGTTTCGTTCCTGTGTCTGTCTGTCTGTCACTTTGTACGGTTTCAATAACTTTTGAATAAAGAGATAAAAACATAAAACTTTCCAGTATCGTTAAAGATCGTTTTGTCGCGCACACAGGAAACATATACCGAACTCAAAATTATCAACTATTCAAATTCAAAATTGCGGATAATTCACGTCACACGAAAAATTTTTTTTTTCAAAATTTTGAGTGGGTACCAAATGAAAGGTATCGAAGATTAATATATAACACTTGTGGATAGTGTTTAATTTTCCGCGCCATTTTGTAAAAAAACATCAACATTTTGCGTGCCCCTCCCCCCAAAAAAACTATATTTCTGCTGTTACTAGAAATATAAAAAAATATGCAAAGTGTGCGATCTGATGGGCCAAAGAAAAAATAAGAATAGCAATTTGATCTGATTAACTGGAAATCCAAGATGGCGGCTAATTTCAGTCACGGGGAAAAAATATTTTTTTTAAATTTTGAGTGGGGTATCAAATGAAAGGTATTGAAGAGTAGAAAACAAAAATATATAACACTAAATATGCTCCACTGGACCGACAGACAGACACGGAACCAAAAATGTAGAGAAATTTGTCATGAGTTGTTTAATCAAACTGGAGTTGTTTAATCAAAGAGTTTGATTAAACAACTCATGACAAATTTCTCTTTGAGAAACGTTTTTTTAACAGTTTTTTAAATTTCCGACCATAAAATGTACAAGTGGAGTGATTAAGTAAGCAGATATGAAGCTGCTACATTAGAAATTATCAGAAAAATGTTTAATAAAAGATTATGTGGATAATTAAATGATTGTAAGCTTGATAATGGCCCAAGTGGGGTTGAAATATTGCTGCATGATATAAAAACTTAGTTTTTATTTATACCCTTAAGACCAAGAGCAAGTGGCAGACTGATTAAAATTACAGTAATAAAAGGGTAATTACTACTTATAAAAATGTTACCTGATGTCTCAAACAGATTTCTGGCTTGGAAATTTTTGAAATCGGAGACATGAAATATGTTCGTTCTTCAGAACGATCACTTAGCTTCCGTTACCTTCGGTAAGCTCGGAAGCAATAATAATAGCTATTTGATCTGATTAACTGGGAATTCAAAATGGTGGATAAATCATGTCGCTAGATTATTATTGTTTAATTTAATTTTGAGTGGGGTGGCAAATGAAGGTATTGGCTAGTAAATTTCAAAAATGCATACAACACTTGTGGAAAGTGTTTAATTTTTCATGCCATTTTTTCAAAAAAACATCAAATTTTTGCGTGCCCTCCTCTCATCAGCAACCAGGAAGACTACACTATTCTTGACTGGCGACTGGCATCCAAGAAAGTAAAAACACCATTTAATTCCCAGAATCCAGACTCCCTGCCACCACTCATATGAGCATATTATAATACCAGCCACCACACTTCACCTCGTATCAACGCTATTTTTTTACTATTATTATTCACAGACCCGCTATTATTATGTTATTGTTTATTATACCGCCCTCCTCAAGCCAGAAAACACCTTCTTCGCTTAAATTCAATATTCAATAGGCCGGGCCAATGAGGAGCGAGCTTTCCGATCCGAGCTCTCTCATTGGTCCTCCCCCTCTTTGCTCGCCTCTTGAATTTGCATATATACCCTGTCCAGCGAGGCAGAAGAGAGATCCGCCCTGAGCTTCTTCCAAGCTCAGAGACCCCTCCTGAGCTTCATCAAAGCTCAGAGCCACCTGAACTCTGAACTCCACTCTCCTGCCACCGACGCACCACTCCTCAAGCCTACCTCTGCGTCGTCTTTGACTTGAGACCCTGACCCTTCAGCGATACTCAAACGGTCCTTTTCACGACCACCAGCACCTTTACTGCCTCGGCCTTCGACCCATCACCCCCGTGACACGGCCCTCCACAAACCAGGCCATATCACTATTATAGGCTGAGTCTTTTGGGTGGGTGTCTGCAGACTTGACTATAAGGATAAGGGCTCATTCACACTGGGATTCTGGAATGCGATTCGTGTATGAGATTCAAAAAAGTATCAAGATTCAGAATCTCGGCGGCTTCTTCCCCCCACTTTTCCTAGTTTGATTTTTATTATATAAACTAACATATATGTGTTTAATTTTAAAATAATGAATTATATTATATTTATTATTTTATTCATAATGTAACTATTTTATTTAACGTAAATAAAACGATTAAAAAAAAAAAAAAAAAAAAAAAAATTAAATAAGATATTACATTGATTTATTAATATATAACGTAAATCAAATTATTTATAATAAAATATTATAATAAATGAATGATATTACAATAATTATTATGAATTTATAATTAAAATATTTTATTTAAAGAAAATAAATAGCAAGAGGATCGAAGAGGGAATGCGATTCGGAATCGCCTAGTCTGAATGGGCCCATAAGCGCAATGTATCATGAGCCGCTTTCTAAGAAGAATTCTAAAAAGAATTGAGGCGGCCCACGGGGACGGGATACTCGATTTGAGAATCTCATACGAATCGCATACCGGAATCGTAGTCTGAATGGACATAAGCACAATACGTTAGCCGCTTGGTATAATTAGAATCTTGCATTCGTGAATCGCATTCCGGAATCTCTAGTGTGAATGAGGCCTAAGGGCTCATTCATATTGAGATTCCGGAATGCGATTCGTGTATGGGGTATGAGATTAAAAAAAGTATCAAGATTCAGTATCTTGGCGGCTTCTTCCCCCCACTTTTCCTAGTTTGCTCCCACTTTTATTACACTTACATATATGTATTTAATTTTTATATTTATATAATTAAAATATTTTATACTACGTAAATAAAATTATTTATAATAAAATATTATAATTAATGATATTAAAGTTATTATTATGTATTTATAATTAAAATATTTTATTTAACGAAAATAAATAGCAAGAGAGTTGTAGTTGGAGCACTGGAGAAAGCAGCCACTGTGTTTTCTCCATTTATACATAAACCGACGAAGAATAACCCGGGTATAGAGTATTGTATATGTGTGATAATACAAAGTTCTGCAAAATTCAACAAACCTTCGGGCAATACTGCCCGAAGGTTTTTTTGACAATATTTGCATACGCATGTTTTTGAGGTTGCTGAATCCGAATAAAATGAAAAATTTCATTTTTAAAATGGAGAATCAGTAGTACGGTGTACCTGTGTTCTGTTGCTAAAATAACAGGATGCCGCGCATCCCAACTAACATCCTTTATCCTTAAGACACGACCACTTAAGCGTAGCACTCCTGCTTCGTCATAATGGAGAAATCCCTATTAGCCTGCTCTTCATGCTGTTTTCTTTCCGCTTTGAGATCTTTAACGTAAGTTGGAAAGCACTCTCACTGCACTAACTTACTCCAGCACACTTCTGGTCTCTTGATGTCACGAAGCTCCTGCTTCTTGCCTGTCACCTGCTTTATGCACAGATCTACAAATTTCAACATGCAGGCTATGCTTCGCACTAATTTCAGCCATCGATTTGGGAAAAGCACTGATGGCAGGGCTTCTATATAATCCTCGTTCTTAGTGCTGATTACATTAACAGTTTGAGGTTTTTTCTCTAGGACTTGCCAATCTAATGTTGCCTCGTGGTGTGCATTTGATTTTGGCCAGCTTTGTTCTTCCACTTGTAGAAACTGTGGTCCTTCCATCCCGAACGTTGGATCGTAGTTAGCATGATATTTTGTTGCAAGATCTGCAGGCTTTAGCGCGCTTGAACCCAACACAACGTTGAATCTTTGGTGAGTTCTTGCACTTTTGCAAACTGTGAGCTACAAATGTCTTAAACCTATGAGGCCCTGATCTTGACCAGCGCAACACTGCTTGGGAGTCAGGCCATAAATTTAAAGCTGTAATAACTATGCTGAGGTTTTCCACAATATTCTTGGCTAACCTGCTGACCATAACTGCTGCTTGCAGTTTTAGTCTAGGAATTGTGACAGACATTAAAGGCTCTACCCGTCACTTTGCGTGTTTCTAATATCCTGGGCAGCAAATGGTGAACAAACAGCTCCAAAAATCATCACTTGCATTACATAAATCTCCCTTGTCAATGAAGGCTTTCATTTTCTTGTTTATGCCACCGCGAACTGGCTGTCCCTATCAAATCGCTTCTCAATTAGACGGAGCCGTCGCATCGCCTCCCATTTACTAGCTGAAATTCTCGCCAAAGAAACCCGGCCTCCCACCTATGAGGCTATCTTCTTCTCGTCTTACTCTTAAGTAAGTTCCACGCTCGTTGGTCTTCAGCTCTCTCGGTGTTAGCGGTTGGCTTCACGCCATAGTCAGTAACTGCGAAAGAAGTCTTAATCAGATCGTGTAAATAGCTATCACTATTAGCATCATTAAAATCGTGCATGCACAAAAACTTGCCTCACTCCTCTCCCCGTGATGATGGAACCTGGTTTTAGTGGTGACCCTCTGCCGGACCTTTTCTCGCCACTAGCAACGTCAAATTATCTTGACCAATTAATAAAGTAGGTCTGATATTTTTAGATTACTTAGTGGTACACGCTTTAATTAAGGCCAATGCACCATTACATCCTTAATATTAAGTGTCATAGGTTAAAGTAAAATATCGAACCTACCCGGGAAAAAATAATTAAATTTCCCTACAAAAAAATAAATTTCATTGTCATTATTTAAATAATAAAAAGGTGGGTTTCATATCATACTTTATACAATGGGTGTTTATGATATCAAACACACGCAAAGAAAAATACATCTATGCAAGGATAAAATTTCCCAATATTATTATAGTGTGTAAAAAATGGGTGGGTCTAAAGCCGACCGCACACGATCAATAGTATTGTCAATAATAGTATTGACAATACTATTGTCAATATGCATTTCAATATCGACAGACCACACACTGATCAATAAACAAATGCATGACAAACAACCATTTGCTTTTAATTTAAATTTATTTTGCCTATAGTCGTGCCCGCACACAAGTTGGACGTGTCACTTTTATTATGAATAAAAAAAAGGCGTGCATTGCACAACCAAACGTTCCGTTAACCGAAAACGGGGGGGTGAAAGAATGGATCAATAGAAGAGAACATTATTTACACGTAACATTACTGAGAGAAATTTCTATAAGTGATTCCACGGACTATTGCAAGTATTTTCGAATGAGCGTCCACACGTTCCATACCCTAAAAGAAATGCTACAACCTCTTTTAAAACGTGAAGACACCCATATGAGAGATGCCATTAGCGTGGAAGATAAATTAGCAGTTACTCTACGGTACTTAGCAACCGGTAGAAACTTTGAGGATCTCAAATTTTCTGCAGTGATGGGATCAAGAACGATAAGTTGCGCAGTAATGGAGACTTGTGAAGCATTGATTCACATTTTAAAGGATCACATAAAAGTAAGTGTGCCCATTATTACTTGTATATTTTAATTTATTATTTTTTAAAATAATTATTTTTGTATTTGGATTATATTAAAAAGATAAATGTTGTATATAATTGATTAAATATATAATTACAGGTTTGAAGATGTTCCGAAATTAAGGGACGAAATATTACCTTATAAAGAAGTTTTTTATTTTTTACCCCTTTGGACACAAAAGAGATTATTAATATTTAAAATTTTTATTTTCTTTTATATAATTTAAAACTTTTACTAGATATCATTATGTCTCAAAGAGAAAGAAGGGAGAACGCAGGACAATTGCTGCTAAATATAAAGACTTTATAATGCAACCCATTACAAAAAAATCTAAGAATGGTGAATTAGCTAATACGGGAGAGACTGCCATAGAGTCCTCTGCAATAATTCCTAATTCTACCAATGTGACTCCTGCCCTTAGTAGAAAATCAAAAGCATCTTCAGCTAGCTCTAAGAGGAAAGAAAAGTATGAGGCTGAAGCTCGTGCTCTGGCTGATCTAGCTGAGTTAGAGATAGAGGAAGCAAGAGTAAGAGCAGAAGCTAAATTGGCTGAATTAGAGGCTAAAAAAAAAAATTAATTGTGCAACAACGTGAACTAAGTGTCTTAGATAATGACAGTTATAAGAGCAAAAGCAGCAAGTGTTCGTCTGCTAAAAGTAGGACTGATACTAGAACTGACATCTCACGACTTAGAGTACAGACATGGCTAAATGACAGTGACAATAATTATAATAAAATAACTGACATAGATAAGACTGAACATTACAGACATCCATATGATACAGTTAAATATCCAAATTTTACTAAGCTACCAGTACCTAGAGATTTGCCTGCGTTCGGTGGTGACATTGAGGAGTGGCCTTTGTGGATTGAAGAGTTTAATAGGTCTACAGAGATTTTTGGTTTCTCAGACCTAGAAAACTTGCATAGACTTCAGAGGTCACTCAAGGATAAAGCTAGACAAGTTGTTAAATCCCTATTAATATATCCAAACAAGTAAACGAAATTATACAAATTTTATCAAAACGTTTCGGCAGACCAGATTACATTATTGAATCTATAATAAATAAAATTCGAAATTGTCCTTTCCAAAAAGAATACAAAACTGAAGCTCTCGTGGATTTTAGTGACACTGTGAGGAATCTAGTGGTAATTGTAAAATCATTAAAGCATTAGCACTACCTTCAAAATCCTCAACTGCTAAAAGAACTTGTCGGTAAATTATCTGCTCACATGAGATTAAGTTGGGGATTACATGCTACAAAAAATCAAATGAAATATTTAACAGTGGAGGATTTTTCTACCTGGTTAAGCAGCATAGCTGACGCTGCTTCCTTAGTTATAGATAAAGAGGCTCTAGGAATAATTTTTGCTGTCACTAAATTTCATCAATATTTATATGGGCATCCGTTTATATTAAGGACAGATCATAAACCGTTGGTACGGTTATTTGGGGAAAATTCTGAAATACCTAAAATGACTGCCAACAGAATTACGAGATGGGCTTTAACTTTGAGTGCGTATTCGTATCAAGTTGAACATGTGAAGGGTCCAGATAATGCAGCTGCAGATTTATTGTCAAGATTGCCAATCATAAATGAAGAGGTAATAAAACCACTGGACGATAAGTATGGAAAACGAATTTTAAGGTTAAGAACAGATGAACTTGCTATATCTCGACATACGTTACAACAAGAAACTTCGAAAGACAAACAATTACAAATAATTATTTCTTATCTTGAAAATGGATGGCCTGATAAGAAAGATATACCAAAAGATTTAAATATTTTTTTTGATAAGAGGTTAGAAATCTCGTTTGAATCTAAAATACTTACATGGAAAGGAAGAATAGTCGTACCTAAAGTATTAAGGAAAAACATACTAAACATTGATGATTTTTAAAAAAGGGTCTTCAGGGGAGTTTTAAATAAAAAACAATAAGTTTTTTGCAATATTTCGTCCCTCTTTTGGGACATTTTCAAGCCTGAAAATTTTTTTTAATTAAAGATTAGAAAAGATCTTTACATATCATTTAAACATTTATCTAACATAATTATGAATTGATTGAATTAATAATTTATAATTTCTATAAAATTTAAAATAAATAATTAAAATTAAAGAATACATAGGTAGTACTAACAATATACTTGGTGTGGTTGATTTTATCAATATGAAACAGTCTACATCAATTTGAGAAGTGTAAATTTTTTTATAAAAATAAAAATACCATCCCACTTCTTAACCTCGTCAATCTTAAAAAGAAATTAATAAAAACTAAAAGTTATTATGGTCACATAATTTAAAATTGTTATTAATAAGTATATGTTAAAAATGTTTTACAAAATGTTTAAAAACTTACGGTAAATCCATAATATAAATTAGAAAATTTATATAAAATCAATAACTGTGAGGTGAGTCATGGTCAGAGACTGAACTATGACTAACAGGCTAGTAATAAATGAATGTGGAAAGATAAATATACCCAGAAACCCAGATTTAATTACTTATTTCTGGTTGCACAAACAGTATTAATTACAAAACTGATACAAAAGAATTAAATAAAGTATATTCAGCAATTTTCCAAACTTTAAATTTAAATAGTAAATTGTAATAAAAAATAAAAAAATAAAAAATAAAAAAAATAAAAAAACATTTGTTAATTAATTTATTATTTATTGTATATTTTATGTTATAATTAACTTATCATCTTTTAATGTTTAACTGGTTAATTTTAAATAACTTATTTTATTGTTAATCAAAAAAAATTTTGTTGTTGTTAATGTTTTTTAAAAAAACTGTTTTAAAATATGTGTTAAATGTATTTTAATAAAATAATAAAATAAAAAAATATAAAAAAATAAAAAATAAAAATTTTAAGAAACGATACTATATGCATAAGGATTCAATGTAATTAAATCTGGGTTTCTGGGTATATATTTATCTTTCCACATTCATTTATACTAGCCTGTTAGTCATAGTTCAGTCTCTGACCATGACTCACCTCACAGTTATTGATTTTATATAAATTTTCTAATTTATATTATGGATTTACCGTAAGTTTTTAAACATTTTTAACATATACTTATTAATAACAATTTTAAATTATGTGACCATAATAACTTTTAGTTTTTATTAATTTCTTTTTAAGATTGACGAGGTTAAGAAGTGGGATGGTATTTTTATTTTTATAAAAAAATTTACACTTCTCAAATTGATGTAGACTGTTTCATATTGATAAAATCAACCACACCAAGTATATTGTTAGTACTACCTATGTATTCTTTAATTTTAATTATTTACTTAATTATTTATTTTAAATTTTATAGAAATTATAAATTATTAATTCAATCAATTCATAATTATGTTAGATAAATGTTTAAATGATATGTAAAGATCTTTTCTAATCTTTAATTAAAAAAATTTTTCAGGCTTGAAAATGTCCCAAAAGAGGGACGAAATATTGCAAAAAACTTATTGTTTTTTATTTAAAACTCCCCTGAAGACCCTTTTCTAAAAATCATCAGTAGAATTTAAAGGGGACAGCAACAAAATATGGATACTAAACATGTTACATGAAGGTCATCCTGGAGTTGCAGCTATGAGATCTGTAGCTAGATTCCATGTATGGTGGCCTAATGTAGACGACGACATAGATCAAATCGTTAAGCAATGCAACCATTGTCAAGAGAACAGGCCAGGAGATCCGGATGTTCCACTGCTATCATGGACTGTACCAGTGGAACCCTGGACTAGAGTGCACGTAGACTTTGCAGGACCTTATGAAGGGCTTTACTGGTTTGTTCTTGTGGATGCGACATCAAAATGGTTAGAAGTTGTTCCACTTCACAAAATTACTTCTCACAAAACAATTTCAACGTTACAAAATATTTTTGTTCGATTTGGGTTCCCAAAGTTAATAGTCTCAGACAATGGACCTCAATTTACATCAGAACAGTTTAAAACTTTTTGTAGTAGTGTTGGAATCAAGCATGTAAGAATATCACCTTATCATCCTAGGAGCAATGGCCTGGCAGAACGAGCTGTTCAGACGTTTAAAAAGAGGTTCAAAGCATCTAGACAAGAAGGCCAAGATACAGACACAAGATTACATAAATTCCTTTTAAATTACAGAACTACACCTCACAAGACGACAGGACGAACTCCAGCTGAACTCTTATTAGGGCGGCAGTTGCGAACAAAATTAACGTTACTGAAACCAGACTTCAGTCAGGACATCGAAGTTGCTCTTGCTAAGCAAAAGAAATACCACGACCCAGGGAAGAAGTCTAAAAAGTTCAGGGAAGGAGAGAAGGTTTGGGTGCGAAACCCTGATAAAACTGGATATTCTGCTGGAGAAGTAATAAAGGTTACAGGGCCATTATCATATCTAGTACTTTTAAATGGCAGACAACAGCGTCGACATGCGTCGCAGTTGAGATCCAGAGAAGAGCCCCTGGGAGGGGGAGGTATGTCATAAGATGACATATTGTCAAAATATTTCATAATTGTATTTTTATATATTTATCATAAATCATTTTATATCTTGATCTAGTTCATTTATCTTACATGCACCTCCCCCGGGTGTGAACTCAAACACCACAGAATGTTACACACAGACAGGGAAGTGACCAAACCTACTATCACACACACAAAACTGACAGATAAACAAACCAAAAATTTTAAGAACAAGACGGCGGAAATTGTTGGACACCATACTGACACTCAAGAAAAAATTAAAATTTTACTCAGAGTCATTCCACTTACACTGATAGGACAAAACAATAAACAAATTGAAGTTCATGCTTTGCTAGATGAAGCTTCCACAGTTACCCTGTTAGATGCAGATCTAGCCAAAGAATTAAATTTATCAGGTTGTAAGGTTCCTCTAAACATTTCCTGGACTAACGAACAGACACATAAAGAGAAAAATTCACAATTAGTTAGTGTTAAAGTTAAAGGAGACACTGAGGAAATATTTGAATTAAAAAATGGGGTAGGTATTCTGGCACTTCTTTAGATTGTTACTCCCCTTATCAAAACAGAAGTGTGATATTCCTTTGTCCCAAAGTATATTGGACTAAACATCCCTTTTTTTAATAGTTATTTTGTCAAAGTCATTTACATTCTAAAACAACATAGGGGAGTAACTTGTCTTGAACTTAAGTTTCGATATAATACTATTTTTGATATTAATAAAAGTAAAAAAAAAACGATTATCTTTTAAGTGTCAATTCAAGACTGATTTATTTATATTTTTAAATTAACATAAATAAAAAATACGCGATCTCTATGGATTGTTGTTTTTTTTTCTTTGTTTTTTAGTTCTTTGGCAATTCCTGATTAGAGGTTTCTCTAAATAAAGGAGGCTCTCTAATGTTTTCCAAGAACAAACAATTTTTTGTGGCTTAAGGAGTTTTCGTGTTCAAGAATTTTTTTATTTAACTTCTTCCACTGCGTGAAACCTTCCTCCTTAGCCATATGGGAAAAAGCCTTTAATTCTTGGAGCCCCTGCAGATTTCTGTTGCATCAAAGGCGCCCTTTGCAAAATATAACAGCTAAAGCGAATATATAATTATAATATTAATTAATGGATTAATATCCATTGGTTTCCAAACATTTTTTGTTTCTCGGCTACGCCCTTGCTGATTTCCTGTTGCTCCAAGGGCGCCCTTCGTCAAATTCATTTAGTCAACTTTAATAGGTGTTTAATTAACCCATTCAATTGCATTATTTTCCAAACATTTTTTGTGTCTTGGCGCCCTTGCTGACTCCTCTTGCCCAAAGGCGCCCTATTTAAGACTATACCAATAGCAGCTACACACTTTGAAAATTAGCGAATATATAAATATTACAGTAATTACTGGATTAGTTTACATTGGTTTCCAATCTTGTTTGATTCTGGCCGTCCTCGATAATATTATCTATTTTTCTAATGGCGCCCTTTGTCAAATCGTTCAAAAGTTGTAATGGAAATGAAATATGGAACACTTTTAATATTTTGCGAAGCTTGGCTTCCTTTCTGAGGCTCCCCAGGGTGTTGTAGCGCAAATTTTAGCACTTCCACTTTATTTTTTTTGCAGAATTTGTTTCTAGTACAAAAAAAAAAATTAACATGAATAGCTCGGCGCCCCCTCCAACCCGGCGCCCGGGGCAGGCTGCCCCCCCCCCCTAGATCCGTCACTGAAAGAAGGTGCTATATAGGCAACATTTTAGTCGTTTAAATATGACAAAGGGGCATATATTACCATGTACATTGGGACAAAGGAAGATCACATTTCCCTAATTGAAAATTACAATATCTATTAGCCTGACAATCCAATATGACAAAGGGGGCATTTTTTACAATGTAATTTGAGGAGGAAGGAATATCTAAATTATATATAAGTTAGACAAAGGGGCTTTTTTGTCCAATGTATTTTGGGAAAAGGAACATCACTCTTCTATAATATAAACTTAAAATATCAATCAGTATTATATCAAAGATAAAGATAGACAAAGGGGCTTTTTTGTCCAATGTATTTTGGGAAAAGGAACATCACTCTTCTATAATATAAACTTAAAATATCAATCAGTATTATATCAAAGATAAAGATAGACAAAGGGGCTTTCTTGTCCAATGTATTTTGGGACAAAGGAACATCACTCTTCTATAATATAAACTTAAAATATCAATCAGTATTATATCAAAGATAGACAAAAGGGCTTTTTTGTCCAATGAATTTTAGGAAGAACGAATGTCACAGTTTTTACTACGTTTTTATTAGCTTGCTTTGTTGTTTGTTTGTCCGGTACAAATCTGGCAATCGATTTCTAACTAAATTTTGAGTTAATTTGACTGGACTATTATAGCTCCTACACCGTTGGAAATTGAAACATTCTCAACTCCGATTTAAATTCTCTTTTATTTATTAATTTAAAGGGTAATGTAACCATTCCATAGTAAATTAATATTGTCTTTTATTTAATTTATAAGCTTAATCTAATTGTTTTATATAATTTACTTTTACTTTTATGTTACAGCAGGACTTTATATGTAACTTAATATGTATTCTTTTTGGATTTTCCTTTAGTCTACAGTCGTAAGGTAACAGACACACGCATAGTAAAAATTTAGTTTCTGAGATAGTGGTACTTTAAGATGAAGAATAAGGGGTGTAACAATATACATGCCTTCTAGAAATGATACTTGTGAATGCTGATGGGTGTCACATTATAATTATTCAGGTATATGAGAATCCAGCTCAAGCTTGATCAGGCAATCGTATAAAATATAATTAAATGTTCAAGTGGTGAAATCCTGTGCGTAGTTCCTACAATTCTTTTTACAGTGTCTTTATTTTTAGCCGAAATTTAGTAATTTAATATGGGCGGAGTGTGAAGAAAAGAAAATAAAAGAAAAGCACTAAGTTGTTAATAGATTATTCTTTTTCATATATCGGTTAAATATAGAAGCATTATATTGAAAAGAATATATGATTGGACGTTGTAAGCTACCGAATTGGTTAGCCTACGTAAAATTGGTTAGAACGAACAGCGTAATACTGTACCTTATTGAAATGTTATCTTCTGATATTTGGGGCTTCAAAGCGGAAGGAAAGGGTTCCCATGAGAACGATAAGAGAATAGGGAAGGACAGGAAAATCGAGTTTGATTAGAAATTCCCCCCTTCAGGGTTGCTCCCGGCTCAGGGTGAAAGTGCGGGGGAGGCGCAACAGGTTGCCACCCCCTTGTAAAGCGCCCCCTGGACGCCCCCTTGTCAAGTCACTAGTATTCCCAGTCTTTCCTCCGGATCCGGCAGTCAGTGGACGAATATCGCTCATCTAACATCCCCCAGAATTTAGTCGACATTATTATATTATTACTATTTTTTAACCCATACCTAAATAAACAAATTTCATAAAATTAACACAAAAAAAACTGATATATTAATTTACCAATTTTGGCTGGCTGCATAAAGACGCACATGTAAGTATAAAATAAGTACCTTCCCCTGATTATTATAAACAATATGAAGCATTTATTAACGGATATCCTTATACAATTACTCAAAATTAAATACATTGTTTACATCACCAAGTACTCTTACATATAAGTAATCTGAATGTAACTTATTATAAAATAAAGAGTTAAAAAGGAAATAACTTTATCAAAATTCCACAGTATCAATACTTGAAGAATTAGAGCGTTGATAGAGGTTATCTTAATGGATTCAAAAACACTCTCCAAATAAAATAAAATAAACTGTTTTCTTTTGGCCGAAAGCTGCTTTGATAAATATCAAATTTTATTTTACGTGGAGAGAGAATTTCTTTAAATCCAGCACTAATACTGTTTTATTTTATTATAATATATTTTGATTTTCCATTATTAATTTAATAATTAAAATAGTGGTTGTGGGAATTTTGAGGACGAAAAATCTCTGAATTCATAAATACGGCACTCAGAAAGAAAAAAATCCAATTTTCAAACTTTCAAAGTACAAAACCCCTTGCATCTAGGGAATTTTTATAGAGCCTACCCACGCTGGATAAAATACAGTGAGCAAAATAGGTCGCAGTTTTGATGACTGATGTTTTGAATTGAAGTAATTCAAAACGGTCTATATTAAACCATTACCTACTTTTATTATTTCTTTTCACGACGGATGGTTTAATAATAATAATCTTTCATCAAGCTTATCAAACCGCTTATAAGGGGCTTCAAATAAAAAAATACATATTGGTCACTAATGAGCCAAAAATATGTCTAGAATCGGAATATACTATTAAAATTGGAAAAAAATCAATTTATAGAACTATTATATAGCCTTTAATGTTAATAAAAAAATTAACTATTGATATATAAAATTAATGTAAATTATTATCAGCGCCGGCAATATACTTGTCGCTGCCATAGGCAAATTGTATTATGACACCCTAGAAAAATTTAAAAATCTTAGCTACAATTTCAATCATTGGCGAAATAAGTAGGCAATATTTTCAAGATAAAGTTGGTTAAACTATTTCAGATATAAAATATCTACTTTTTTCCTCCGAGTTTAAAAAAGGTAATGAAAGCATAGTGACTTTTCAGATAGAATTCATTTTTTTATAATTCATTTTTTTATATTTAAAAAAATCCTGGAAAGTAATCTATTTCAGGCGAAAGAGCGCTTATCTTAAAAGTTCTCATCTGATTTTATTGCAATTTGGATGGGAATTCATAATTGGCCCATATAATATAAATTTATTCCTTCTGCGCTTCTTCTACACTATGAACTAAATCTAAACGTACCCACCTCACCCGATTTTGATGAAATTTGTATGATTTGTTGAAAGTTGCCCACACATGGCTCCATATTAAATTCAATCATCTGCGCTAGTTAAATATTGATAAATTGATACATAGTTAATTCATTTAATTATGTATATTAATTCAATTATCAATTTTGACAGATTTAAAAATAGTCTGCCAATTAGTGTGGCATAAAGCTTGACTGGCACATCGCATCCTATATGAGTAATTCGACGGAAGTTTCTACTGTTTTTTTACAAACCACATATTATTTATTTAATGTCTCCCCATTTTAATCAAATATGTCAAAATTGTTTTGTTTTCTTACATGAATAAAAGTATCAATTTAGCAATTTAACAAAGCCATTTACTTTTATTAATTGGATTGATTATTCCCTAATAATCTTATCAAACATTATTATTGTTTTTTAACGTAGGGTTTTATTTTTTACATTTTTACAAAATATACTAAGAAGACGGCATCGGCCTTCTCCTTTTGACTACCACAGGGGGCCGCCTATACATTGCACTAGCCTTACCCAAAGCTCCGCGCGGACCTCATGCTAGGTATTAGCGGCTATGTTTCCTATAATCATGTAGGCCTAGCAATTAAATTATATTCCTAAATAGTTTTGTTTCCAAAGCCTTCTAGGAATCATATCTATATATTTAAATAAACAGGTCAAGTGTGTGCTAGTCAGCACACAGCGAGGGTCCGTAGGCCACACTATATAGTGTTTAACTGTAAAGTGTATAAACAGTGTTTTTTTACTAGGTGTGCAATGCTTGCAATATTGAGCTGAGCATGCATTTTAATCTTTATTTTTTTAATTTTTTTTTTTTTTTCCATTTTTTCTTGTTTTTCTTTTTTACCCCCCTGTTAAATGATAATATGATAAAAGTGAACATGACAACAATAACTGTACTCTTAAAAAGCTTTCCAACGACATGCATCATAAAGAGTATCTATATATTATTTTAACTTTTGTATGCCATACCCCGAACCCCAGTGAACCAATTGGACCATTTCAGATGTATACCTTCCTGTGGTTGGTCACTATGACCGTGCCAAATCTCATGCGAATCGGTTCAGCCGTTCAGGAGGAAACTTTTGTACCCCGTACCCCTGTGAACCAATTTGGACCATTTCAGATGTATACCTTCCTGTGGTTGGTCACTATGATCGTGCCGAATTTCATGCGAATCTGTTCAGCCGTTCAGGAGGAAACTTTTGTACCCTGTACCCCTGTGTACCAATTTGGACCATTTCAGATGTATACCTTCCTGTGGTTAGTCACTATGACCGTGCCAAATTTTGTGCAGATCGGTTCAGCCGTTCGGGAGGAGTATGCATCAGAAAAAAATGCAAAGTGTAGTATAAGTGCTTCGCTTCGCTCAGCTCAAATATGCTAAGAAGCTTACTTTGAACCATTCTAAGGGTCTGATATTCTCAAAACACACTCTGATAAAATATTTTTTTGCCACTGAACCGGACTACAACCATATAAATACATCGAAAAGACCATAATTATAAAAAAAATCGTATTTTGTCAATAAAAAATAAAATAATATTTTTTCCAAATTCCAAAAAGTATCTTTACTTTTGGTCGAAGAATGTTCAGGAATTATTTAAGATTTTTTCCACTCCACATAAGCGAGATTGAGGGGGGGGGGGACACGTTTCACACCCACTTCAAACTTGCCTACGCTCACCCTATCAAAGTTATATCAAATGAATTATTGAAGCGAGCGTAGCGAGCTTCCTACATTTAACGAAATATGCTCCGTGTCTGTCTGTCTGTCTGTCTGTCTGTCTGTCTGTCTGTCTGTCTGTCTGTCTGTCTGTCAGTAACGTTTACGCGTGTGACGATAACTTGAGTAAAAGTTGACCGATTTAGTTGAAATTTGGTATACATGTTCCTCTTACTAATACTCAGGCTAAGTTCGTTGGACAGCGTGATCCGTCCAAGAGTTCGCGCGCAACGCTCGCGTAAACGAGAGGTACAAAAATTAAATTGGAATTTCAGGACGGGAAAAGATTCTATCATCATCTATTCGATGAGACGAACATTTTTTTCAAATAACATTTTTTACTAAAACCAACAGCGACACCGCTATGACTTAATAAAGATCGCTAAAACTATTAAAGCGGACCTAAACGTTTAAAATAGAGAAAACAACCTTTTTACCGATATCTTACGTTCTAACGTAACGATGTTAATAAAACTTCATAGACACCATCTGATGCACAATTGAAACAGGCATGCAAAATTTCAATTTGATACATGCAGTAGTTTGTTTGTAGCAAAGAGATACAAATTATAAATATTGAAATAGAGATGTGTGGTTAAAGGAATAGTAAGAATGCGGGGTGGTTCCCTTACTACTAGCCGCTGCACTACTACCAGACCCATTATCTATCAACTCATCATGATTCACAATAATCTTTTTTTTCAATATTCAATACATATTTATTACAATACGCTCGCTTCAATGATAGAGCCACGCGATGCCTAGTATATTTTTGTAATCAGCTCGACGTACCCTTTTATATGATACCCCTCACGGTGTCGAAAAAAAATAAAAAAATTTTAACCCTTATGTTTTTTTACCCTAATTTTTTTGAATTTTTTTTTTAAGTCGCTATATTTTTAAAATATGTGGGAAGGTACAAGACACATACATGCCAAATTTCAAAGTAATCGGACGAAAGGTGTAGCCGTGAGAGCACGCGAGAGGACGGACAGACAGACACACGCAGGAAAATATAAGGGTCCTTGGTTTTGCCTACGGACCCTAAAAATCGCCAATAGAAATTAAGTACTGTAGTAATTGAAGCGAGCGTAGCGAGCTTCCTACATTCAACGAAATATGCTTCGTGTCTGTCTGTCTGTCTGTCTGTCTGTCTGTCTGTCTGTCTGTCTGTCTGTCAGTAACGTTCACGCGTGTGACGATAACTTGAGTAAAAGTTGACCGAATTAGGTGAAATTTGGTATACATGATCCTCTTACCAATACTCAGGCTAAGTTCGTTGGACAGCGTGATCCGTCCAAGAGTTCGCGCGCAACGCTCGCGTAAACGAGAGGTACAAAAATTAAATTGGAATTTCAGGACGGGGAAAGATTCTATCATCATCTATTCGATGAGACGAACATTTTTTTCAAATAACATTTTTTACTAAAACCAACAGCGACACCGCTATGACTTAATAAAGATCGCTAAAACTATTAAAGCGGACCTAAACGTTTAAAATAGAGAAAACAACCTTTTTACCGATATCTTACGTTCTAACGTGACGATTTTAATAAAACTTCATAGACACCATCTGATGCACAATTGAAATAGGCATGCAAAATTTCAATTTGATACATGCAGTAGTTTGTTTGTAGCAAAGAGATACAAATTATAAATATTGAAATAGAGATGTGTGGTTAAAGGAATAGTAAGAATGCGGGGTGGTTCCCTTACTACTAGCCGCTGCACTACTACCAGACCCATTATCTATCAACTCATCATGATTCACAATAATCTTTTTTTTCAATATTCAATACATATTTATTACAATACGCTCGCTTCAATGATAGAGCCACGCGATGCCTAGTAACTATAACAATGCTAAATAAAGGTATAATAAATTAGAAAATAAACGTAGACAAAACCAATTAGACTGGGAAAGTCATTGAACAATCATCAACCACGATGGTGCATTCATTTAATTACCACCCTCTTCTCTCAATACGGCAGTTGCACCAGTAAATATTTAATAACTTTAGCTCTAGGAAAAATTAATAAAATAATAAATACTAAATTTAAAGAGTATTAGTGTGAGGTTTAAGCACCCCAATCAGAAATTAAATCGGTCAACAATTGCGGACGCCATAAGCACTCAAAGTTATTTTTTTAAGTATCAATTAACCAATATTTTATGTGCAAACGACGGTTAAATTGGGAATTTCAGATGACTACTTTTTAAGATGCAGAGGTTAATAAAACAGATCGGTCTGAGACAACTCAGACAACCTTTCTCATTTAGATGTAGCCTTTATTTAAATTCTATAATGAAATTTTACATTAAAATTAATTGTGAAGTTATTAATAGTTTTTTTCCATTTTCTTCTTTATTTTCTCCTTCTATTTCTTCCTTTTTTTATTGTTTATCTTAATCTCTTAGCATAACCTTCCTCCTTTTTAACCGTGCTAGTAAGTGATGACAAAACAAAGATTTGAGCTTCTACCAGTCCGGAAACCTCCTTGATGCTCCGGTTAGATTTTACAGGGTTCTGCCCACTATAGTAATCTGTTGTAGAGGATAGAAGTGAAGATTTTAACAATTTCGTTAATCAGAGCGATTCCCTTATAATTTTCCGGATCCATCTGATCTCCTTTTTTATAAATCATCGCCATCAGAGATTCTGACCAGGCTTCAGGAACTTTTTCTTGGAACCAAATTTTATTAAACATAACTTCTATATAAGTAACCAGTTATTCGGGAGGTGTTTGTAAAATTCATAGCTCAAGGAATCAGGACCAGGAGCTTTATTATTTTTCGTCCCTACTATACTTTCCGTAATCTCTTGTGTAATTTCCCCATCCATTAAAAGATCACTATCACCATTTAAATCTTTATAAATTTTAGGTTTACCGCATTTTTGTGAAAAATAATTCCCTCGCATTAATGGAGACATGATATAGAGGTTGTGACTTCTTTCTAAGCTGATTTACGGCTCTCCAGAATTGTTGAGAATTTCGACATTGAGAGAACGTTTCAGATATATTAAAAAAAGTTTTTTTGTTTTTAATTTTCAATACTTTAAAGTCTGCTTGGCTAGAATATAGATTTAAGTATTCGTTGAGGAGAAGTTAGTCTTTTTACATTTTGACATTTTTATGTTTAGGCTATGGAACATAAGTAAAAAACGTTACGTTACTTTTAGCTTAAAAACTTAGAAAAGTATAACAGGGAGTTAATAAGCTATAGGAGGTGTGTAATCCAGTCTCCAGCTGTTGGGCCTCACTCCACAGCACGTCATAGGGCCGAAGAGAGTCGAAAAGATTTATGCGTGTGACAGGGAGTTAAGAAAGTACAGGAGGTTGCCATCAACTCTCAGTCCTCTCGGCCTACCCAGTATGAAGGCATATTAGCAATTCGTAGAAGGAGGGCCGGCGCATTTGAATTCAGTATTATGTAATCAAGCCGCGGCAGTGCCGATGTGGAGATAAGAATACAAATTATCTTCCATCTACTTTTATCAATTACTTGAATAAATTACCGATTTTTTTAGTTTACGCAGAGCGAAAACATGAAAATGTCTCACTGTTTTGCGGACTCGTATGCAAGAAGTATTTTCAATGCTATTTTAGTATTTCGTTTTGCAAGTCGACATTCTTTGTCTATCCAGGGTTTTGATGAGAATGATGTTAGATAATTCTTTCTTTTTTGGTTTTTCATGCCTAGCTCAGAGGCCGTACATCTTATGGCTTCTGATAAGTTATCACTGAGAGAATCAGGACCATCAGGGCGATTATAAGGAGATATATATTTAGAAAATTTAATTATTTCAGTGTAAGCAGAAGCCGAAGAGTTATTCCATTTTAACGTGTCTCTCAAATTGGTAAAGTTTGAGTTTTTAAGCTTAAGTTGGATGTCAGGTTTTAGGGAAAGGTTTACAACGACAGGGAAATGACCGGAACTAGTTACAGAGGTCATAACATGGAAATCCTGAATTAAACAAATATTATTGGAGTGACACCAGATATAATCAATAACAGTATTACCTAATACACTGGTGTGTGTAATAATCCCTATCTTATCATTATTTGACCTTCCGTTAAGCAGGACGAAGCCGTGACTTTCCATGAGGTCTACGATATCCAAAGATTTCCTCTGGTTGTTTAAGGGGCCAAGATATACTGAATAACAGTGTATTTGGTTTAATTCTCTTACTCTTGCGTTAAAATCCCTACTTATTAAAAATAAACTATCAGGGTAAGTATGTAAGAGATTCGTTGTAATACTCTGCAAACAGTTTATCATATCTTCTTTGCTAGTTAGCGGTTTAAAATAAACAGAGGCAACAATTACATCCACTTTGCACATAGTAAATTTATTGATTATTATACTTTCCCCTTTAAATAAGTTTTTTTATTTCAAGTTGTTTCTGAAAATAGTCAAAAGACCGCCACTGACCCTACCTCTTTTATTTTGTCTACTTGCTTCTACTGATTGGTGATTGTAATTACTAAGAGTTGAGGGTAAAACAGTTCCTTAGTAAGTCAGGTCTCAGATAAGCAAATTATCTCCATTTTGTCTAATCCATTCTTCTTGTTGGTTAAATTTGTTGTAGCCTTGTAAGTTCCAAAAAATGATTTATGAAAAAGATTTTATTGTAGTATTATTATTTGAGTTGGTAGAATTGGTGTTTGATTGCTATGGTTGGCTCCTGTGTGTATCACTTTTATCCTTTGCTTTGATCGTGTGGTTATACTACCCTCGCCGTCGCTCGGGTGCAAACTCCACACTCGCATGCAAAATGCTACTTTCCGCACTAGACGCGTAATGTACTATTATATATATATATATATATATATATATATATATATATATATATATATATATATATATATATATATATATATATATATATACATATACAATACGTTAGTACATTCTATAATATTTCCTCGAAATTCGTACATATTCCTAATTATAGAACAATTTACACACAAATATATATATTTTTATATATTATATATATCAAAATATATAACTTATTTTTTCATTCAAGCAAACCCTGTAACGGAAGCATTGTGACCATTATTCTTCACATACACTATTGATGACTTTAAAGAAACCAAGAGTTTCCTTTTATGTTATTTTCTACTCGAAAATTGTCTAAACAAAAGAACTTTATGCAGTCAAGCAAGGAAGCATATTTTTACACGCTTTTATAACTTCACTTGTTTGTGAGGAAGAAGAAATTGTGTAATCAATTTTTAACCCTCTTTCTAACTACCTAGAAAGCGTATTTCCGATAATAATGCAAGTTATTAATATTTTCGATGCGTGTTTTTGTAAAAAAAAACATTTTCTTTAGTACTATACAAGCAATCTTTAACTTTCGCAATGGTACAGTCACAATAAACACCTTGGATTTAAGTCAATAAATGTATGGGAAAACAGGGGAAATGTCTATGAGAAAAAGTTAACTGCATACAATAACGCCATTAATTAAAAAAAAAAAAAAAAATACTCTTTTCTTTCTTTTTTTTATTCAGATAAAAAGTACTTTTATAAAAATAAAGTATTGCCGGTTGTCTGTGATTTTTTTTGCATTATTTCATAAGTTTCCAGAATCAAGCGTTTTTACTTCTTTGATTTATATTATACTTAGAAAGGACGGGGAACGACGGTTAGTTGAACCGGCCTTAGATTTTCTTTTGTAAAAATCATTGTTTATAACCTGCATCTAAATAACCTTCTATTGTGTTTAATTCCATTCTTATTTGTTTTTAATATTGAATCTCTTATATCTGCTATTAAAAGTGCTAATAATTATTGTTTATTAAAATAATAAATACAAACTGTGCAATGGATGAAAATGTGTATTTTCTCCCTACTGGAGATAAAATATTGTATGTACCTCGTGAGTGAAGTGTTCCTTATTCCCCTCGCGATGAGGCAATTAGCGTTATTCCCTCGGCTGATCCTCGGGAATTAAAAACTCTAATTCCCTCGGCTTCGGTTCGGGATTTAGGGACCATGGTTCCTTCGGCTTCGCCTCAAGAACCAACTTTTTCGCTCAGGGAATAATGGCTTCCTTTACTCCCTAGGTGCATAAATAACTATTATACCATTGAAGCGAGCGTCTTGCAATAAATATTGAAAATTGAGAAAAAGTTAACCATGATGAGTTGATAAGTATGGGATGGTTGTAGTAGTCCATAACCCATTTACGTCCATGCCTACTCCATTTAAAATATACCTATCACTTCACTACACAAAAACTTCTGCTTGATAAAATTGAAATTTTACATGCCTTTTTCAGTTATACTTTACTTTGTTTTCTCTATTTTAAAAATTTAGGTCCAATTTAATAAATCTAGCGATCTTTAACACTTCATAGCGGAGTGGGTGTTTTACTAAAAAAAACTTATTATAATAAAAGTTAGAATTTTTCCCCGTCCTAAAATTTCAATTTTACATTTGAAGCTTTCGTTTACGCGAGCGTTGCGCGCGAACGCTTGGGTGGATAACTTTGTCCAACGACTCGTCCTGGGCATTGGTAAAATGAAATGAGTCCCAAATTTCAATTAAATCGGTCATCATTTACTCAAGTTACCATCATAGGTCGATTTTGTGACGGTTAGTTTTGTGACGGTTGGTTTTGTGACGGTTTTGTGACGGTCGTTATTTTCGGATTTACTCTCGGGGTCCAGACGCTGTAACGTGTCATAAGGAACTTCGCTCTAATAAATTTTATAAATCAAAATCGTTGATTTCGTTTTTTGAGACAAAATAAATATATATTTTGGAAGGCATCAGCATCCTCTAAAATCAGAGCTAAATCGATTTCTCGTATTTGTCTCGAGGTAGATGTTTTTAAAAAAATTCCATCTGAAGTTCCATGTTAGCCCATAAGTTATCTTAATCTTAATCGGCCAAGTGATTTTAACTCCATGCGACTACGCAACCACCAGATGAACCTTAAAATGAGAAAATATTTTCTCTATTTATAAGACTTATATAAAAAAATTATTATGAAAACTCATTAATAATACAGTATTTACGTGATAAAATTATTAAGGTGAATAAAATAATTAAGATTCTCTAAACTTAAAAAAATGAAGTCGGTGAATTCACAGGTTTATCACTAGTTAAATAATGCTTTTAAATGAAGTCGAAATACTTCAGGCCATGATGACCAGGTTGGAAAAAGAAGTTTTGCAATTAAACACCCCAGCAAACCCAACGGCAATCTCTATTAGAAATGGCTTAACAGCAAATCCTCCTGCATTAGGGAATTTAAGATTTACGACCTTTCATAACACTTTGTATTCCTTATTATATACGTAGTACTTAACTGCGCAAAGTAAATTAAGAGCTGCTGCTAATGTGTCTGGAAAATCGTGGAAATAAAGTCTCAAAGATCGTTGACGCTATGTAAAAATCAAGTTTCTGAGAAAATTTGGATAAATGCAAACGGTGATGAGTCGGATTCGATTCCTCGCCGGAATGAAAGTATTTTTATAGCAAGTTTTGATGAATTTATATTTTAAGAAATCGTAATCGTTTTTATATTTAGGGCTTCATAGATACTTCTCGAAACCCTTATGCCGAGGGTGATGTGTCCGTCTGTCCGTCGCTCATCGGTTTGTAGCGCCCGAATGCCCGAACCGTTTAAACTAAAGAGCTGAAATTTAAAACACTTGCGCAACTTTTTGACCCAACCATAGGAAAAATATACAAATGTTAAAAATTAAATATGCGCAATTCGCAAAATGTAAATTAAATTTTGTTATTAAATTTCCGAGTGGGGTATCAAATGAGAGCTCCTGAAGAGTAGGTTACAAATAATATACATTCTTTACATTTTGCATTCTTTATTGGTTTTGTGAGTTGAAATACCCCCAAAAAATCCCCCCTCAACCACTATATGTATAACGGCTGTACCTGAAATTTTGAAGTAATTCATGCTTCAAATGAATAATGCTTCAAATTAAAACATTAATGGGGGGGGGGGGGGTTAGTGATCGAGCCAGGGACCCCTGAGGTCGAAAAAAATCATAATTATATAACGGGTATGCATAATCATGTACGAAACTCTAAAAAGTGTACGTCCCAGTGATTTTGATTATTTAACCATTAGAACATTAAATTAGTAGTCTTCTGGATCGTAGGTCTAAACTTACTTTAAATAATAAACTTCGCATTTACAATGTAGTCTTAAGACCAGCTTGGACCTACGGTCTAGAAGTATGGGGTAGCACCAAGCCTTCCAACTCCCGTCGAATTCAAACTCTCCAATCCAAGATCCTCAGAAAAATCACAGATGCTCCTTACTACGTCTCCAACCTCACTCTCCATAACGACCTCAATGTTCCTTTTGTTAGAGACCTATCCATATCCCGATACCATAAATTTCACCAATCCTTATCCAATCACACCAATCCTTTAGTTGAAATCCTTTCCTCCCAATCCATCCCAGATGACCCACATCGCCGCTTGAGGAGGCAGTGGCCCAGAGACTTACTAAGAATGTGATTAATTATTGAAAATTACTATTATTATTATTGTAATCATAATTTTAATTCTCATGCCTAAAGGAGTAGTCAATGGACTACTACCTTTCTCAAGTAATTCAATGCCCGAAAAAAAACTTGCATCATTAACACTTATAACATTGATATATGTAGTTGTGTTACTCAATAAAGTGAAAAAAAAGAACATTAAAAATGTAGCTAAAATCGCTTTAGCTTTTAAGTCATTATGACATTATGTAATAAAGTAAAAGAGTTAATACTTTGATTAGTTGTTGTGTAAGGATCATAAGCATTACCAAGATTGAATCTTAGAATCATGACTATACATATATATATATATATATATATATATATATATATATATATATATATATATATATATATATATATATATATATATATATAAAAGGATAAGGTAGGGAGGGATGGGTGTGTTTATGAGTGTATGTGTGTACACAAACCTTACTCCTACATCCATGGGTTTTTTCCCAACAAACTTCCTTCCGGGAGAAGAAAAAAACATTTATTCATACCGCAAAACAATGAAAGAAAGACTTGTGACTGTGTTGTTTAGTAATTACTATGCACACGCATGCACAATTATAAACTAGAATATACTATATAATCCTCCCTTTTGCGACCTTTGTATGAATTTTTATATTTAACCCACCAAGTTTATAATTGCATTAATTTATGTATGTGTTTTCACCCAAGTTCCATTCATATTTGCATGTAGGCGCGTTTTTTTTAACTTTACTTCCTTAACTGAGCTTTACGTAGTTCACCTACGCTTTCTCAATTTTCTAATTCATAAACTTCCCAAATCATAGCACTTAATCGCTAACTAGATATTTTAATCTTTTTATTTATTTGTACCTGAAATTAATTATTATGGCAATATACATGAAGACTAACGATATCCGTCCGGCACTATATACTCGTCAATCTCCCCTCTTATCCAAAATACTTGACTTTGATCTATTTGATTAGTTAATCATTTAATTATTATTAAACATTTCATCGAGTTATGCTATAAAAATAATCCTAGTCATTTCGCATTTTTCTGTTTTCGATATAAAAATATATATATATATATATTTTTTTTTTTTTTCAAAAATAATTTTTTCCTAGAAAAGCGACTTATATTGTAAAACGGTATTTGAATGAAACAATTTATCACTGGCTAAGTTTCTTATTTTCATGTAGGCAACGCGGTAAAATGAAACGCTTTAATTGTTACGTTTCCAAATCCTTCAAAGAAAAGAATTAGGACAATACATTATTCATTCGATTATTAAGAATAAAATTTATTACATTAAAAAAAATCCTTCATTTCATTAAAAAGCACAATAAATAACCAATAAGAATAACAACCCAAAGATTCTTAATTACGCCTCAAGAGTTTTTATATAAGATTTTTAAAAAAGCAATCGCTGGGCGTTTTGAAACATTTCTTTATCAAATTGTACCAAAATAGTGGCATAGATTTAGTTGAATTTTTTATGAGATAAAATTGGTGCGAATTGTACCTCATCGTGTAGGGTTAATTTATAATTCTACCTTAATAACTTGTTTTAAATAATAATAATATTACTTGTAAATTGTCAAACTAAAATAAAATATGAGTTTGATGGAAATATGAGTTTGTTTCCATGATTTGATGGAAAAAAATTCACAGCGTGGAGATTCAGAATCAAAACTATACTGGCTGGAAAAGGACTAAGCGATGTCTTAGAAGAAAGCCCTCCTGGACCGAGAAATTCAAATTATGCTGACTGGAAAAAGCGAGATGCGGAAGCGCAATCTATACTAACCTGTAGCATGGAAGATGCCTATGTAGGAATGATCCTGACATGTAATACATGAAAACAAATAATGGATATGCTGACATCACGATTTGATGGTGACACATCTCGACGTAGACTTGAAGTCAAAAATGACCTGGCACCACTAAGCATGAACAAAGACGAAAATTGGAGCGATTATTTAGATCGGGCTGAACAACTTCATTACCAAGCTAGAACTTTAGGCGCTACAATTGAAGACGAAGAAGTAGTAATAGCTGTGTGCGAGGATTACCAAAACAATATCATCACATAGCAATCCAGTACGACAATGTCCCTAAAGCGACAATAGCTGCTGAAAGAAGGAGTTTTAAACTAGATGAGGAACGTTCAAGCAAAGTAGAAACGGTACATGATACTTCTGCGTTTAAGGCTGGACCAGGACAAGGCACTAGTAAGAAGAAATGTTTTATTTGTAACAAAGCTTCACATATAGCCAATGATTGCTGGTACAACCATAAAAATAAAAATCACAAAAATCGATTTAAGATAAAACCAAAGCCGAAAAATAACTTTAGAAACCATGCTAAGACAGCTGATGACGAAAGTGAAGAATCGTGCGAAATCGCTTGGACAGCAGGGCAAGAGATGGAGACGGCAAACTGGATAATGGACAGTGGAGCCACAAGCCACATGATTAGTGATCGTTCGATAGTTAAAAACGTTCGGGAAAAGGTTAAGAAAATACGACTGGCAGATGACAGTATAATCAAATCGGAAGGCATAGTAGAAGTAATTATACACCAAGAGGGAAACAAACTCAAACTGGACGATGTACTTCTAGTACCAAGACTGAAGGCAAACCTACTTTCTGTATGTAAACTAACCTTGAATGATCATTGTGTGAAATTTTGGAGTGATCGAGGAGTGGTCGAAAATAAGAGTGGTAAAGCAATATTGAGTGCAAAGCGAGTGAATGCATTTTATGTTATAAATGAGTCTTGTGAACGTGCATGTTTAATAAATGGGGTTGATATCTGGCACAAAAAACTTGGGCACTTAAATGAACGATACATACAATATTTGGCTAAAAATAATATGTTGCGAAATCTTAATATAAAAAATAATGATAAAATGAATACGTGTATTTCATGTATACAAGCTAAATACGCCCGAAAGGTATTTAAAAACGTCATAACACCCCAATCAACTAATAGGTTAGAACTTATTCATACAGACTTAGTGGGACCAATAGAAGATGATTCTATTGGTGGGTCGAAATACTTAATGACTATTGTCGATGATTTTTCCCGAAAAATATTTACATATTTCCTTAGGCGTAAGTCAGAAGCTGTAGTAAAAATGGAAGAATTTATAATTTGGACACAAAATAGGTATGATGCAAAAATAAAAAAATTAGGAGTGACAATGGTACAGAATTCCTAAACAACGAAATGACAATGTTAACAAAAAGATTTGGAATTGAGCAACAATTTACGACTCCATACTCACCAAAATCAAACGGTGTTGCAGAAAGAGCAAACAGGTCGATTGTGGAGAGTGCAACAAGAGCAATGTTGATTGATGCTAAATTACCAATTAAGTTCTGGGCGGAGGCTGTCGGAACTGCTACATTTTTAAAAAATAGAACACCAACCAAAAGCAATGATCTTGTAACACCACAAGAAAAGTTTAGTGGAATTAAACCTAACGTGTCATTTCTAAGAGTGTTTGGATGCATGTGTCAATTCTGGGTAGACAAATCTAAAAGGAAAAAGTTTGACCCTAAAACTAAAAGTGGAATATTTGTAGGGTATTCTAGAAATAGGAACGCATATAGAATATTTGATGTAGATAAAAAGAAAATCATAGAGTCACGTGATGTAAAATTTTTTTAAGGAAACATGGGTTACTATTTACTTGACAGACCAATAGGAACAGGGGAAAACAAATGTGACATATATAAATTTAAACGAAGACGAAAATAACAATTTGGAGAAAGCGACAATTTAGGAAATAGACGGGGAGAGAAAAATCAAGATTTACCTGAAACTGGAAGACCAATTCGTAATGTTAGGCTGAAAAAAATCAACTACAATGAAAGATCTGCTGTTGCATCAAGTAACGAGACGAAAACAAATTTAGAAGTACATAACAATACAACAAACAACAACAAAAATTTATAAAGAAGCGATGAAAATACCTGAGTGGAAAGCGGCTATGGAGAAAGAACTCCAATCAATGGATTCACATAAGGTGTGGGATTTAGTAGAGCTACCTAAAGGAGAGAAAACCGTCAAAAGTCGGTGGGTATTTACAGTGAAAAATCCTAATACAAATCCAATGTGTAAAGCTCGATTGGTGGCGCAAGGATTTACTCAAGAATATGGAATAAACTACTTTGAAACATACTCACCGGTAGTGAAACCCACAAGTTTAAGAACATTAGTATCCGTAGCAGCAAATAAAGGATGGAACATACACCACTATGATGTACAAACTGCATATTTGTACGGAAAATTGGACAATAATATAAAGGTTTATATGAAACAACCACCGGGCTTCGAAGAAGGAAATTAAAATATTGTTTGTCACCTAAAGCAGGCAATCTACGGTCTGAAACAGAGTGGCAGAGTGTGGAACAAAACATTCACCAGTCATTTAAATAATAACTGTTTCAAGAGCCTAACGTGTGATAAATGTGTATTTACTTACAGAAAGGACGAGTCAGTTGTATACATGGGTTTGCATACAGACGACTTGTTTGTTGTAAGTTCAGATGAAAAGATACTTAATGAAGCACTTCAGAAAATAAGGAATAAATTCATACTTAAAGAACAAGATGACTGTGGAAACGTACTAGGAATGGAGATAAACAAGAAAGATGACAGAATAACGATTAACCAGAAAGGATTTATAGAGAAAGTATTGAAGAGATTTGGATTTGAAGACTGTAATCCAGCAAAGATTCCAATGGCTGTTGGTCAAGACTTAGATCAGGAGGAGTCTGAACCAGTAGATCAGAAACTATACCAAGAGATGTTGGGATCGATAATGTATTTATCCACAATGACAAGACCAGACTTAGCTTACCCAATAAGCATACTTTCCAGATACTCCAAAGAACCCCGACATATTCACTTAATAGCATTAAAAAGATTGTTAAGATACATTAAGGGTACAAAAGAGTTAGGATTAACATATTTAAGGGATAAACATCAGTTAATAGAAGGTTATGCGGATGCAAGTTGGAGAGATGGGAAGGGAAAGCAAAGGTCAACGTCGGGCTATCTATACTGTCTAGGACAAGGGGTAGTAACGTGGGCTTCTACAATTCAAAATACGGTTGCATTATCGACTTGTGATGCTGAGGTCGCAGCTCTGACCGAAGCAATGAAACATGGAATATATTTAAAAACTTTATTATCCGAATTATTGGATACAACTATTGACAAGATACCATTGCGGTGTGACAATCAGGCCGCAGTCGTGCTCGCACGGGAGGGAACGGTGTCGTCTAAATCTTCTCCCTTAGTGCGGCAAGTTGGGTTTATAAATCAAGAGGTTTTAAATAAAACCTTTGAAATCCAACAAGTTAGTTAGTACTGACGATCAGAAAGCAGACTTCTTAACAAAACCAATTTCGGCACCTAAATTAAATGCAATTTTGGAAAGTCTAAATTTGAAACGAAATTAGTGTATATGATGTTTATGTTGTTTATGTTTGTGTTTATGTGATTATTATAAATGTGGATGTGATCATTTAAGATCAGTTTGCGTAGGATACAAATTATGGGGGGATCTGTAGGGTTAATTTATAATCCTACCTTAATAACTTGTTTTAAATAATAATAATATTACTTGTAAATTGTCAAACTAAAATAAAATATGAGTTAATTCTCTTTCTAGACTCAAACGAGTATTGTTGTGTAGAAAATATTAACCACTGCTCCAACACATCGGCGGAATAGTTCCGAAATAATTTAGCAATTAAGTTTCTAAGTTCATAATTCGATATTTTAAAAATGGTGGCAGATATCAAAAGGAAATTCAGTCAAAATTAGTTGTTTTGTAAGGAGCTAAAATTGGTGCAATTTTCAGTGCTATCGGAAAATGTTTCAATATTTTAGGAATTTTTGCTGACTATGCAAAATGGATTAAATGACATCACAATTTATAATTTTTCGGGCGAACAACTAAAGTAAAGACTGATTTTTGTACTACGTTTCAAATCTCTAGGTTAAAAACTGCAGGGGTTTGAGTCAGTTTTATTTTGATGTTAAAATCAATAACCGATTAATTTTTTTTATAAAAGTGTTCATAACTTTGGTTCTTCTCAATGTTTTTCGATGAAACCAATCCTCCGGAAAAATAATTTAATTTTAGAAATTTTTGGTGCACCTTCACAAATTCAGAATTAACATTCGATTTTGCCTGGGGAATGGCTTTTTCTGAATAACCTGATATTCGAAAAGTGTATAGGACCCCTTCTTCCCCCTAATATTTCTCTAGAAGTATGCAATTCCCTGTTTTCCAAGTAAAATAGTTAAAAAAAGTCTGACAAATGGTCTTTCGGTTTGACGATTAACATTTCTTCTTTTTTTTTTTTTTAAACAGCTTATCTGATTTTGATAAAATTTAAATGGTAAATCAAAATTAACTCATTGTTGATCATACATTAATTTAACCCTTCTGCGCTCAATGCTATCTCTTCTGCAGGCGCACAAGTTTTTTTGATCGTTCTGAAGATCGAACATTTTTAATACCTCCGAATTCAAAACTTCCAAGACAGAAATCCGTTCCTGACATTAGGGAACATTTTTGGTACCGTTTCTGGCTGTTGGTCTGTCAGACTGTCTGTTGGTCTATCTGTCGGTCTGTTGGTCTTGGTCTGTCCACAATTTTAGAGAAGAAACATATCTTAAAAACTACTCGTACAATTTAAATGTACTTGGGGTAGGTCATAATTAGTTCATTGGTCCCATTTGAGTTTCAACCTTCTGCACCCATTAGTTCCTCTTCCACAAGCGCAAAAAGTTTTTTATTACTTTATTTTCATAAATTGGCTAAACTGTTTGTTGTTAATTAATTTATATTTTTTCTACCAGTTTATATTAAAATATATAACCTACCGGTTTATATTAAAATATTTTTAAAAAAATAAATTGTTATTCAGTGTCGTATACAGCTTTGTATCCTCATGCTGCGCAATTGCCGAGTCAGAAAATGTTTTTAAACTTGAACGTGGAGGGTGATTTCGGAGAGAAAAGGTTGAGTTTGTGATGGACATAGAATAGAGAGGGGGGACAGACAAACAACATCCTTTACAATTAGTGGAGGTATTAGACCTAGTAGAACCTTCTTGGGCAGGGGCAGACTTGGCTAAACCAATGATCTCATAACATTTTACGCGAGACTTGGCTTATTTTTTACAGAAGTGTTTTTGTTGGGATTTCACTTCTTTTTGTAAGACATTTTCGTTTCTTAGCCTCTTGTCCTTTTTGAGCACTTAACAAGAGCATATTATATTAAAAAGAGTTAGAAAAGATTAGGAAAGGACACAATAGGAACAAAATAGTAACAGGAAATAATTATCACTGTTTAGAAGAAGGGGTTTGAAAAGAAAAGACAAAATGGCAACGTATGTAACGCGTGGGGTGTTCTAATTAAAATAAACAGTTATCTGGTGTGCGGACGAGTGGGAAGTGTATGTTTACAATCTTCGAGGTCAATACTCAATAAAGAGCAATTACTCTTATTCCAATATAAAAGGTTTTTAATGAGAGTAAATGAATACTTTAGTTTCAAAAATCTCTACTAGAAAGCGCTAGTAGCGCAAGTTATAATTTTTGAATAATTTATCATAGCCGATTTTTCTATTAGCCTTGAGAGAGGCAAAGAACAAACTTTTCTTTCTGATTTTGTAATTTTTCCTGTATTTGTACATTTAACTCTACCTATATACAAAATTTCAAGTTTATAGGATTGCTAGAAGTGCCTTAAAATTATGATGAGGCAATAGATCAGTGACAATAACAAAAATTTAGGTTCATATATCTTATGAAGTAATATGAGTAGAGGTGTGAAATTTGTATTTCTGGTTCAGTTTGTAATGAACTCTAACTTAAAATTAATTTGACATATCTAAGTATCTTTAATAAGATAATAGACGGGGTCTAAAATGCCATGAGATAGTTCCAATAAAGGATGGTACAACTGTGATCCACTTGGCCGGGGCTCTGCCGTGCCCCCCGATTAAAATTGATATATATTTATTTTAATATAATGTTTGAAAATAATTTAATTTGATAAATTATATTGCAGGTATGGGAGCGTCTATGGAGGTCATCTTAATGGACAATAAAAATAGTCTCTCCACGTTAACTGGCTAATTTGTTATTGCGATTTACATAGCAGCTTTCAGCCTTCATAAGGCCATCATCATCAGTGCCTAGGAACAAACAAAAGTTAGACCTAGTACTGAAATCTACACAATAATTTGATTAATAATAATACAATCGTTATGTGATTCTGTGTTTCGCTCTAAGTGATGATGGCCTTATGAAGGCTTAAAGCTGCTATTTAAATCGCAATAACAAATTAGCCAGTTAATATGGAGAGACTATTTTTATTTTTATTATCCGATAAATTATAGTTGTTTTTTTTAAATTATAATTAACTTTCTTTGTTTTGTGTTTGGCTGAGTATCCACAACCAATTGAATTCACTAAACTTTAGTGCACTATATATTTATTTAATCAATGATCAGGCAACAGTTATTGGCCAGCGTAATTATGCCAATCATCACCCCCTCCCCCCCTCCCACTGCGCGCAACTCTGGCACATAATTTTATTTTTTAGTCATGTTAAAATAACATAAAAAATATGTGTGAGACTCTCACTCATTAGAAGTGAAACTTAAGTTCTATAAACAGTTGATTTTATGCATTGCTCACTTTGCATGTGTTGACGATTTTATTATTTCAGGATTAAGAATTGGTTAAGTGGAATTTAATTGACAAAAAAAAAAAAAAAAAAAAAAAAAAAAAAATTCCATAACATTTTAGCGAATAATGGAGAACAAACAAGAAAACCACATTTTTATATGTATATTATACTATTATTATTATGTATATAATATTAAGCTTATACACCAATTCTGTGTATTGAAAAATCATCTACCTCCGTGGTGCAATAGTTAGCACTTATGCCTGCTGAATCAGAGATCGGTGGGTCCCAGTGTAAGATTTTTTACAGGTAAATCAACTGTCGGCTTATGCCGCTTAGACGAGTCTTGAATCACAAACTTCGTTACATGCAATTCCGTTTCATCCAAGCCAATTTAAGCCAAAGGTTAAAAACCGGCAGCAATCCAACATAAATTGATTAGTGGATGGAGGGTGTTTGTATTCCAACATTCATTACTCGTCCAAAACTTCGCGCTTTTACAATGAAGTACATAATTATTAATTAATAATTTTTAACCTAACATCAGGTACGAATTTTTAAAAATAGAACAACTTGAAGTTGTTTACCAATTTTCTAATACTCTTCTTTAAATATTTATTCTTCTATCTTAATTTATGCATACATAGTTTTACATGTAAATACAATTTTTAGATTAACGTTTTAAAGATCCCACTCCCACTTGTGTGACGTTTGGCTAGGGAATTTTTCTGAGTCAAGCTCACCGAGGACAGTATTTATAGAGGGGCAGTAAAGGGTCGTCACTAGATTGTTCAACTTGGGCTAAATAAATTAGTTTTTCAGGGGTTGGTCATCTTTGTTCCTTTTGTCCGCTCCCTTTTCTGATTGGTTTATTAATTAGAAAGGGGGTATCAGTTAGGTGTCATCTTCAGGAACGTCTCCTCTCAGACTATTCCTAACTAAATGAATAAACATTTGCATTAATTCTATCAGCATTCAGATCGAGAGGCAGATAAACTTTATCAAAATATCCCTGTAAATTATTTGAGATAATTCCTGTGATATCTATCCCTTAAACCCCTTCTTTGAAGGTTAATCTGATTATCTTTCACTCGTACTTTGTTCATTGAGTGTATTTATTTGTTGCTATTTATATACAAATGCTCTATTTAAAGGCAATGCACCGTATTCAAAACATTCCCTTCGAAAACAATTTATTTTTATAAATGGAGATTGACTGAATTTACCTAGAACAATCTACTTTGGTAAGACACATGCTACTCTCTTGTAGAAGACGTTTAAAGGAAATTACATGGGATGCTAGCTCTCCTTGAAATCACCTATATCAGATAATGATGTCCAATCTTGTAGGACTTCACTTCTTATATCTCTCGAGTTTCCAGGCATTACTATTTGTCCATTTTATCCAATCTCTTTTGAGTGTCCTAGTACCCTTTATTGATGCCACTAGGTGAGTTAATGGGTATAACAAACATTTATTCAATTTCCCAACAAGGAAAACTTGTTAAAGTGAAATGATTCTGCCAGGATTTAGAAGAAAAGTCCCGCTCATCGTGAAAACTAGCCAGTAATTTGAAAATAGTAAATTAGTAGGGTACCAAACTAGTAGTAGGGTACGGGTACATGCTCTAGTAGGGTATCTGGTAGGGGTAGTAGGGTGATCTGGTAGGTTACAATGTTTAGTAGGGTACCAGATAAAAATTTCCAACCATTAAACAGCTGGCCAGGACTCCGACTCCGTTTTGGCTTGAAGTTTTTTTTGGTTAAGTGCCTATTCACTAACAAAACGTCTCAGCTCAGACCTAGTTTAAATAAATGGGCTATAAGGCTACAGAATAAATTGTGAATGTGAAGAGATAAGTAGAAATTGCAATAACTACAAGATCTTATACACTCTGTATTATATTGTCCAGCTAATGATTCACTACTTAATATTTGTGACTGCCTGTACTCGTGGCAGTCAAATATGCTGCCTTTTTTTTACCGAGAAACTAGTTGAACTCTATATCTTTGATTGACTATATTTGTTACAACTCAATACAATAATTTATCTAATCTTTTTCTCATAATTTATTTCCTCTCGTAAAAAGACTTTAACAGCATTGAAATTTAATCTTGGATCTTGACAAAAATTAAATATTGTGAAAACTTGAAAGACATTGATTGACATAAATAAATTTAAAAAAATACTTTGACAATATTTATTTCACTGATCAACATTTATATAGTTCCTATTCATTTAATGCAAATAACCTACTAAAAGACATATTGCAACCTAAAAATCTATAAAGCTTTTAACTGCTTATAAATGCTTTTAGTTAAAGCTCTCATAATTAGAGCATTATCGCTTACGAATAATTAAATGGATGCAACATAATGAAGAAAATGAAATTAAATAAAAGTAAAATGAGAGAGAGAGAAAAAAGTTAGATAAGTATAAAGTATTTAAAAAATTGTTTTTTCCGTGGTAGGCTGTGAAATAGTAACTTTAGAGCCTAAAAAACATAGCTAAAATCCATTTTTTCATTACGTGGACTTAAAAAATCTTTTCATTACTCCTAGCTGTAAAGAAAAAATCTTTTACGTCCTAGGAACTAAACGATTTTTTATGTCCGGCGGGTAGTTGTCAAAACTTCCGTTAGTACCGCTGCAGTCTTTGTAGAAATGCTTCTAGTACTATTAAAATCCGCTAGATGTCAATGCGTTTTATTTATCTTTTCTTATAGTGTAACCTCTTTTTAAGGTTTCTTTTTTTAAGTCTTAAGTATGTACTAATATTTCTTATTATTATATATTGATTAGTGATTAATATTTAATGTTTTTTCATTGTCTGCTACCTCGGAAAAAATAGCATATGCTACGCGACTGTGAAGTGTTTTTTCTTTACCTTGGCAATATTTACTGTCTCGCTTCGCTCGACAAGTAAATGTAATTGCCGCGGTAAAGAAAAAACTCACTTCACAGCCTAGTAACATAATATACTATTTATTTTACTATCATTATTCGTGTTAAATGTAAAATAAAGGATTGTTCAACCTTAATAAAAATTGTTTGAGTAATTCAAATTCAAAGTTATTCTTAATTTAATTTAATGAAATGTAATTTAGTTATTTTATATTGATGCGTAGAGCTTCGTTATAAATATTATAAATCGAATTAAATGTTTAAGAAATGGTTTATCAAACTAAATAATACTTAAATCCTTGATAAAGTAACCACAATTTTATCTATATTGCCCGTAAATATTTTAAAAACTTTCTATAAACCACTATATTGTCTGTAGTTTGGATACTATATCCAAACTACAGACAATATAGTGGTTTTTAGTGGATTTTGTCATAGGTTTTAGTCATAGGTTTGAGTATAATATCCTTTAAGAAGATATCGAATATGTGAAAAAGGAAGTGATCTAGTCAAATTAATAAAATAATTGCAAATAGCCAACATAATGTATGTAGTCTTGAAAAAGTTGTTCCTGTAGCCCGAAGCTGTTGTACATAAGCTAACCAACTTATCAAGCTAGAATTTCGAGTATGATCATTTTACTATGTTAAAAAGTAATGAGGATGGGTCAAAGTTCGTTCGCGGGATATAGCTAGCCCAAAAATCGAATTAAATCGGAAAATAATTTTCTTTTTTCTTTCTCATACATAGAGAAAGTATTGTGATGGTGCGAAAATTCGATTTTTAGATTTTGATGGATTTACACGTTGTGAGGTTTAAAATAATTTCAAGATAAAAAGAACTTTTTATATACTACGTTTTTAAATTTTCTGTAGAATCGTATGTAATGTTGATAATATAATTGTTGTTATATAATATATAATGTTAGTGAAAAAAAAATAGTTCCTAATTTATTTACTTCACATAAATGACAACCATCTAGAGAGCTGATCTTAAACCTATAAAAGGACAAATCTTTGTACAACGGATCTCCCCAACACCAAATCTAAACCGTCCCATCGATATATTTGAAATAATATAAATAATATTATCGATAAATAATATAATCGATATTTCCTGTTTTGCTGTCATTCAATGTTTATCTATCACAAATTTGAGACCCGTCAAAATGAAGATTGCGTAAATATGGGACATGGCAAAACAAATAAAATAACTTGCGGATTTTTCCCGAACTAGCTTTCCGTACAGCAAAATTTGCTGAAAACCAATTAAATTCTGCTGAAAGATGGCTAAAAGTATTAAAATAATGCATTGTCGTCGTGTTCTGAGCTATGCTAAAAGTTTCAAATGTCTAGCTATTCGGGAAGTTAGTTAGAAATCGATTGCCAGATTTGTACCGGACAAACAAAAAAACAAACAAACAAGAATGCAAGCTAATAAAAACGTAGTAAAAAATGTCTACCTGTCATCTGTCGTCTCTCTGTCCGTCGTCAGTGCAGACGCGCGGAGCCTAACTAATGAGCTAATTTTGAAGAAATTTGGCATATATATTCATACCCCGAGACGAACTTGAGAAATTAATTTTTGCTTTAAATTTGGAGGCGCTACCCCACAAAAACTCTAAAAAAAAACGCAAAAAAAATTATTTCTCGATTACGGTTCCCCACGATTTTGATTTAAAAAAATCTAAAATGTAGTCCATTTAAATAAAAATCTAACGATTTAAGCTGTTTTCCCGGGAGAAATCTAGTTCCTGAGAAATTAGCTCTAAACGCGAACGGAGAGAGGCCGGGTTCGATTCCCCGCCGAGGAGAAGTTATTGTTATGATAAAATGTTAAATAATAATTAAATGTGCCCATGAAAACTCTAAAACTAATAAATGGAAAACACTGGTCTAAGTAATTATGAGCTTGTAAATGAAAAAGTTTTTCTGAGTAGTCTCGGACCGATTTATTTCACTTATTGAATATAAGACAAAACAATGCTTTCCGTTCAAAAATTACATATTAATTTTGAGCCAACGTTCGAGCCAAATTTCGTCGATATCGATTGAATTCTACTTACAATAACGTCGGACATCGGATCTTCACTCTCAAAGAGACACAGAGACTGACAGACCAAAAAATATTTTTGTTTTGACCGTAGAAAGCTAAAGCTTTTACTTTGTTTAATCTTTGCAAAATTAAGAGCTTGATCGTTCCGACCTATACATTATTACTGTAAAAACAATACCTTAGGACCTAGGAATAAAATAGGGTGAAATAATAGTAGTGGTTAGACGGGTAGGACGAACCACTTGTTCGAACCTAGCAATCAGGCCACATTGGGCCTTTTTTACTAACCCCGTGGTGGAGAGTTCCAGCCACTTCCCAGCATCATACCTGTATCATGTACCGCCGAAGCGGGTATGGTGTGGTCATTAGTGAGCTATTTCAATAATAGCATCATGGCACGGGATCGAACCCATGGCCTTGATTCGCCTCGATTCATTGATAGCTGGGCGAGTGCCTAGAGCACCTCGGTCACGCTGGCTCCCAAATAGGATGAATGTTGGCCAAAGATTTTAAAAGAAAAATCGTGTTAGGTCTTAACTTATCTCCCTTAAAAGTAGAAGTCTTATGACCAGAAATAGAATCTTTTTGGTCACCTTTCACCCCACTTTATCTCCTAAGGCTAATTGATATTGTTTTCTAGGAAATTTTCATCTACTCTATTTTGGTTTAGAGTGTTCCTAACCCTAAACCTAATTAAACTATTTTCTTGGTGTCTTTAAGGGAAATATTTAAATAAAAACACGTGTGGTGTCGCGGGACACCCGGTAGGAACGAAGTTCCTTACATTATACATTAAATATCAATTTTATAATCACACAGCGAAGTACGTATACATTGCTAACTACTTATACATGGCGGAGTTAGAAAAGAGACAAAATTAAAAGTAACGAACTGTTTGTACCAGGCAGAGTTAAGGCAAAATTAAAATAAAATCATTATTTGTATAATTAAAGCAAGCGTCTTACTATAAATATATATTAAATATAAGAAAAAAGTTGATCATGATGAGTTTATAGTGAAAGAGTATGTTTGTTAAAGGAGTTTTGATTGAAATAGGAGTGTTTTCTACCTACCCTGCCAATTAATTTAAAATATTATAAAATACATCTCTTCCCTACTCTATAGCTTCTGCTTGTATCAGGGTGAAATTTTACATGATTATATTTTATTTATTTACAAAACAAAGTGACATTTTTGACAAATATAACAAAAATAATCAAAACAAGTAAAGTAACAGGCTTCCTTAATAACACTTTTTCCCGTCTTTTAAAGCTTACGTTTACGCAACCGTTGCGCGTGAACGCTTGGGCGGATAACGTTTTCCGACGAACTCAGCCTGGGTATTGGTAAAATGAACATGTCTACCAAATTACATCTAACTCGGTGAGCTTTTACTCAAGTTATCGTCATCTGTAGATTTCGTGACGGATTTTGCGTGACGGTGATTTTGGTCGTTTTTTCGGATTCACTCCCGGGCTCCAGAACGAATACTTACGCTTTTCTTTTTATATTTATTTATTCGCTAATATTTCTTCGCCCACTTAAAGACGTTTTCAAACGGTTTTTTTATACATAAAAGAACTGTTTCAGGATTGAAAATGCCTTAAAGTGAAAGATGAAATATTTCCGAATAAATAAATATAAAAATCAAAGCAAATGTATTAGCTTTTTCTTCGTACATGTTAGCTTTTTCCAATAACACACTAAAAATGCTAAACCAAATTGTTTTTGAGATATTAGCAAGAAACGTTTATAGAATATTACCATAGAAAACTCTCTATTTTTAAAACTATGCGAATTTATAGAAGACTGAATGTAAAATGTATTTATGTGAATATAAACATAATGCCAATATTCACAATGTGTTTCGTCGGGAGGGGAATTATTAATATAAAACTAGAATGAAAATAAAACAATTCCAATTACCCAGACTGATGAATATTTAATTTCAAGGTTATAATTACAAACATTAACAAAACATAATATTAAAGGGGATAATAACAAAAAATTATAATTGAAAGTTACAAAGCTTGCGGACTGTATTTATTAAGGATATTAATTACAAATGATGGGAAATAATATAAATTTGTTCTTGAATATAAGGTATAAAAAAGGATAGCTTAAATGATAAAAGTACAATACCAGGTAAGTAGATGAAGATATAGGCATAAATTAGGATGGCAGATATAGGATAATTCACAGATATGATACACAAATTGATACACAGATAGATAATGTTTTAAGATATAAAAATATTAAAGATATTAAAGTCAAGATAGATAATCTAAATAAAAAAAGGAATGAAAAATATAATGTGATGAGTAAGTGCTATATGAGGTAATACAAAACAATGCCTAGTCAGGTTTGACAACCAGGCAAGAAAAGAACATAAAAATAACTTAAATCTAAACAAAGATTAACTAAACCAAATTAAACAAAATTATAAACAATGAAGATAACTGATTATTTTTAACTAACTACAGGATTAAACACAATGGTTCCAAAACCTTTTCGTTTCTCGGCGCCCTTGCTGATTGCAGCTACACATTGCCAAATAGTGAATCTATATATAAATATTTTGTTTTATATTAATGAATTAATTTACAGAAATTCCCAAATACTTACGATTCTTGGCGCCCGTTGTTGCAAAGGCGTCTAATGTCAATTTTGAACAACTACTCTTTGCAAAATAGCAACTATATAATTTTATTAATAATTGGGTTATTTTATAGTGGTTCCCAAACATTTTCGATTCTCGACGTCCTTGTTAATTATATGGTTCTTAAGGCGCCCTATTTCACATTTTTACAAAAATATCCTGCCATAATGAATTAAAAATAGAAATTAAATTATAAACATTTTGTAATTTTTGCTGCGCCCCTGTGAGGAAGATTTGACTCCTCAGGGCACTTCGAAGAAAATTTGGCTCCTTGGGAACCATTAACTTACTTTAATTGACTTTTTTACTTTTTACACATTCTGATTCTTAAAAAATAATTAAAGAATTTAATAAAAATGGTGATTCTGAAAATATAATTAAAAAAATAATAAAAATAAACAAGGTGTGCAATGCAGTTGTCTGCAATATTGAGCTGAGCGTGCATTTTAATCTTAAACAATAAACATTTTTATTTATACACAGCTGAAATCGGATCAGAAATAATAATATTTATAATTTTTAATTAAAAAACATTTTTTTCCTGGTTTTTTATTTTATTCTTAAATGAAAATATGACAAAAGTAAACATAACAACAACAACTGTACTCTTATAGAGCTTTCCAACGACATGCATCATGAAGGGCATATACTATTTTAATTTTTGTACCCCGTATCCCTGTGTACCAATTTGAACCATTTTAGATCCGTGGTTGGTCACTATCACCGTGCCGAATTTTGGGCGGATCAGTTCAGCCGTTCAGGAGGAGTATGTGCCCAACCAAATGCAAAGTGTAGTATAAGAGCTTCGCTTCGATCAGCTCAATAAAAACCCTTTGGCCAATTTTTTTTTTCCTTTGGCCCCTCAAACCAGGGAGGTTTCCTCCCCCCCCCCCCTCCTAACTAAATAACTATCAAGACATAGGGATGTTTAGTTCAGTTTACTTTGGGACACAGGAATATCACACTGCTGTTGTTATAAGGGGTGCAAGAGTCTAAAGAAGAACATTCCGTACACCTTATTTGATAGGTTTTCATAAACCTATCAAATTGAAAAAACAATAACATTAGTAACCACTAATACTACTATAAAAGCTGATAAATTAGAGTTTTATTTCTACCTTATGCATTTATAATATTCCCTCAACGCTAAATAGCCTTTTTGAAGGCATGGATGATCACATTTGAACTAAAAACGTTACTAAATAAGAGTCAAAGAGTAGTTTAGACAGGTTTCAATTATGCGCATAGATTAAGTGAGCTTGTTCAAACCTACACATTATGTCTTAAGTTATTGACTTCAACATAAAATAAATTATAATTGCAAATATCCTTCGATATAGTTTGACTATTGTACAAGCATCTTAACTTTCTATACAACCCCAACTCTGTTTATTATATTATGCTTATGAGTGTAACTATAGAACTCGCTGAGGATAGACTTCCGATTGTTGAAGGTAACGTGACAGGTGTTAAACTCGTTCTATCGGATACCTAGAGGTGGTGAATAATAGAGTTATCCATAATCTTCCTTGAACGTCTTACAAGTTAAAGTAACTTTATTCCTGCTTCTGGGTTAAATCTATCAAAGGTATTTAGTCTCTTCCCCTCGTAACAGGTTCAGCCTATTTGTTAATTTGAGGCAGTGTAAACTTTTTCCTTAAAGTGAATAAGAAATCAAACATTCAAAAAAATTAGTTTATTGTAAAAAACAAAACCACAATAATGTTTAATGTCATCATCAGTTCACTGATTATGACTAACTAAAGTGGTTGAAACCTGTTATTAATAACTGATGATGACCAACTAATGTTCTGTCTTAAACATTAGTTACTTATCTTCAATAAACTGATAACAAGCGACTAATGTTCTAAACATTAGTTATTCTGTATGTTTGACCAGTGGCGTATCCAGGGGGGGGCACAGGGGGCACGTGCCCCCCCCCAGACGGGCCCAGACCCAAAAGAGTAAAAAAAATACGCCGTTTTTTTTTTAATACATATTTTTACATTCACCTCATATTTAATTTCACCTCAAAAATGCATAAAAGCGCCTTTTCTTGTTACCACTACGAATCCCCCCCCCCTCCCCAATCTAAACTGACTTAGAATGTGCCCCCTCCAGACCTACCCGCTGGATACGCCACTGTGTTTGACACTGGCACTAATCTGATCAATTTTTCTAGTTGTTTTATTCGAAGTGAGTAAGTTCCACATAATATCGGTAGAAAACACTAATTTGAGAACACAACATCTTAGATGACTAGATCTTACTCTATTTTGGTTTAGAGTGTTCCTAACCCTAAACCTAATTAAACTATTTTCTTGGTGTCTTTAAGGGAAATATTTAAATAAAAACACGTGTGGTGTCGCGGGACACCCGGTAGGAACGAAGTTCCTTACATTATACATTAAATATCAATTTTATAATCACACAGCGAAGTACGTATACATTGCTAACTACTTATACATGGCGGAGTTAGAAAAGAGACAAAATTAAAAGTAACGAACTGTTTGTACCAGGCAGAGTTAAGGCAAAATTAAAATAAAATCATTATTTGTATAATTAAAGCAAGCGTCTTACTATAAATATATATTAAATATAAGAAAAAAGTTGATCATGATGAGTTTATAGTGAAAGAGTATGTTTGTTAAAGGAGTTTTGATTGAAATAGGAGTGTTTTCTACCTACCCTGCCAATTAATTTAAAATATTATAAAATACATCTCTTCCCTACTCTATAGCTTCTGCTTGTATCAGGGTGAAATTTTACATGATTATATTTTATTTATTTACAAAACAAAGTGACATTTTTGACAAATATAACAAAAATAATCAAAACAAGTAAAGTAACAGGCTTCCTTAATAACACTTTTTCCCGTCTTTTAAAGCTTACGTTTACGCAACCGTTGCGCGTGAACGCTTGGGCGGATAACGTTTTCCGACGAACTCAGCCTGGGTATTGGTAAAATGAACATGTCTACCAAATTACATCTAACTCGGTGAGCTTTTACTCAAGTTATCGTCATCTGTAGATTTCGTGACGGATTTTGCGTGACGGTGATTTTGGTCGTTTTTTCGGATTCACTCCCGGGCTCCAGAACGAATACTTACGCTTTTCTTTTTATATTTATTTATTCGCTAATATTTCTTCGCCCACTTAAAGACGTTTTCAAACGGTTTTTTTATACATAAAAGAACTGTTTCAGGATTGAAAATGCCTTAAAGTGAAAGATGAAATATTTCCGAATAAATAAATATAAAAATCAAAGCAAATGTATTAGCTTTTTCTTCGTACATGTTAGCTTTTTCCAATAACACACTAAAAATGCTAAACCAAATTGTTTTTGAGATATTAGCAAGAAACGTTTATAGAATATTACCATAGAAAACTCTCTATTTTTAAAACTATGCGAATTTATAGAAGACTGAATGTAAAATGTATTTATGTGAATATAAACATAATGCCAATATTCACAATGTGTTTCGTCGGGAGGGGAATTATTAATATAAAACTAGAATGAAAATAAAACAATTCCAATTACCCAGACTGATGAATATTTAATTTCAAGGTTATAATTACAAACATTAACAAAACATAATATTAAAGGGGATAATAACAAAAAATTATAATTGAAAGTTACAAAGCTTGCGGACTGTATTTATTAAGGATATTAATTACAAATGATGGGAAATAATATAAATTTGTTCTTGAATATAAGGTATAAAAAAGGATAGCTTAAATGATAAAAGTACAATACCAGGTAAGTAGATGAAGATATAGGCATAAATTAGGATGGCAGATATAGGATAATTCACAGATATGATACACAAATTGATACACAGATAGATAATGTTTTAAGATATAAAAATATTAAAGATATTAAAGTCAAGATAGATAATCTAAATAAAAAAAGGAATGAAAAATATAATGTGATGAGTAAGTGCTATATGAGGTAATACAAAACAATGCCTAGTCAGGTTTGACAACCAGGCAAGAAAAGAACATAAAAATAACTTAAATCTAAACAAAGATTAACTAAACCAAATTAAACAAAATTATAAACAATGAAGATAACTGATTATTTTTAACTAACTACAGGATTAAACATTCCGCCCACTAAAAATAATCAGTTAAGCAACTTGCGAAGAATATGATGTCGAAGCTGCAGTTAAAGTTTCATTTCATTCATTGAGTTCGCTGACGCTGTAGATTCTAAGGTAACAAGTTTGGTAACTGGTCGCTTGTACATTCCTGTAGCTGTTCTGACTGTGACTACACGGGGGATTCCGTCGTCTCCTGGATGCAGATCTTCAATCCTAGCAAGTGGCCACTTTAGAGTTGGGGTGTTTAATTCTTGAAGGAGGACTAAATCTCCCTTCTTCAAAGATGGTGATGATTGTGTCCACTTTTTTCGCTGTTGAAGATTGCAGACATATTCATTTCGCCAACGATTCCAAAAATAGAGGATCCTTTCCCGCAAAAGCTGCCACCTTGATAAACGGTTTTCTGGAATGCCAGTGAAGTCTTCTTCAGGTGGTGCTGTGATGGGACCTCCAATAAGGAAATGTCCTGGGGTGAGTGGTTGTAGATCAGTTGGATCGTTAGATAAAGATGTCAATGGGCGTGAGTTCATGATTCCTTCAATTCGTACAAATAAGGTGGTCAACTCATTAACTGTACAGGTATAATTTCCTATCATTTTGTACATTAGGTTCTTAGCTACTTTAATTCCAGCTTCCCAACTTCCACCAAAGTGCGGAGAATGAGGAGGATTAAAGGTCCATTTAATCTTTTTTGGGGCCAAATATGATGTGATATCTTCTTGTGTGTCATGTTGTTTTAACCAATGAGCGACCTCATCCAGATAATTTGCTGCTCCAACAAAGTTGGTGCCGTTGTCTGATAAAATTTGAGCAGGTACTCCTCGTCGTGATATAAATCTGTCCATTGCATCTAAGAAAGCTTCTGTTGATAGTGATGTTGCAATCTCTAGGTGAACTGCTCGGGTAGAGAGACATATAAATAGACATAAATAGCATTTGGTGGTAGGTGACTTCCTTCGAGTGGATTCTTTACATAAAAATGGCCCTGCAAAATCAACACCACAAGTATAAAAGGCTCTTACCTCTTGAAATCTAGTAGGAGGAAGATTGCCCATGAAAGGAGCTTGAGGTTTCTTAGTCATGCGGATGCAGGTAAGGCATTTTGATTTACACAATCGTATTAGGTTTCGAGCTGAAGGTATCCAATATTTCTGATTCAGAATAGATTGCAAAGATGCTGGGCCAATGTGGAAATTTTCTTGATGAAGGTGGTGAATAATCAGAGATGTGAAGTGTGACCGCTTTGGTAATAAAATTTGGTGTTTCTGATCATAATGTAGGTGTGATTTTTTTATTCTTCCGCCCACTCTGAGAAGACCTTTGTCATCCATGAAGATGTTAAGACTTAGTAAAGTAGAATTTGATTCAATTTGATTTTTAAATGCTTCAGGATAGTAATATTGTTGCAAGATCTTGATAATTTTTAAATTAGCCTCGTCATATTCAGAAGAAGTTATAGATCCAGAATTTCTTTCGGTAGGTTTTGTCATGAAGCGGACAACATAAGCAAAACTTCTTATCAATCTGGAATATTTTGAAAATCTTTTGGTCCATGAGTCAAGATCTGAATGAAAACTTTTACAAGTAATTAATGAAACAGGGTTTATCCTTAGTTCTGGGAGAGCTTCAATTGGTAAGGTAGGATAAAATGATGGCCATTCTTTAACTGGTAATAGTGCCCATGGTGGTCCAGTCCACCATAGTGGGTGATTTGTTAAGTTAGATGGTAAGACGCCTCTTGAACCACAATCTGCAGGGTTCTCTGCTGTTTTGATGTGTTTCCACCACTCCAATTTAGTATGTTTTAGGATATTACAGACTCTATTGCTTATAAACACTTTAAGAAGATGATTGGGTGTACTTAACCAATTTAAAACAACTGAAGCATCAGTAAAGAAACTAGTTGTATACTTAGGTAAGTGAATTAAGAAATCTTGAACCGACATGTAAAGTTTGGCTAGAAGTTCCGCGGCACACAATTCTAAACGAGGAATTGTAATTTGTTTTAAAGGTGCGAGTTTAGTTTTAGATTTAATTAGAAATATTTTAGTTTCTGATAGATTTTCAACTCTTAGATATAGAACAGCACAAAATCCTTTCTGAGACGCATCACAAAATCCCATTAAATGGTAGCTAGATGTTTTTAAGTTAAGTTGTAGGAAGCGAGGTATTCTTATAGAGCAGATGTTGTGAAGATCTTCTATGAAGTTTGTCCAAGATTTTTCTATTTGATGGGGAACTCTAACATCCCACTCAAGTAAAGCCTTCCATGTTTCTTGTAGAATTTGTTTAGCATAAAAAATTGTTGGTGAAAGATATCCTAACGGGTCATAAATGTGTGCAATGGTTGATAAAATTGCTCGTTTTGTTAATATTAACGGAGGTAATTGAACATCATATTTAAAAACATCTTCTACTGGATCCCATTGCATACCGAGAACTTTAACTTGATTGTTATCAGATGGCGATGATAAATCAACACATTCCATATTGCTGTCTTGTTGGTTACTAGTTTTTATAACATCTGGAGAGTTACTTGCCCATTTACTCAGTTGAAAACAACCTCGAGATAAAAGTTCGACCAACTGATTCTTTAACATAATTGCATCACTAACAGATGCTGCTCCTGTTACAATATCATCAACATAACAATCGTTAACAATGGCAGATGCAGCTAAAGGTAGATCAGAACCTTCATCTTTAGCCAGTTGAAGTAGGGTACGTAAAGCTAAGTAGGGTGCCGGAGCCATTCCATAAGTAATAGTATTTAATTCATATTCTTCTACATTGTCGGTTTGATTGAATCGCCACACTATATGTTGGTAAATGCGGTCAGCTGGGTCTAGGTATATTTGGCGAAACATCTTAATTATATCGGTGATAAAAACTATCTTGTGTCTTCTAAAATTTAAAATTATTGTTTGGATATCTTTGTGGAGCTTGGGTCCAACCATTAGATGATCATTCAATGATCCTAATGCGGTTTTAGCACTAGCGTCAAATACAACTCTCAATTTACTTGTATCGGACTTATAAACTGGTTGATGTGGTATTACATATTGAGCGGGGTGTGACGTTTTAGTCATATGACTTAGATCTAAATATTCTTGTAGAAATTTGTTGTACTCGGTTCTAAGATCGTTTGACTTAGATAGTTTGCTTTCAAGATTGTATAGCCTTTTCAATGCTCTGTCTTTAGACGGTCCCAATTTAAAATCATCTTTTTTGATAGGAAGTCTTACAACGTAGCGTCCGGATGGTAAACGATAATGAGTCTGTTGAAAATGTTGTTCGCAAATAATTGATTCTGAACTTTGTTCTTCCTTCTGTAGTTCCTCCATTTCCCAGAATCTTGACATGATTGAATGTAGATCTTGATTTGATGTGAATAAGGATAAAGATGGGGAAGTTACGTTATCTGTTTGGAACCTACCCATTACCACGTATCCAAAAATGGTTGGAAGTAGGTGTTTGTCGTTTAAAGAGAATTCGTCTACTTGATTGATAATTTCGGTAAATAAATCTGCACCCAACAAAAAATCTATAGGTCCTGGATGGTTAAATTTTGGATCTGCTAAATCTAGGTGTTGATATTTGGTAAATAATTCAAGTGGAAGTTGATACTGAGGTAAGTAAGAAGTTATTGAAGGTACAACTACTGCTTCGGTTTTAAGTGCAGAGTTAGAAAGTTTGATAGATTTAAGATTACATAATGTTTTACCTTGGGGTTCGATAAGTGGTGCTTGTCCAACTCCAGCTATAGATCTCGAGAACGGGGATACTTTAAGACCAAGTCTTCTGGCACACTGTCTGGTGATAAATGAATATTGACTACCCGAATCTATCACTAAACGGATAGGTTGATAAAATCCTTTGATATCTTGTATTAGGGCAATGGCTGTCCCTAATACAACAGTTGAGTTATTATCAGATAATGTTGATGTGTTGATGCTAGCTAGAATATTTGCAGGAGCTTTAGGTGTTGACGGGACTACTTCATTAGATTTGTTAGATGATTTAGATATGTGTAGAGTTGAATGATGGCGAGAACCACAATCACGGCAGGTATTTTTTAAGAAACATTCTCTTATTCGATGACTCGGATGTAAACAATTAAAACAAATGTTGTACTTCTTTACAAGGTTCCACCGCTCTTCAGGTTTAGATTTTTGATAGTTTGGACAATCTGATATTCTGTGTAGTTCCTTGCAGATAAGACAGGTAGGTAAACGATTAGGTTGATGATTGGTGCATGAATTAAGTGGTGACAAGGCTTGGTGATTATTGTAGTTTCTAGATGGACCTCTCTCTTGATGAGAGCTTCCTTCATACTGTGATGTTAGAGATTTTACAAAAAACGAGTTTTTGCTTTGGTAAGATTCCTTAAATTTATTGGGTTTAGCCTGATAATAATTAGGTGATGGATGAGGTGACACTACTTTAATAACTTGATCTTGGTGATTTTCACTTATCATAGTCAAAGCCTGGTATCGGGTTTCAACAAAGTTTATAAGTTCGGTAATAGATGGAAATTCAGTTTCAATATGCTTTACTTCAAAGGCTTCACGAGTTGTCGGATCTAAACACCGAATAGCAAGTTCAAATAGGATGAATTCCTTAGCGTTCTCTATGCCCAGATTGTTAAAGGCCTGGATATTTTCAGACATAACTAAATAAAAGTCTTTAAGAGATTTTACAGATGGTTTTCCTTGCATTGGTTTAAATTCTAAAATTTTAGATATGTGAAGAGAGGCTAGTTTTCTTTTGTTATCAAAATGTTTGGTAATAGTATCCCATGCTTGGTAATAATTGGTCTCGGTCATCGGAATAGCTTTGATTAACGTTAAGGCAGATCCGGATAAAGAGCCAATCAGATAATGAAATTTTTCAATTTCAGGAATACTTAATTCATTATGCACCATTGACAGGTACATATCTCGGAAAACTGTCCATCCTGATAGAGTTCCATCAAACTTAGGTAGAGTGATTTTAGGTAATCGAGATCTTGTTGGTAAATTACTGCTAATATTAAGGGAAGGCATTGTTGCAGAATGTTGACCCGATGTATTGGGTGCAACACTGAGTTCATAAATAGATCCACATTCATGATAGTAGCGTTTAACATCCCTCATTAGAGCTGAGTCATCTGTATTAGGAAACTCACTTTGTCTATTATTAATGACATATAAGAACATGATCTCTTCCCAAACCGATGTAAATTTGGTATATAATCCATCCAGTGTCCGAAACATACCCCTGAACATGCCTTCTGCATTAGGGTCTTTTGATATAAGTCGGCCTTGTTTAACAGTTTCTTTAATATCCAAGCTTATATCTTTAAGTTTAGCTTGAAGTAAAATTATTTGCTGTTCAAATGTTGCTGACATTATTGTCGATTTAGATTGGAAACTTAAAAGATACCAAATAAATCAATATAAATAAGATAAGGCAAGATAAAGATTTAAATAATCATAAAAAGAGACATAAGTTAGTTATTGAAATGAGAATAGATGAAATATTATGTTATAGATACAATTTGCCATCCGGCCAAACAAAGGACCAAGTGTTTCGTCGGGAGGGGAATTATTAATATAAAACTAGAATGAAAATAAAACAATTCCAATTACCCAGACTGATGAATATTTAATTTCAAGGTTATAATTACAAACATTAACAAAACATAATATTAAAGGGGATAATAACAAAAAATTATAATTGAAAGTTACAAAGCTTGCGGACTGTATTTATTAAGGATATTAATTACAAATGATGGGAAATAATATAAATTTGTTCTTGAATATAAGGTATAAAAAAGGATAGCTTAAATGATAAAAGTACAATACCAGGTAAGTAGATGAAGATATAGGCATAAATTAGGATGGCAGATATAGGATAATTCACAGATATGATACACAAATTGATACACAGATAGATAATGTTTTAAGATATAAAAATATTAAAGATATTAAAGTCAAGATAGATAATCTAAATAAAAAAAGGAATGAAAAATATAATGTGATGAGTAAGTGCTATATGAGGTAATACAAAACAATGCCTAGTCAGGTTTGACAACCAGGCAAGAAAAGAACATAAAAATAACTTAAATCTAAACAAAGATTAACTAAACCAAATTAAACAAAATTATAAACAATGAAGATAACTGATTATTTTTAACTAACTACAGGATTAAACACAATGGTTCCAAAACCTTTTCGTTTCTCGGCGCCCTTGCTGATTGCAGCTACACATTGCCAAATAGTGAATCTATATATAAATATTTTGTTTTATATTAATGAATTAATTTACAGAAATTCCCAAATACTTACGATTCTTGGCGCCCGTTGTTGCAAAGGCGTCTAATGTCAATTTTGAACAACTACTCTTTGCAAAATAGCAACTATATAATTTTATTAATAATTGGGTTATTTTATAGTGGTTCCCAAACATTTTCGATTCTCGACGTCCTTGTTAATTATATGGTTCTTAAGGCGCCCTATTTCACATTTTTACAAAAATATCCTGCCATAATGAATTAAAAATAGAAATTAAATTATAAACATTTTGTAATTTTTGCTGCGCCCCTGTGAGGAAGATTTGACTCCTCAGGGCACTTCGAAGAAAATTTGGCTCCTTGGGAACCATTAACTTACTTTAATTGACTTTTTTACTTTTTACACATTCTGATTCTTAAAAAATAATTAAAGAATTTAATAAAAATGGTGATTCTGAAAATATAATTAAAAAAATAATAAAAATAAACAAGGTGTGCAATGCAGTTGTCTGCAATATTGAGCTGAGCGTGCATTTTAATCTTAAACAATAAACATTTTTATTTATACACAGCTGAAATCGGATCAGAAATAATAATATTTATAATTTTTAATTAAAAAACATTTTTTTCCTGGTTTTTTATTTTATTCTTAAATGAAAATATGACAAAAGTAAACATAACAACAACAACTGTACTCTTATAGAGCTTTCCAACGACATGCATCATGAAGGGCATATACTATTTTAATTTTTGTACCCCGTATCCCTGTGTACCAATTTGAACCATTTTAGATCCGTGGTTGGTCACTATCACCGTGCCGAATTTTGGGCGGATCAGTTCAGCCGTTCAGGAGGAGTATGTGCCCAACCAAATGCAAAGTGTAGTATAAGAGCTTCGCTTCGATCAGCTCAATAAAAACCCTTTGGCCAATTTTTTTTTTCCTTTGGCCCCTCAAACCAGGGAGGTTTCCTCCCCCCCCCCCCTCCTAACTAAATAACTATCAAGACATAGGGATGTTTAGTTCAGTTTACTTTGGGACACAGGAATATCACACTGCTGTTGTTATAAGGGGTGCAAGAGTCTAAAGAAGAACATTCCGTACACCTTATTTGATAGGTTTTCATAAACCTATCAAATTGAAAAAACAATAACATTAGTAACCACTAATACTACTATAAAAGCTGATAAATTAGAGTTTTATTTCTACCTTATGCATTTATAATATTCCCTCAACGCTAAATAGCCTTTTTGAAGGCATGGATGATCACATTTGAACTAAAAACGTTACTAAATAAGAGTCAAAGAGTAGTTTAGACAGGTTTCAATTATGCGCATAGATTAAGTGAGCTTGTTCAAACCTACACATTATGTCTTAAGTTATTGACTTCAACATAAAATAAATTATAATTGCAAATATCCTTCGATATAGTTTGACTATTGTACAAGCATCTTAACTTTCTATACAACCCCAACTCTGTTTATTATATTATGCTTATGAGTGTAACTATAGAACTCGCTGAGGATAGACTTCCGATTGTTGAAGGTAACGTGACAGGTGTTAAACTCGTTCTATCGGATACCTAGAGGTGGTGAATAATAGAGTTATCCATAATCTTCCTTGAACGTCTTACAAGTTAAAGTAACTTTATTCCTGCTTCTGGGTTAAATCTATCAAAGGTATTTAGTCTCTTCCCCTCGTAACAGGTTCAGCCTATTTGTTAATTTGAGGCAGTGTAAACTTTTTCCTTAAAGTGAATAAGAAATCAAACATTCAAAAAAATTAGTTTATTGTAAAAAACAAAACCACAATAATGTTTAATGTCATCATCAGTTCACTGATTATGACTAACTAAAGTGGTTGAAACCTGTTATTAATAACTGATGATGACCAACTAATGTTCTGTCTTAAACATTAGTTACTTATCTTCAATAAACTGATAACAAGCGACTAATGTTCTAAACATTAGTTATTCTGTATGTTTGACCAGTGGCGTATCCAGGGGGGGGCACAGGGGGCACGTGCCCCCCCCCAGACGGGCCCAGACCCAAAAGAGTAAAAAAAATACGCCGTTTTTTTTTTAATACATATTTTTACATTCACCTCATATTTAATTTCACCTCAAAAATGCATAAAAGCGCCTTTTCTTGTTACCACTACGAATCCCCCCCCCCCTCCCCAATCTAAACTGACTTAGAATGTGCCCCCTCCAGACCTACCCGCTGGATACGCCACTGTGTTTGACACTGGCACTAATCTGATCAATTTTTCTAGTTGTTTTATTCGAAGTGAGTAAGTTCCACATAATATCGGTAGAAAACACTAATTTGAGAACACAACATCTTAGGTTCTAAGGTCTTTGATTGCTCTATCATCAACGAACGCGATTGTTCTAAAACATGGATTATGAACTTTCAAAGATCGAGTTTATTAGTAGGTAATGTTGGATAATTTAAAAAAATAAATTTTCCTTAATTTACAAATTTGGAATAACTTCTATTTTTTAATTTAATAATTTAGAATAATTTTTTTTTTAAAATAATTTTAATTCATAATAATGCATTTAAAGGTCATTGTTGCACGTCCTTACAACAAATGGTTTAAAAGTTAAAAGTTAATACAAACGTTTGAATGGCCGCCATCTTGAAACGGCTGGGCCGATATGCTGGTTAGCAAACTCATCCGATTTGTTAAATTTTGAACTGAAAAGGACATACTTAGCAACGTTCTTTATTATTAAATTTAGCATATACATATCAATCGTCTAATTAGATTATTAAAATTGAATTATATAGCGGTAAAAATAAGAAAAAATCGTGCCGACAAACTAGAACGAAACTTAAATCACTTTACTTTTTGATTCCTAGATGATTTTTTTATTTTTATTTTTATATATATATTTTTTTTTTTTTTAGTGTTAAAGTAGCGTGTTGGGTAAAATAGCGGAAACAAAAAAGAAAACATTTTAGGGAAAAAGATTTCTATAAACTTGACACTTTTAATGACAGAGGTTTTTTAAAAAAATGGTATTGAGGTACGACAGTAAACTATTTAAACTAAGTGACTAGAAAAAACAATAACTGATCAATTACCAACATAACTCAATTATTGATCATATCTGTAAGTCCAGCTTTCTTAAAAAATGTCGAAGATAAATTGTTCTCTGATGACATGGACAGTGCCAAAAAAACTACATTCAATCAACTCTTCAGATATACGAAATGAGACCAAGAAAAGAGCTATTTGCGTTTATCCATTGCATCAAAATAGTCAGGGTTGTCGCCCAGGTAAGGAATTTTAGCGAATCTACAGCAAGAATATTTCATAATATAACCTCTACAAATTTGACCAGGACCAGACCGGCAGTTTGTGCCATTCGGAACAAACTGAAAATTGGGCCCATATCATTTTAAGATGCCAAACCTATGACCACTTCAGGAGCCAATATTTATCCCGCCTAATTGTTGATGATGAAGAAGACTACCCCAACCTATACAGAATATTCGAAATAGCCGACAAGAAATAAGCCTACGATGTTTACAACTTTATAACTAACGCCATGCAAATTAGATCTTTCATATTTACTACGTTTCCATGATGTTTAAATACGGATTTAATACGGGTTAAATTCAGTTTTTGGATCCAAAGTGTCCATGGAAACCTAGATTCAATACGGATTAAATACGATACCGATCCCGATAAATTCTGGGATCGTATCTGGATCGAGTGTCAATGGAAACAGCTGTTTCGATACTGACATGCGCAGAAAGTTGGTGTGAGCGCCCCAAGCGTGTTTTTATAGAAGCTACTCGAATTTGAATCTGTCAAATCGCCGAATCTACGTAAACGTAAATTATTTAACAAATAGATAAGAAATTTGTAATTTTCAATAATTATTTTGGATTTATTTGATTATTTTTGTAGTGTTGTTGGTTTTTTATTTATTTATTTTATTTTTTTTTTTTTGTGTGTGTGTGTGTTTGTTTGTTTTGCGAAATGGATGTTGAATGGAGAAACTTCTGGACAGGAGATTAAATTGAGGTTGAGGTTATCTTGATATATTTATTGAAAAACAAATCGCATCTATGTTTGATGGTATAAGTACAAAATATCTAATTTTTTTTTAAATTGTACACCAAGAAATGGTGAAGCAGGGGGTATCCACTAAATCAGCGGTGCAAATGAAAAATTAGTGGAAAGAACTTAAAAGCAGTTACACGATAGTAATTAAAACAAAACGAGTGGGGAAGCCAGAGCTGAGTGTGATTTCTTTGACAAACTCCACTCAATATTAGGGTCAAGGCCATCCACACTTATTGAGGGGGTGGATTCCTCACCCATTGAGGGGGGCTATCTATTACCATAGATGAAGATATAAAATATAAGCACAGAAGAGATTATTGGTCTGATATCCCTGGAGAGTCCCTCCAGCCTTATTAATTTCGGTGACCAGGAAGAGGTAGCTGATAATCCCATCGGTGAAATCACTTCTGCTCCTGGCCCTTTGCGAATGCGGAAATTACAGAGAAGTGCAGCGGGAACTTCCTTCAGTAAGAGGAATGAAGAGTTTTAACGGCATAGTGATAAGGTAATGAACCCTTTTTTAGATTACCTTAGAGAGCAGGATGTGGAAGAAACCAAACGCAGGACAGATAATATGGAAAAAATGATGGCCTACTTTAGTACAAATGTTGCTAAACTAATAGCATCACAACGACGACCATCACCAGTATTAGGGATGTACCCGGCTAACATGCCTCCAATGCACTACGATCCATCTTACCAGGCCCCACTTCATCTGAGCGATCCCTGTTATCATCCAACTCCCCGCAATGAAGGAACATCAAACCAGCCCGCTGCAGAACCATACGAAGAGATTTTAGTCTGAGCTCCAAATCATGTTTTTTTTAAAAAAATATTTTTCATTAGTTGTGCTTTTTTTTATTTTTTATTAGTGTTTCATGGTGGGAAGCGCCTGCATCCATTTCTTAGTGTACTATTTTATTATTACTTTACTATTAGTTACTATTTTTTATTTTATTACTTTTTTACATTGAGCATAATGTCAATTTCTTTATCAGTCTAGAAGTTTTTTAATGGTAATAAGTAGTCAACTTTTTTAAAAAAATGTCTTTAATTAGCATAAGAATACAATTTCCTTTTCTTAACCAATATTAAAAAAATATTACCTTAATAGTAATTTATCAATTGATGGATGAAATAGGTGTAGAATAAACAATTCCAAGTTTGTGGGAAACGTTTCGACCCTAAATAAGGTCATCCTCAGTCCATTTATTAACTAAAAAATAATAAAAACTAAACCATTATATCAATTACATATTCTCTAATGCCTTTTCTTCAGATTTTTAGGGAAGTACAAATAAGCACCACTAACCACAACTAATAATCACTAGTAACCAATACAAACCGCCACTATCCATTAATAACCGACACAAACCAACAATAATCGCTATTAACTAAAACAAGGGTTAGCCGAGGTTAGTAATAGTTAGGGGTGGTTACACTTAAGATAAAGGGATTAATTTTGGTAAATTATGGTTAGTATAACCATCATTAATTTTTAATAAAAAAACAAAACAAAGTAAAGCAAAAAAAGCACACAATTTTTAACTGAAATAGTAAGTGTATTCAGACACTCAGAAGCTACAGCAAACCAAATTGGTGGAGCAGGTGAACATTTTTTTGTCACATTGTTTGGTGGAGATTTAAACACACAGACACTGGACGATCTATGTTATCAACTATTTACAAAGTCAGTGGCAAAACATAAGTTTCACCTACCCAGACCACCACCTACAAGAGACGCAGCCCGATATCATGCATTACGTACCTACTATCAGGTCAGCACAGGGTCAGGGAGGTTGAAAAATTGGGGTTTTAACTAATGTCTGTACATACAATATAACAAAAACATAAATATTTTATGACCTTTTGTAAGGTAAAATGTACTTGTCGACTGGACTATTATTATGTCCACTTATCTTAAATCAGTATAAATATTAATTTTGTATTCTAATAATTTTAATAGTTCTATATTTATTTTAAATATTTTTACAATATATGTATACAAATGTTAAATTTTTGTAATGGAACTCCTTGTTACAAGAATTGTATCTTCTGAAAACAATAAATACCTTATAGCTTATAACTGTAAGTCTTTGCACTTAATGTAGATTAACCACACAAACCAAATAATGCTTTTGTTGTAAAACAATTATTTATGGAGATTTTCGTGTGGTTTTGTGTGTGTACATCCAATTCAAAGGTTTTTAGCTATCCTGAGTGAATCCCCCACCCTTAAAAACCCCCTACCAACATTTCCCGTATGTACGTGAGTGGATATTTTATATATATTTAAAAAGACAGTCCGCTTTTAAACACATATAAGGTCACCATTTTAAATTAAAAAGTTAAATTCCAAAATCCCTTTTTAGAACATGATTATGTCATAAGAAATTACTAATTTACAAATTTCAAAGCCCTAAATCAAGTGGTTCCCAAAATATTACAATCTCAATTATTATTTGAGAAAGTCCGCCATTTTAAATTCAAATGATGTTTAAAAAAAATCTTGCTTAGTGAACGATTTCATCAGTAAAGGAATTGCAATACCAAGTTTGGCTATTCTAGCGTTCAACATTTCCGAGATATAGTACTCAATATGTTAATTAAAGGAAATTTGCTTCCAAAGATGTATATTGCCACCATATTGAAGTTGAAAGTCAGATTGCAAAATCCTTTTACACTATATGTTTATATCATAAGAAGTAACTTATTTCCACAATTCAAAGCTCTAGGCCAATTAGTCTGGGAATAATATGACAACTATTTGCAGTTATGTTATGTGTAATAACATAACACAATCACTGGAAAATTATATAGGGAAGCCCCAAAAACACCATTCCTCAAAAACTATGGGTTGAGGGGGGGGGGGGGGGGATGTTGGGTGAATGAAAAAGTAGGATGCCCTTAGAAAAAATATATATTTGGTTTCGTTTTTGTACCTACCTTAATTTATCTTTGCGTCATGTGTTTCGTGTCCCCACCACTATATTTTTTTAACAAATCAAATAAATTTATAATAATGATTCTTTGTCAAAAAACGATTTTTAAGGAATTTTTCATTCGTTTTTCAAACAATTTATCTTTGAAACGGATAAGGTTAGAGATTTCTGAGTAGTTTCATTACGTTTGGGCAGTAAGCGAGGCCGTACCGAGCGTTTTTGTATTCACACTGCGCGCGAGACCGAGCGATCGGCCAATTATCTACCAGTCCGCGTACAACCGTTTACAATGCGTTTTCGGCGACCGAAAACGCTTAGCTAACAAAACGCTCGGTCTCGCTCGGCGTTTAATGTGAATAGTCCTATGCTAATACATGTATTTGTTTCTCAAGCGGAGTCGGCCTCGCTCGGTCTCCGCCTAAAACTGCATATAAAGGCGTTTTCGTCACTTTATTATAATAAATAGTTCAAACGTTATAGCTAAAACAAACTTTTTAATAGCCTTTGTGTGTGCTGAAAGCACATTAGGGTAAAAGCACCAGTGGCGGACACTTTAAGGTCGAACTTCTGTTTTAACCGTAGTATGACCCTCTTAATGATTTGCTATTAACCTCGTATATACATCAATGAATTTGTTAAGTCTTCTTCTTTTAATTGATTATTGTAAGATTGTTCTATAATCATGCTTTATATTTTTAAAATTAAAAAAAATGAACTACATGTTTTTTTATGAAAAAATGCATGTTCCTAAACGGGACACTTCATGTTCCATTGGTGGACACAGTAATCTATTTCAAATTTTGCCTTCATATATATCTTATTGGCATAATACTATTCTTGGAAATTAGAAGTCATCATTATATCTTGTAAATAAATAATAATAATTGTAATTAAGATGAAAATATCAGCAATATGCAACCTAACATAAGCGAGTATTTTAAAAAATAATTTTTATTATTTACAAATAAAATTACAATAAATATAGAAAATTAAAGAGGAACAAGTTATTTAAACAAAATATTTTTTTATTTATAAAACACGTAATTGCAGTACAAAATATGTGTGAAACAAGTATGTGGAAAACAACCAAAAAAGAAAATTAAATTGCCTAATAGATAAACCATAAATAAAAACGTTATATTACTACAACAGCTTTTTTGGAATTATTATTTATGAGCCTCCTTATTTTGGTAACACAATTACTCATATATTAACTATTGCTTATTAATATTAAAATGTATATATTAACTATTAACGTGGTTTGAGACAAGGGGACGTTATGTCTGCAAAAATATTTATAAAGATCCTAGCCAAAATTTTCCAAAACCTTAACTGGAATAAGGGTATTAATGTTAATGGCAAAAAACTAAATGCAATAAAATTTGCAGACGATATCGCCTTGATTTCATCTAGCTGGGAAGAACTAGTGGAAATGCTTACAGAACTAGATAAAGAAGCAGGAAAAGCCGGACTGAAAATCAACATAAATAAAACTAAAATCATGAAAATCAACGATAGTTTAAATAATCAGTTAATAGTGAGAGAGCAAGAAATAGAAAATATCGAAGAATTCGTCTATCTCGGTAGAACTGTCACTCTGGATGCCAGCTCGAAGAAAGAAGTCCAGAGAAGGATTGCTTTATCGTGGAGAGCATATAATAAATATAGGTATCTTTTCAGGGCGAACATTGAATTAAAGAAAAAGACATCCTTGTGGAAAACAGTTGTACTGCCAGTACTCATATATGGTTGTGAAACATGGACCATCACCAATGACATAGTAGGGAAAATAAGAAGGACTGTAAGGAGCATGGAACGCAGCATGTTAGGAGTAACGAGACTAGAGAGGAAAACAAAGAAATGGATAAGAGAGAGTTCTGGAATGGAGGATGTAGCGCAGTTGGTAACTGCTAGAAAATGGAAATGGGCTGGCCACATCGCAAGAGTCAAGGACGGAAGGTGGACCAAAGCACTGTTAGAATGGTGGCCAATGGATCGCACTAGAAAACGAGGCAGACCTCCTACAAGATGGGACCATGAATTTAGGGCAGCCTGTGGAGAGTCAACGTGGATGAGAGTAGCTCAGGAGCGCAGAGAGTGGAAGAGGATGACACACGTCTACTCACAAGTGTACCTTCCACCTGAATAATAATCGACGAATAAATAAGGAAATAGCAATAGTAAATAAAATTAACATCAATAAAGAAAATCAGAATAAAGGATAAATACTGTATAAAGGATTATTCATTATAACAAAAAAGTATCTATGTTAAAATATATATTAAGTGAGCGCCTAAAGGCACAAGTATCTTTAAAAAGTAAATTCTTATATTAAAAATGTTTGTAATAATAAACCCCAAAGGGGTTTTCCTCGGCCAAGGCCGATTTACCAACACTTAAAACAATGTAATATGTATAAGTGTATATGTATATATTATTGGTAATAAATGGATCTATCTATCTATCTATCTATTAACTATGGTTATATTTAAAAATTATGGATGAACCTTTATATGATTTCAATAATATCAGATTCAGTACCAGTATAATAAAAATCACAAATCATTTATGTTTAACTAATATTTCTTAACATAAGCGTCTTAATTTAATATTCCTAAACAAACGAGTATTTTTAAAAAAATAATGTTAATATACATATTATTTTAAATAACATGTAACCATACATGTTTTCTTTGAAAGTATTGAAAGTCGACGAGTGCCAACAGATTTTTGAACTGAAGCTCTGGAAACAGTCAAATTTTGAGCTACTATGGTAGAAATAATTCGATTTCCTTTCAAAATAATTGAAACCATTTTCTACCAGGTTTGTTAAAAAAAAGTATTCTTCTTCTTAAAATCCTTGATAATTTTTTTAACAATATCAAGAACTTTATCTTTTGTAACAGGGAACCCTGCCTGAACAGTGATATTATCCAAGATACCAACATTTATTTCTCTCTTTCTCCTCTTCCTTTTTCAAAATAGAATCGCAGGTCCCACTTTACGTTCAATAGGTCTCGCCTTGTAATTTAATGCTACACGAGGAACTTTTTGAACTCTTGCAGCCGTCGCAATCGCCATTCCTCCATAGAGGTCAGCAATAGCATTGTTCATTTGATCCTCAGTATAATTAAGAATCTTCTTTCTTTTCTTCAGGGCCATATCTTAATTAATATCTGTAAAAAGTAGAATATTTTAATAAAAATATTTTAAAAAAATACATAAAAATAAAAACTATAACATGAAATATATAAATAAGCAGGCATTTATAAAAGAAATAATAGATTCCTAACCTAAAGAAATAAAATATGGCTACCGCATTGCAAACAAAATCAGTGGACCAATACCGGACACCACTGTGTACCAGTAGAGGACACCCTGTCCGCTTTTGGTTCTCGTTATCACACAGCAGTCAAACTCGTATCAATATTTTTAAAACTTTATGACAAGATCAAATGATTATTCAGATTAAACATTTTTTAAAAATGATTTTGAACCAGTAGCGGACAGGGTTGCCCGCTACTGGAGAAACCATTAATTAAGAGATCCAGTAGCGGACATGTATCGTTGCATCGATAATTGTGGTATTAAGAAAATAATACAGATAGAAACTTCAATGTAAATATGTGCAAAAACATTTAATTATATTAAAAAATAATTTAATCCATAAAATAAATGACAAAACCTTAAATACTTACCTTACCTTCCTTAAGTGAACAGATAAGAAACCACGTTGTTTGACATGAGGCGTCCTAGCATTCACTGAATCCGGAAGTTACAACCCCTCCCTATTCTTCCAACCTCCCACGCTTTTAACCATAACTGCTAGAGTCCACTACTGAAGAGTACAGCAAAGACTCGTCCCTTTAACTCATTCCGATTTCTTATTATCGGTTATTGAAGTCTCAAGTGTCCACCACTAGTACAGTGTCCGCGACTGGTGCTTTTACCCTATTGGTCAATTTATTTTTATAATAATTATACTACTGAAAAGAAACTTTTCAATAATCAAAACCTGATTGACCTAATTTTGCTTCCGATCTTACCGAAGGTAACGGAAGCTATGTGATCGTTCTGAAGAAAGAAAAATATTTAGGGCTCCGATTTCAAAAATTCCAAGACAGAAATCCGTTTCAGACATCAGGGAACATTTTTGGTTCCGTATCTGTCTGTCGTTCAATTTTTGCGAACCAACATATCTTAAAAACTACACGTCCAATTTTAATGAATTTTAGGTGGTAGGTCATAATTAGCCCATTGTTGGTCCCATATAAGTTTCAACCACCTTGTTCGCCTATTTGCTTCTCATCCACATGCGCACAAACATACATTTATTTACACCTATAGCTTCAAAAGTACTTATCTGATTAGAATGAAACTTTTATAGTTTATCGAATGTAACCCGCAGATAGACCCAGATTAATTTGAACCAAAACAACGAGTGTAAATCAAAACAATTTTGACAGATTAAAAAAAAACAATTAAACCAATTAAATAATAATGGCTTGTAAAAGCATAGAATCAATAAAGTACGTGGATAGGATGCGAGGAAGCTATGTACCACATCAATTGGCAGTCTATTTTTTTTTATTCTTTTACAAAACTGTAAAGGGTAAAGTGTTCCATGTTGTAAAGAAATTATCCTATTTATATAAGGGCAAAATCTCTATTTATTGCTTCTAGCAGTCTGGCTGTATGAAAATTTCCTATTTTTATATTTCTTACTTTCTAAGCATATATTATCCAATAACATAATGTATGTTGGCATTCAGTCTTAAAACCGTTTCACCCTCTTAAGCTGAGGAGTTAGATGGTCTGGTAGATTAATTTATCAGATGCAGTGGGAGTGGTCGATTAGTTGGATTGTGCCGGAGTCTTCAGCATGGCACGTCCAAAACAGATGTTCCTATATAATTAGGCATATAAAGCCATAGAAATGTCAGCGGAGTAATGCTTGACCTTTAACCCCCTCAATCTCATCGACATCTAACTCATCCTATTGATTGCTTTTTTAAATGTGAGTCTTCTTCCTTATTTTTCATATTGAATGACATATATAGTCAAATTATTTGAGACCATTTATAAAATAAGCATTGCTTTCTATAAATAAAAAATAATTAAAGTTTAAAGTGGATGTAAGAGAAAGATACAATTCGGTACAGAGTAACTATAGTTCGGTAACATGGTACTAACAAAGTAAAACAGCCCGTGCAGGGCCTTGGCCTGTTAAGGGCTTATACAACTTCATAATATATATAATAGGTAACATAGGGTAACTGTGTCGATCCCTCAGCAGCATAAACTCAACAATTGACATACGCAACCAGTTAATCGCCACTTCACACATGCAGTTGCCCATTTATGCGGCGATGCTAGGTTATCACCGAGTGAGGTGGCCAGGCCTGGGAATTAAACCCAGATCTGTTATCACCATTCAAGTTGTAACCAAGCCCGATGTTGTGTAACTATATTGATAGGAGAGCCTTGATTACAGGCAGGATTAACAACGACAAAAACGGATCAAACTCAAAATGACGAACCTAAAACGTATACAGGAGCTATAAAAAGTAAAGAACGAGATGAGTGGCTAGGCACGATTGAAGAAGAATTTAGTAACTTATCTAATAACGAAACGTGGACTGTTGTAAAAAGACCCAAAACTGTACGAACTATACTAACTCACTGGATATTTAAAATGAAGAAAACTGAAAAGGGAGAAGTTGTAAGGTATAAAGCGAGATTGGAAGCCCTAGGTAATCATCAAAAGTATAACGTAGATTGTGACAAAACGTATTCACCTGTTGTAATGAGAAATACAATGCGTATAGTTTTGGTTATTAGCACGGCGAAAAATTAGGCAGTGGAACATGACGACGTTGACGCTGCATATTTAAATACTAAATTACCAAACAAAATGTATTTAAAATTACCAGAAGGATACGAAAAGAACGGACTTGATAAACAGAAATATGCTTGTATATGAAATAGAAGTTTATACGGTTTACATCAATAAGGAATGCTTTGGCACGAGGAACTTAATACATTTTTAATAGAATCTGGTTTAATAAGATCATCTTGTATTTATTTTAACAAAAGGCGAACTTTAATAATTAGCATTTACGTAGACGACATAGCGATACACGGAAAGAAAAAGCAGATAGAAATGTTTAAAACGACTTTAACCCTGTCAGTAACACGTTGTTTTTTAGCGCCTTTTAAACACTCTCTAGGCTTCAAAGACCTATAAAATAGATGAGGCAGGAAATAGGTTTCATTGCTTAATATACAAGTATTTTATGCAAAAATACAATGTTAGGGAAAAATAATAATATTAAATAAATAGAAAAATATTTTACAGAAATAATTTAAATTTAAAAAAAAAAATTGGTAAAAATTGGTGCGTGAAGTCTCACGTAAAAAGGGTTTCGTTGGTGTTGTAAACATGAAATTAGTAGTTGGGGGGGAGGGGGGGATTTGGATGTTTTTGAAAAAATATTTATTTTCGTGTGACATGAATTATCCGCCATCTTGGATTCCCAGTAAATCAGATCAAATTGCTAATCTTATTTTTTCTATGGCCCACCAGACCACACATTTTTCATATTTTTCTATATTTTTAGTATGAGCGGAAATACGATTTTAGGGGGGGGGGGGACACGCAAAATTTCGATGTTTTTTGACAAAATGGCGCCGAAAATTGAACACTTTCCCTAAGTGATATATATATTTGTAATCTACTCTTTAATACCTTTCATTTGATACCCCACTTAAAATTTAAAAAAAACATTTTTCTCGCATGACGTGAGTTATCCACCATTTTGGATTTCAACAGCTGATAATTTTGAGTTTGCTATATTTTTCCTGTGTGCGCGTCAAAACGATCTTTACTATTGGAAAGTTTCACGTTTCTATCTCTTTTTATTCAAAAGTTATTGGAACCGTACAGAGTGACAGACAGACAGACAGACACATGAACGAAACTATAAGGGTTTCTTTTTTTTGGTTTTACCAACGAAACCCTAAAAATATACATACAGAAATTTTACAGGTAAGTAACATTCGGCTCGAGGGTCCTACAAAACCTTACATTGAAGCCTGTTTTTATTTAGTTTTTTGTAAAATACTGACGTTGCAAAAGGCGTGCAGATCCGAATTGAGTGACATTGTTTTCATGACAAATTTTTTATGCGTTGCCCTCATTACTGCGGAAGCGGAATTTATTGCTCTTTGTGAGTGTAGCAAGGAAGTTCAATGACTACAAAGTTTCTTAGAAGACATTGGAAAATTTCAAGACAAACGAACATGGACAGTAACGATGGACAACCAGGCAGTGATGAGTATAGCTGAGAACTACAGTACAAGCGATCGAAGCAAGCACACTAATTTAAAATCATTCAAAATTAGAGATGACATACGAACGGGACGATTTAAGTTAGAGTACGTAGAAACGAAGAAAAATTTGGCAGACATCTTTACGAAAATGTTGACGACTGAACGACACAGCTTCCTAATGAAGTCTATGGGAATAGGAAGCTTAAACTGAGACGCTACCTATTCAGGTGGAGTGGTAGAGCATTTCTCATCTAATTATTTTTTGTTTACTTTTGACGTCACGACGAAAATGTCAACAATGATGTTTTGATTTGTTTTTTCACTCTGTTGTTATATTTTGAACGAGATAACACGTTTAATAGATATTGGTGTGCAGGTATTAAATTACGATTAAGACGAACCCCTTTAAGAGTCAAACCCAACAGTAACCAAACCCGATGTTGTTTAACTTTATTAATACTAGAGCCTTGATAGAACATGCTTTGATTATATAAGTTTATTGGTTACAGAGTATATCACTTTAATAAATAATAACCACATTTATTACTTCAAGTCCAGATTTATTTTGTCATCTTTTCATCCAAAAATTGTTTTCCGAAAATTCAAATTATAATAAAGCAATACCGTTAAATTAATTGTATACTATTAAGGTAAAATAGTTCATCTTATAAAATTTCTTCATTGGAGGAAAAAATTGTTTTCAAAATATCATTTGAACTTTTAACTAAATAATACAACATGAAGTAACATTCAGTAAAGACTTTCTATTAGACGCTCACGCTGAAGACATTCCAAAACTATAATTTCCTAAAAATATAGTTCTTAAGGGAGAAGAAAACTGATTTCTTATTTATTTATTTATTTTTTTTTTACCAAGAATGATAAGTAAGGATGCTAGAGATTGTAGTCTTACCTAGCGATAAAGAATAGGAATGGGAGGGAACCCTCGTTGCTCCAAGGGAACAGGCATTCTCTGATTTTAAACGGAAATTAGAGTTGAACCCCTTCTTTTACCAAAATTGGAATTACTCCCTTGAAGCAATAGATGTTAGTGTTACGATCTTATGACTTGTTAATTTTTGGATTAATATATGCGAAGTCAGATACATGTTTTAGATGTCAAACATAAATTTAAAATCACATTGCAACCATTTATGACAAAATAATTATTCTTAAAACTTCTTTATCTATATATATAAAACTCACTGACTCACTAATAAATAAAATAAAAATACGTTTATTGTTGCTCATATACAATGTAGAACTTAAAAGTACAGTAAAAATTAAAAAAAAGTATACAATATTTGGAACAAATAATAATTTGAGCACATTCCTCATTGAGCAGTGCTCGTGTGGAGGAATGGCTTACTTACGGCAGCTAAAATATTATATTACATACAATATTATATTACATACACTATTTTCAAACATATAGCCATATGCAACTTATATATATATTTATACACACACATCCATATACTTACATACACATACACGCACACATACACACATATTACATATATTCTAAATATTACATCAATTATATTACAATTAAATAAATATTACAAATATTATTATTGTCTATATCTATAACTATATACATAAATATTACATGGTTTTATTATTTTTTTATTTTATTATTATTATTATATTTTTTTTTTAAATTAATTTATTATTATTTTATTTTATTTATTTATTTTTATTTTTATTTCTTCTCAATTTTACAAAGGTGTTAGAAGCTTGTATAATTAAGATCTGTATTTATTAGCAGAGAAATGTTTTTAGGAAGTAAATTAAAGCGTCGCGGTCCTGAATAATAAGGATGTAGAGAAGCTGAGGTTGTGAGATAGCGAGGCTCGAGTAAAACTCGGCTCTGACTGACACATCACGATATCTCTGAAACCACTAGACCTAGGACCATGAAATTTTGTAGGTGTGTTCCTCTTACCTCCTAGGTGCTCGCTAAGAAATATTTTAAAAATCCGCCATCTTGATTCAAGATGGCGGCCATTTATATACAAAATTCGACAAGACGGTATCTCGGGAAACAATTCCGTTAAAACCTTGAAATTTAGAAGTTGGCTTCCTTTTATGTAATTAGTAACTTTTGATAAATAGTTTACCAATCGGGCATATTTATTCAAGATGGCGGTCATACATATATAAAAGTCAACATGAGTGCATGTTCTTTATACAAATCTACAGTTTTAGTCCGATCTCGATGAAAATTTGCACACTTGACCTTCAAAGCAAGGGGAAAATCACTGTCTACATGAATATTCAAAATTTTAATTTTGGTACACAGGGGTACAGGGTACAAATGTTAAAGTAATGAACATCCTTCATGATGCATATCGTTGAAAAGCTCTTTAAGAGGACAGTAATTGTGGTTATGTACAGTTTTATCATATTTTCACTTAGGAGGGGGGTATAATTAAAAAATATAGCTATATGTTATATAAAAAGAAGTGTATCCGTATGAGGGTATGTCTTTTATCCTAATTTGATGAATATTTACACACTTTTTCTTCAAAACAAGGTGAAGGTCACTGCCTACATGAGATTACGAAATTAAAATTTTGGTACACAGGGGTACGGGGTACAAGTGATGAATACCCTTCATCTTCATGATGCATATCGTTGAAATGCTCTTCAAGAGTACAGTAATTGTTGTTATGTGTACGGGGTACAAATGACAAAATTATGGATACCCTTCATGATACAAATCTTTGAAAAGCTGTTTAAGAGAAAAGTAATTGTTCTTAAGTACAGTTTTGTCTTATTTTCATTTAGAAGGGGGAGAGGTAAAATTGAAATTTATATCTATATCTATATATGTATATAAAAGTCAACATATGTGTGTACATATGCATGTTTTTTTATACAAATGTACAGTTTTATTCCGATCTCGATGAAAATTTGCACACTTGACCTTCAAAGCAAGGGGAAGGTAACTGTTTACATGAATTTTCGAACTATAACTTTTGGTTCAAAGGGGTACGGGGTACAAGTAATGAATACCCTTTATCTTCATGATGCATATCGTTGAAATGCTCTTTAAGAGTACAGTAATTGTTGTTATGTGTACAGTTTTGTCATATTTTCATTTAGGAGGGGGTAAATTTAGGATATTTGCAAATGATCTTATCAAAGAGGTGGGGGATATAACTAGGAGGGATAGAAACTAGATATTCTCGCATAGTAAAATAATTTGTACGCTTTCCTGGTAGTTTATAAACTTATCAAATTTAAAAACTCTCCGTAGCGAAGCACGGGTATCCAGCGATTAAAGATATATAATATATATAAGTTGTAACTTAAAAGTACAAATAAACGAAAATTATATTACGATTAAAAAAAAAGATAATCTCTCACTATGAATTCTCAAAGAAACTAAATACTTATTTCAAAACAGAATAAGCCATTTGTTAGCTAATTAAATGGGAAATTTAAAATTAAATGTTTTTTTTTACCCATTTCGAGTTTTTGATTTAGTATTACTATGCGTATGAAAAAATTGTATCCGAATATGTGTGACCGATTTATTAATTTTGTTTCAGTTTTCCCAAAAGGTTGACAAACAATAGTCCAGTCCGGGCAATCTTTATACACCGTTCAATTGCCATGGACGAGAGTGGTGTTTACCCATAATCCTGGCTTAAAACAAAAATTTGCTAATGGAATCCCCATCAATCCTTTATCTAAGCAGCAATTGGGCCGATTTAGTGTTAAGCATCTTAATTCAGTTCAATGCATTTAATTCCTATTAAAAAAATTAGGGCCCAGCCGTCAATCGGTCCGATTTTAGTGTACGAAACCTAAATTAATTAAATTTATTTAATTCTATCTCCAAAAACCCTGACCGAGCCAGCAATCGAGCTGATCGCACCCGAATATAATTTAATGTATTTAAGGAATTGGTACCTTAAGATATATATATATATATATATATATTATATATATATATATATATATATATATATATATATATATATATATATATATATATATATATATATATATATATATATTGTCTTAACCAGATAAATGAACTCACTGATTTACAACGTCACTAGAACAAACTATAATTTGGAATAAACATTTCAATTGTCGTCTTTATAGCCGCCATACGACTCCCCCCCCCTCCACAAAGTGACGGAGTAATGGCTGCTTAAAAGCAACCTACTTTTCTTACTCTTATTAGGCTATTCTATACTAGAATCGTCTTCAGTCTTCACATAGGCCGGTTTCGCCTATCTAATAATATATTTTTTTCTTTTCTCTTTTTACCTGGAGAGTGTAGGCTTTATTGTTCCTGAATGATCTTTTATGGACCTATGTCTGGTGGTTGAAAAGGAGCTGCACTGGCCCCTATATCTTCGCAATGAGCAGCTCGTAATCCTAGTAGAACTGCAGGCAAAGCGTCATGGCAGGGTGTTGGTGCATATAATTTCAAAGATTGTTTAAGTGGTCTGTGAAATTATTCAATCATATCATTCGCTTGAGGATGTGAAGCGGATGTTCTTATATGGTTCATTCCACATATTTTTAACAGCTCCGAGAAGTGACTGGCTTCAAATTGTCAGCCTTGGTCTGTTATAATTACAGCTGGTGCGCCGAATCCGCAAATCCAACAAGTAAATATTTCTCTTATTACAGTTTCTGCCATAATATCTGTAAGTGGAACAGCTTCAAACTAGCGAGTAACTAAAGGTAAGGGTGTATTTGTATCCTCTGACTGTTGGTAGAGGCCCGACAAGGTCGCTGTGTACGAGGTGAAATAGTTCGCTGTCAGCTGGAAATTGATGTTACGGAGTAACAGTGTGACGTTATACTTTACTGCGTCGACATTCTAAACATTATTTTGGCCATGTCACACAGTCTTTATGCATGTTCGGCCAGAAACTTCGAATCTGCCGGAGACCATTTTAGTTGTAATCCTTCTACCAGGGTGTGATAGACCATGGACGGAGTTAAAAGCTTGTTGTCTAAATTCTGGTGACATATAAGAACGCAATTTACCGTCAGATATGGCACAGATCATAGAGACGTTGAAATTGAACATGGTAACGCCGATTAATTGTGGCGAGGACGTTTTATTATTCAATAGATCCTAAAGTTCAGTATCAGCTTCTTGCGCCGTGGCAAGAGCATTATAATCAATGAAGCAATTACTTATAGACACGCGGCATTGCGTCCACAACGAAATTATCTTCGCCTTTGACATGGACTATATCGGTAGGGAATTGTGTTGTATAACTTAGGTGTCGAGTTTGACGAGGTTAAAAAATCTCTTCTCAGCTGGAGTCAATTTCCGTGAGAAGAATCCAATCGGGCGAACACCGTTTTAAACAACTTGGATTAGAGCACCTCCAATAGATATGTCAGAGGCATCGGTAACGAGAACTAAAATTAATCGTTAGTGAGGAAAGCAAGAGTAGTGCACGAGGCTAAGCTTTGTTTACATTTTTCGAATGAGGTGTTTGTAACCTCTGACTAGTTCAGTTTTCTTGTATCATTCTTCTTAGCGCCCTTCATCATTTCAGATAATGGTACAAGTATTTCAGCAGATCGCGGAATGAATCTATGGTAAAAATTAAACACAGCGACGAAACTACGAAGCTCCTTCACCGTGGTTGGACGAGGGAATGCAGTTATAGCTTTGACTTTGTGTGGAATAGGTCTTACACCATCTTTACAAATTTTGTGTCCGATAGTCGACTTCAGATTTTCCAAAGATACATTTAGTTGGATTAAAAGTGTGTATGAGGCGATCAAAAATAATTGAAGCGAGCGCAAGCTTCTTACACTCAACAAACTATGCATCCTGTCGTCTGTCAGTAACGTTTCTGTGTCCGACGATGACTTAAGTAAAAATTGACCGATTTAGTTGAAATTTGGTATACATGTTCCTTTTACTATTGGATTCTATCATCACCTATTCGATGAGACGAACATTTTTTTCAGTGTTTTTTTAGCAGTGTATCAAGAGCTTTTGGAAGTGGATAGTTCTGAAAATTATTTAGTTTTGGAATGTGACAGTTGTGACAACTATGCAATTATATATGTAACAATTAAAAATGTGGTTAATGAAAAGTTTAATGACAGGTCAAGTGGACTTATTGAAACTGTCATTGGTCATGTAAATCAAAATGAAAATAATTCTAAATCAACTATGCGTAAATTTAAATTACCGAAAATAGAATTTATTTAATTATCTGGAGATTTAAAAAATTGGATAATGTTTTGGGGCAGTTTCAAAAATTGATGAAGATAGCCGAATTTCAGATGATGATAAATTTCATTACTTAATTCAAGCAGCGAGGTAGTTGGAAGTTTTTCGCTTTCTGAAAAAAACTATAAAGCTTAGTCCACACCAGTAGACACGTTGCGCAACATGTCTATAGACGGTCTATAGACATGTTGACGCTACTCTAGACAATAGACATGTTGCGCTACGTGTCTGTAGACGTCTTCTGAGACCGTCTATTGTCTAGGTCTAGCGTCCACACTTGTAGACACGTTGCGCAATATGCCTAACGTTGCACCATGTCTACCATTTAGAATGGAAAACCATAGACATGCGATTTTTGGTCTAGCAACGAGACCGTAGACGCCGTTTGTCTATCCGATGTCAAGCCGATTTCTATAGACAAATCGCTAGACATTGTCTCTGAGACCAAAATCGCGCAACTTGTCTACTAGTGTGGACAAGGCAAGAATGCTGTTGATGCTTTTAAAAATAGATTTGGACGTGAAGAATTATTAGTGGAAGTCTATGTTCGAGAGTTGCTGAAACTAGTGATAGAAAATGTTGCGGGCAACAGTAGAATTCCACTTAGTGTTCTTTTTGATAGGTTGCAGTCTCATTTATATCACTAGAGACTATGGGAGTAACTAGTGAAAAATGTAATGCTATGTTGTTTTCACTCGTGAAGTCATGCTTACCAGAAGATCTGCTTCGTGTATGGCAAAGAACTTCAGCCCTAGGTAATAGCGATGCCAAGACTAGACTTGATAGCATTGTGGCATTTCTACAAGGTGAAGTGCAAGCAGAAGAACGGATCTCACTGGCTAAAACAGGATTTATTGGGCTTGGAGATAGAAACATAGTAAGAAGAGTCAGGCCTCAGGGACTTCTTCAGCACTCATCACTCATCGGTCCACAGGTTTCAAATTCATTAGTTTTTTGCAAACTTTTTTTATTAAGGTTTTGGGTAATGGTCAGGAACTCACAGTACGAGCCTTAATTGACACAGGTTCCCAAAGATCTTATATTATGGAAAGTATTGCTGAGGCATTAGGTTATGTCTCTTCAAATTCCCAAAATGTGGTACACTCATTATTTGGTAATGGTAATACTGAGAAGCACTTACATAAATGTTATAAAATATTTTTATCTACGATTGATACGAAATATAAACATTTTATCTCTGTTTAGATGCGTAGAAAGTGATCTGTTCGTAGATGTATTCATTGAGCATACGCGTTAATAATTATTCTTCTTTTTTCCGCCCTGATTATTTTGTCCCTCTGACACCTGACTTCCTTATGCATGGTATAAGGATAAGTTAAACCTGATTTAGATCAACATAATGACACATCTTTCAAATCACGTGTGAGATACCAATAAAAATGTTATTTAACCTTAGGGAAATATTCCGAAAGGTATACCTTGGGCAGCTGGTACAATGTGCGAAAGGGTATACCCCTTAGGTTTGTATCCAGTGTCAAAGTTGGAGATGTTGTGTTGGTTGAACAAGACAACATTAAGAGGATCGATTAACTACTTGCTCGTATTGTTGTATTGTTGTTGTCAGATATAGTAACGAGAGTAGTCCGTCTGAGGTTTGCAAATGGGAGTGAGCTGGTCCGGCCTGTACAGAGATTGTACCCTCTTGAAATGAATGCAGAAGACGGCGCACGGTTATTGAAGAGAGTAGGAAGTTGGGGACACCTGTGAGTTGTTCCAGCAACTTTGGTGGGATTATGTTAGGTTTAGTTTGGGGGAATTATCCATTTAATTTCTTTATAATTTATAAATTTGTTTGCTTTCAAAAAAAAAAAAAAATAGAACAGGTTCTGTCTTAAATAAAAAATGGACCAGTGTCTTGATTGAACTTGAACACTCGTGCTTATTGAAGTTAAAAAATAAGTTATCTTGTAAGGATCGGGATTCTTACAACTTATCTTCAACTATGACATTTGTCATGATTAAAATAAATTTCTTAATATTCAGTATTTTATTGCAGTGCGCTCGCTCCAATGATAGAGCCACGCGATGCCTAGTTGAAGCGAGCGTAAGCGACCTTTTTACATTCAACAAAATATTCATCTTTTCTGTAATGGGGGGAGACGCGGCCTAGGACCCCCGAAACGTAAATATGCATTCGCATTTAATCCAAAGTGAATAAGAGTCAGTAGAAATGTGTGGGAGTTAGGCGGGGCAGAGCGCGGTCAGCACATTCTCGGCCGTCCCACCCCGAGACGAAGAGCGGGAGCTCAGTCTTGTGCTAGATTGATGCGAGTGAACATATATATATATATACCAAGTGCTAGGAGCAGGCGAGCGAGACTCAGTATGGACTATATTGGATTAGTACTTTTCCTGATACCCGGTATCTGTGAGTAAATGAAATGAGTTATAATTACTCCCCTTTTTGTTCCTTCTCTGGTTGGTAGGTGGCGACCTATAGTAAAGGGAAAGTTAGCGAGTGCTACAAAACACTAGGTTAATTATATGCATTAATAGTAGTTAGGATATTTTGGAAATACTAAATCATTTGTTTTACTAAAGGGGTAGATATAGGGGGTTTTATAATGAAAGATATTGGTGTTATGCTTGATTTTCCTTAATTAAATATAATGAAAGTAATAGATGATGGGATGTATTAACTAGATATAATATACCTAATAATTAAATGAAAGTAATAATTAGTATAATATAACCCAACTCATAATTAATTGAATGTATCAATTAAGAGTAATATAACCCGTAATGAATTGAAAGTGTTGATTGAATATACAAGTTGTAGTTGATTTCTATTACTAAACAAGATATATTTTATAAAGTTTCTTTTATTAATTAAACATTTGTCAAATAAAAATAATATACTTTTAAGTTTATAAGAAAATTATATATGTTTCGTTCTATGGAGTAATTATTCTTTATTTAGTATAAGACCCCTAGCCCCAGTACAATTGGTGTCAGGTGTGGGGTTACCGGCTGCAAGAATTGCCGGATTATTATTTTATTAAGGAAGCTAGGTAGTAAGTTAGGTCAGCCTGGGGAAGCTAGGTACGCCAGACCCCAGAGCAGGCGTGTATTACCGGTCTAGTATGCCGACCAATATTTTATGTTAATTATTAACTATACTTTTACCCTTGATTTAATTCTTTTGTTTATTTAATTGTTCTTTTGTACTCTGTCGTTATGTTGTGTAAACTTTATTGTCAACGATAAATATCCTGTATCATAAGAGGCAGGAGCTGGTTATTGGTTATTGTTTTGAGCTTTGTGTGCGTGACGGTCCTCGGCCAAGATCGAGTTGTGAGATAGGACTTAAACTTAGAATTAGTTACTTATTAAGAGAATAGGGTTGCGGTGCTAAGGCATATAAATATGGAGGAGAAAGTTAAGGAACTTGAGGGCAGGATAGGGGAACTCCTGATTGCGAACGCCCAGTTCGCGGCCCGTGAAGTCTCTTCTACCCCAAGAAGAGACTTGACACTACAGAATCTTATTAAACCATGGTCGGGGGACATAAAAACGGATATACCGGTAGAGGACTTTATCCGGAACATAGAAAGGGCTGCTAAAAATGGGAGATGGACCGAAGAAGACAAAGTGATGGTCTGTGAGGCTAAACTAACGGGGGCCGCCGCCACTTTTGTAGCTGCGTGCCCGGATTTGAAACCAGAAAACACAGGCTTCTCCGACTATAGTCGGAAACTGAAAGACCGATTTGGGGAAACCCGTGATAGGGAGTCATTAGAGCAGGACTTCCACGCAGCAAGGCAGACAAAAGGAGAAGGAGTGAGGGAGTTTGCGGATCGATGCAGTTCTCTCGGGTTGAAGACTCTTAGTGTATACCCTTCGATCGAGGAGCAGGAATGGGCGAAAAAGGACTTGAGCAGGCGGATCTTAGCCGTGTTCATAGCCGGATTGAAGGGAGAGGCGGCGCGGCAGCTGCGATACCAGCCGCCTGTAGACCTCAAAGACGCAGTGCTGAGAGCCGAGAGGGTTGAACGGGCCAACCAACTAGAGGTCAAGGAGATTACACCGTCACACGTGTTTGAGGTGGCCACTAATAGGGAAAGACCAGACCCCGGGGAGAGTGGGGCCCCGTCCTTACATGCAACCGCCGGCGTGACGATGGTAAACAGCCAAGCGACAGGGGGTAGGTACTTGAGGGGGCCTCGGGCCAACGGCGGCTGGGGGCAAGGTTCAGGGGGCGGGTCAAGGTCCAACGCCGAGTGGGGACAAGATCCAGGAGGCGGAAGGAGATGGAACGGACCAGGAAGGACCGGAAGTAGACCCAGAGTTCCATTGCGATGTTACGTCTGCGGAGCGGATCATTTAGCTCGGGAGTGTCCCAGACGCGTTCTGGTTTGTTATACGTGTAATGGAGTGAACCACCTGATGAAGGATTGTCCCCAGAGAGGAAGGGAGGCCTGGGGCAACCAGCAACGGCCTTTAAGGGCCCTCCCTCCACCGGACTCCGCCCCAACATCATATAGGGGTCAGTCGATACCTTCGGGTCCAACACACCCAAACGCCTACCACCTAACAGACGCCCCACTGTTGGGTGGCCAAGGACAGGGGCAAGGGACGCCTACGTCCCGAATGTGATCGTGCGGCGTGAAGGAGGAATAGGATACGAAGTGGAAGTTCAAGGAAAAAAACTCGTGCTTTTGGTAGACACGGGTGCGGATATCTCGCTCCTTCGCTCGCCGAGACCAGGCGTGGGACTAACGGAGGCCAGAATCCAAGCCCGAGGAGTGACAGGAGAATGTATGCCTGTCCAGGGACACCAAGTCCTGGAGGTGACCCTAGGAGGGGTGCAAACCGAACACGAGTTCATCATCACCGACTTTTTCCAGGGATATGATGGTATTCTAGGGATGGACCTGTTACGCAAAGTAGGGGCCGTGATTGACGCGGCCGGAGGAGATGTAAGGTTGACAAAACTTGTCGCAGCCAACACTGTGACAGAAGAAGGAGAAGAGGAGGACTTGGAGAGGTTGTATGTCTCTAGGCCTACCGGCCGGGGAAGAGCACGCGAGGAGATAAGAAGGACGGATGAAATGGAGAGTTCGTATGTCCCTAGGCCTACCGGCCAAGAGAGAGCACGCAAGCAGATAAGCAGGAAAGAGGAGCTGGAGAGTTCATACGTCCCTAGGCCTACCGGCCAAGGAAGAGCATGTGAGCAGACAGAGCGGACCCCGAAATCTAGGAAAGGGAAAAGGGAGGGGGAACCGAGTACAGGAATGGTACCTTCGGAGAAAGCAATGGCGATAGACGTACGACCAGAGGAAGCCGGTAGAGAAAAGAGACCCGGGATTGTTGTAAGGAGAGTAACCGCGTATGGAGCCCAAACGCTCCCACCGTGGTCTGAGGGATTGGTTAAGGCGGAAATAGAGGGAATGACCGGGGAGATTTGGTGCGAACCAGTTGCACAACCGCAACCAGGGTTCCGTGTTGCGAGGGTTTTGGGAACGGTCCAGGATGGAAAAGTATATGTGAAAGGGGTAAATCTAACTGGGAGGGCTGTTGTCATTGATAATCATCAGGTTTTAGCAGAAGCCACGACGTACAGAGGTAATGAGAGCTACAAGTCCGTAGCTAGTACCACCATGTTACCGCCATATAGAGAACGGGAGGGGAACACGGCGAGGGGTTTAGTAAGGGAGAAACTCAAGCATCTGTCCCAGCGGGATGCCGAGAAAATAGGCCAAGTGTTTGAGGAATATCAGGATGTGCTTTTTGAAGGTTGCGATGGAATCTTGGGCTGCACCAAAGGAGTAGCCCACCGAATAGAGACGGGGGACTCGCCCCCGGTGGTAAAGAAGCCCTACCGGGTACCATACCACCTTCGACAGGAGATGAAAGAGCAGGTGGACCGTATGCTTGAAGAACAGGTTATAGTTCCCTCCGATTCGCCTTGGTCGGCTCCAGTTGTATTAGTCGCGAAGAAAACGGAAGATGGAACGACGAAATACCGATTTTGTATTGACTATCGAGGGTTAAATGCAGTGACGCGTACTGACGCGTATCCTCTGCCAAACATAAACGAAACCCTGGAAGGGATGGGTAGATGTAGATACTTCTCCACGCTAGACCTGGCAAGTGGATATCACCAGCTCCCAGTACACGAGGAACATCGGGCGAAGACTGCTTTTTCCACACCGGATGGTCACTACGAGTTCCTCCGCATGCCGTTCGGATTGGTTGGGGCTCCTGCGACGTTCCAGCGCACGATGGACCGCGTCCTACACCACCTAAAGGGAGTAGAGTGTTACATATATTTGGACGATGTCATAATATACAGCGAGAGCCTAGCCGAGCACGCGGAGCGGCTGCGACACGTACTGCAACGATTTCGAGAGGCCAACCTAAGAATACGATTAGAGAAGTGTCAGCTAGCTCAGTCATCAGTTGTATACTTGGGTCACGTAGTCTCTTCAGAGGGCGTGAAGCCCGACCCGAGCAAGGTAAAAGCTGTGAAGGAATATCCGATGCTTTACAATGCCAAGGACATTCGATCCTTCCTAGGGTTAGTGGGTTATTACCGACGTTTCATCCCTCACTTTGCAGAAATAGCGAAACCATTGACTGAGTTAACAAAGACGGGGACTAAATTTACCTGGGGACTTCCCCAAAACGAGGCCTTCAACCGGTTGAGAGATGAGTTATGTAGCGACGCTGTTCTCTGTTACCCCGACTTTACACAGCCTTTCATCCTCGCCACGGATGGCTCAGCAACCGCAGCCGGAGCTGTACTATCCCAGATACGGAACGGGAAGGAGAGACCAGTAGCCTATGCGAGTAAACAATTGAAAGGGGCGGAGAGCAGATATACTGCTACAGAACAAGAACTCCTGGCGGTCGTCTGGGCTGTGAAACATTTTAGATGTTATCTCTATGGGCGACGATTTACTCTCATCACTGATCACGCTGCCCTGAAGTGGATGTTAGGACTGAAAGATCCCAGCTCCCGGCTCATGCGGTGGGCTCTTCGGTTGGCCGAATACGATTATGAAGTGATACATAAACCGGGTAGAAAACACACGAACGCCGATGCATTGAGCAGGCATGTGGCCCCGGTGCAAGCGAGCTCGTGGACCAGAGAGAATATCAGAACTGCTCAAGAACAGGACGAAGATTGTCAGAAGCTACGGAAGGAGACTAGTAAACACCATACCGATGACGACGGAATACTCTACCAGGAGCAAGAGCTAGGAGCGTGGAGACTGGTGGTGCCGAGACCTATGAGGAGCCGAGTGTTACAGGCTAATCACGATGCGCCGGCGGCAGGCCACCCAGGGGCGGCGAGAACGCAAGCTCTAGTCGAGCGAAACTACTACTGGCCCGGTTTGGAGAGAGATGTTCGGGATTATATCAGGTGTTGTACCTCTTGTGCCACTAGGAAAACGACGCGAAAACCTAAAGCCCCGATGGGTAGCCCTTTCCCTGTCACGTTACCCTTCCAACAAGTGTCGATGGATATCGTAGGTCCTCTGCCGACCTCGACCCAAGGGAACAGGTATCTCCTGACGTTCATAGACCATTGCACCCGATACCCGGAAGCCATACCGCTGAAAGACCAAACCGCGGAGACCATTGCAAATGCTTTCGTCACCCAAATAGTGACTCGACATGGAATACCCCAACGACTGCTAACGGATCAGGGAAGGAACTTCGTTTCCGAATTGATGCAGGAGGTGTGTAGATTGCTGAATATTAAGAAAGTACAGACGACTCCATACCATCCGGAGTGTAACGGTATGATTGAGCGCTTCCACCGAACTCTAACTGATACGCTATCACACTTTGTCCGGAAGGATGGCCGAAATTGGGACAGGTGGGTCCCCTACGCCCTGATGGCCTACCGAAGTATTCCTCACTCGACTCTCAGGAAATCTCCCCACTATCTCCTTTATGGAACTGACATAACCAGCCCATTTGAATGTGACATATCCCCTAAGATGAGTTCCGAGCCAATTCCCCACATACAGGAGCTCCAACGAAGGTTAGGAGAAGCAAGGAAAGAGGCGTTGAAACAGGCGGAAAAGGACCGGGAAAGGAATAAGGAATACCATGATGCCGGTGCTAAAATCCCCACCTACGGTGAAGGTGATCATGTATACCTACACAACCCTGTGTTAACGCCAGGGCATGCGAAGAAATTCCGCCACCCTTGGGAAGGACCCTTCCGCATTGTGAGGAAATATGGGGAGCTAGACTTCGAGATCGACAAAGGAAATGGGAAAACCACTATTGTCCATGCGAATAGGCTGAAACGCGCTCATGGTGAGAACCTGCGACTGACAACCACAGAAGGGGAGAGTTCGAATAACGACCTAGATCTGAGCCCTAGGCTGGCTGAAGCCCGAAACCCCAATCAAGATACCGACGACCAGTGGACAGCGACGATGCCCACCACCGAGGCATGGGAAGGCGGTTTCATCCCGGTACTCGACGAGCTACCCTCAGGAGCAGAACAGGAGAAGGAACCGGAAACACCTGCGGCCTTAGTAATTCCACGAGGGAGTATTACGGGGGAGGAGGACGATGACAGTGTAACTATAAGCAACGAGGACCCCCATGATTTTACGTGGTTTCCTGAAGACGGAGGAGATATATTCTCACCCCCAAGTTCCCCCCTCCCAGCCTCCAACCCCAGTTCTCCACCCATAGCTAGCCGGCTTCGGCCAAGACGGAGAAACTGATTCTATGCTCTATGTTACAGGGGGAGAGGTAAGAGAAGGACTAGCCTTCTTACCGCTAGGCCAAGCACTGGTTGTCGGAGGCCAGTGGAGGGTAATAACAGAACTAAGAGTAGAAGGATACAGAGAAGATCTTGACGTGCTCTCCCGAAGTCTAGAAGGAGTACGAATAACCTTAGAGGAACAAAGGATGAACGGGGCGACGACCGACTTAATGCTAGCAGGTGAACTCCGGCGTGTGACCCAAGCTATGGAGGAAGTACGAGGGTATGCGGAGGAACTAGTGCAAGTGTTACCCACGCGTCGAGTCAAGAGGGGCCTGATTAATATGGGGGGTATGCCCTTCAAGCTTTATTCGGCACGGCGACGGAGGAGGAGCTAGGGCGCGTAGCGACAGATTTAGAGGAATTGGAAACTCATCAGGATGAAATCATCCACTTGTTAGACCGGCAAATTAGTGTTAGTCGTAAATTAGGACTACGCGCGGAGGACGCAACGAGGAAGTTGTTCTTACTTTCAGAGACTCTGCAGGAACATATAAATTTGTCGATAACCGCACACAAAGCTCTCACGGACCATTTAACTATATTAGAAAATTACGTCAATATAACGACATGTTTTAGAAACTTAGAGTTCATGATAGGACAAACTAAATATGAACTAGGGAAACTCAGGGGTGCCTTAGACGTAGTAGCTCTAGGTAGGCTCAGTTCGACTATAATACCCCCTCTCGAGTTGCTTGCTATACTCACCAATATAGTCGCCCACCTACCCGAAGGATTAGGGATAATGTCCAAACTTACCGTAGAGGAGATATACCAATATTATGACGTATGTGAAGTAAGTGCTTTTGCTGCCCCCGAAAAGGGCCGTCTGTACATCATGTTAAGCGTACCCCTTGTTACCACCCACCGCCTATTCGATCTGTATAGAGTGCGTGAGTTCCCGATATATCGGAAAGACATTAAACGAACAGTGGTAGTGCGGACCAGTGTAGAATATATGATAGTCAACAAGGAGAGGGATGGCTATGCCTTCCTACCTCAGGAACAATATACCTCTTGTAGGACGGGAGCGATAACTCTATGTCCCTCAGCATTCCCCATCTTCAAAAGAGAATATGAGACCTGCGAAAGCCAGCTATATTTTGGGAAAAGATTAAGCGCACTAACAAGTTGCAATCAATTGGTGCTTCTCAGCGAGTGGGTCCCGTACTGGATCCCAGATACCAGGAGCAGTTCCTGGGTCTACAGTCTACCCTCCCCCACGCTAGCAGTTGTTAGCTGCCGAGCTGAAAATGGCACCACTACCACCAAGGAGATGACTTTGGCCGGGCATGGTTCCATGCATCTGGCCAAGATGTGTGCAGTGCGCACATCGCACTACCAGCTATACCCCAATTGGCAAGGAAGTAGTACAGCGGTAATCCCCAGCCATGCGGGGGAGTTCGCCAAAGAAGAATTGAAAATTCCTCCTACCCTCAACCACTCGTTAATACATGGGGAGCAGGAGCGAGCTTTGTTAGAGAAGCTACATCAACTGGGGGAGGTAAAACGGGGACCCTACGCAGACCTGGAGGTTCCTCTAGACATCCTAGAGAGGGAATCGAGAAATCTGCACGACCACTTAGACCAGAGGCGGCGGTATATTCTTTACGGCAGTAGCGGTGGGACTCTAGCTTTCACGCTGATAGTTGTTGTAGTCGTTGGATTCTGGATGTACCGCCGATGTTCCCGGCCCCGGGAGACCACAGCCACCGAGGCGGAAGGAACCACGACGGAATTACAAGCCACCCCGACCCCCTTTCCAGTGTGTTACCCTCGCAGTTGCCCGGAGGATCCGTGACACCGATCGGAAAACAGAGACACTAAGAATGTGTGAACATTCGCTAGGTTTAAGTTATTTGTATATATATTTGCTATCAGTTTTACTTGTTCTGTTTAGGTTTATATGTACACTTCTGTTTGTACAATTATGTAATAGTTACAGTATGGTTAAGGAGTAGAGAACGGCGCCTGCCAGTCAGAGGGGAACGCTCCAACTGTCCCACAGCTCAGGGGTGTTGAAAGTGCTGCCATTGGCACCACTTTCGTTTTGCGGGGGGGTAGTGTAATGGGGGGAAACGCGGCCTAGGACCCCCGAAACGTAAATATGCATTCGCATTTAATCCAAAGTGAATAAGAGTCAGTAGAAATGTGTGGGAGTTAGGCGGGGCAGAGCGCGGTCAGCACATTCTCGGCCGTCCCACCCCGAGACGAAGAGCGGGAGCTCAGTCTTGTGCTAGATTGATGCGAGTGAACATATATATATATATACCAAGTGCTAGGAGCAGGCGAGCGAGACTCAGTATGGACTATATTGGATTAGTACTTTTCCTGATACCCGGTATCTGTGAGTAAATGAAATGAGTTATAATTACTCCCCTTTTTGTTCCTTCTCTGGTTGGTAGGTGGCGACCTATAGTAAAGGGAAAGTTAGCGAGTGCTACAAAACACTAGGTTAATTATATGCATTAATAGTAGTTAGGATATTTTGGAAATACTAAATCATTTGTTTTACTAAAGGGGTAGATATAGGGGGTTTTATAATGAAAGATATTGGTGTTATGCTTGATTTTCCTTAATTAAATATAATGAAAGTAATAGATGATGGGATGTATTAACTAGATATAATATACCTAATAATTAAATGAAAGTAATAATTAGTATAATATAACCCAACTCATAATTAATTGAATGTATCAATTAAGAGTAATATAACCCGTAATGAATTGAAAGTGTTGATTGAATATACAAGTTGTAGTTGATTTCTATTACTAAACAAGATATATTTTATAAAGTTTCTTTTATTAATTAAACATTTGTCAAATAAAAATAATATACTTTTAAGTTTATAAGAAAATTATATATGTTTCGTTCTATGGAGTAATTATTCTTTATTTAGTATAAGACCCCTAGCCCCAGTACAATCTTTTCTGTCTCTAACGTTTACGTGTCCAACGATAATTTGAGTATGAATTAAACGATTTGGTTTCGTGTTCCTTTTACACGAGTTCAGTTCGTTGTACAGCGATCCGTCTAACGCTCACGTAAACGAGAGTTTATTTGGAATTTTAGAACGGAAAAAGATTCTATCATCACCTATTCGATGAGACGAACATTTTTTCAAATATAATTTTTTAGTAAAACAAACAGCGACACCGCTATGAATTAATAAAGGTTGTTAAAACTATTAAAGCGGACCTAAACGTTTGAAATAGAGAAAACAACGTTTGCACCGATATCTTACGTTTTAACGTAACGATTTTAATAAATCTTTATATACATAGTCTAAAGCACATTGAAACAGGGATGTAAAATTTCAACTTGGTGGACCGACAGTGACTAAACAGAAGTTTTGGTGTACCGAAGTGATACATTTATAATTTTTTTTTCAATTTAATTCAATTCTTTATTTCCGTTTGATACATGGTACATTTATATGATGGTTACTTCTCAGATAATGAAACGAGAGTCTTTTAAAGATAGAAAAACAAAAATTAATTAAAAAATGCATAAATTAAAAAGAAAATACAATTGTTGAAAAGCTACTGCGGGTGGTTAAGATTCTTATAGGCGAGTAGTTAAATAGGTGTATTTATGAAGGCAACCTTTCTACAAAGTACCCCCACTCTACCCCACATTACCCTCTTCCACAAATCTTCAACTATGACTTTATTGCAATACGCTCGATTCAATGATAGAGCCACGCGATGCCTAGTGTTAAGATGTTTTATAATCTCTTCTTCATTCTTGAATGATACTAGCACATCATCAATATATATGGGAAGACAAAGTTTAACCCCTTCAGCACTTCATTTATGAACCTTTGAAAGGTACACTCGGCGTTTTTAAGTTCAAATGGCATTCTAAAAAATTTGTTAGTAAATTATTCTTTTACTAAACCTGGTGCAAATCTGTACATTTAATTTTTATAGTTTAATTGTAAATTTTTTCTATATAAATTGACAAGATAAACAAAAACAGGTGATCCTATGGGAGATCACATCACAAAATGTTTTCAGATATTAGATCAATTAAACCAAATCAATAAGGCTCCTCCTGAAAACTTTACCACAATTATCCTATTGTGTAGTCTCCCAGATGAATATGACATATTTAGATGATTTAATCGAATGTAGGGACGAATTACCCACTTTGGAAAATCTTGAAATTAAAATTTTGGAAGAAGCTAATAAAAAAGAATCCTCCAATTCTGAAAATTTAGATCATTCATATACATTAAAATCAAAAACTAATATAATAGTCCAGGCAACGAAGGAAAAATAGGGGAAAAAAGTCCTACAGAAGCGAAATTTGGTATGGATGTAGGGAGAGGAGTCTTGAACAACATACTAAAAGTTCACATGGGTAGGAGGCTTGGCAAAGTGGGGGGAGGGCCGTAAAGGTCCCACTTTTTCGTTTATTGTGAATAACTCAAAAACTAAAGCCTCCAGCTAAAACAAGGTAGAGTCCAAAATTATTTTATATAAAATTCTCTACAAGAAAGGTCTTATCCATTATTTTGCTAAGATCAATAGGTGAAGAGATACAGAGGGGGAAATATAGAATAATAGTCAGTACGGAAATATAGACTACACTTATAAAAATAATTGTCTCAATCAGTGTAGGCAGTAAGTACAAATTTAATGATCTAGATGTTCAAATCGATGGTGAGACAGCCACCATAAACCCTCTAACAATTTTCCAAAGGACTCTCATAGCCAAGAAAAGTGATGAAGATATTGAAGAGCTTCTAAAATACGAACTTAATCCATTCCCTCTGTCACTTTTTACTGAAGGTGGTATATGAAAATGGACTAAGTCATCTCTCTATGATGCTTTGCCAGTAGAGAATAATGCGTGCCTCAATCTCGCATCAAGTTTCAATGTATAATAAGTTCAATGTGTGATGGTGGTTTTCTCCTCCACCGCGTAAAATGGAGAATCTCCTCCACGGCTTCTTCAATTTGCGATCAGTAATTTGCGAGTATGTACAAAAACATTATGGTGAAAAGTATATGGTGGTTTTTGATGGTTATTGTGATGCTAACAGCACTAAACGAGCGGAGCAGAAAAGAAGAGGGCTTACAAAAACTTCAGTTGACATCAACTTCCAAGAATGCACGACTCTTACAGTTCAACAGGAGCATTTTCTTGCAAATGAAAAAGAACAAAACAAGAGTGATTGACCTACTTACCCAGAAAATGATAGCAAAAGGGATAGAAACTATTGTTGCTACAGGGGATGCCGATGGAACTATTGTAAGGTGTGCACTGAAGAAAGCAGCGATTCATCCCACGGTAGCCATAGTAGGGGAGGACGTGGACTTGATTGTTCTTCTTGTCAGCTGAGCTCCACCATCGAGCTTAATATCAAAATATTAAAACTATATTCTATAAAGATTCCGCGTTAATTCTGAAAAATAATAAACCTGCAATTAAAGAGAAATAGACTAATAATTTATACATTGTTGACAAATAAAAAAGTTTACAATTAAAAAAGTTTACAATTAATCACAAATAAAAGAATATTAAACATGAATGAAGCTAATAAAAAAGAATCCTCCAATTCTGAGAATGTAGATTATTCATACACATTAAAATTAAAAATTAAAATAAAAAATTACAAATTTCACACTCAAAATAAATTAAATTTAAATGTCAAATTCTGTTTAATTTGTAATAGACAAAACCATGACACAAAAAAAGAAAATACTAATAAATGAAAATGAAAATGATAAATTTGACCCTTGGCATAAAAGATTCGGTCACTTAAATAATCAACAATTAGAAATTTTATCCAAACAAAAGTTAGTTCATGGATTACCTAAAATAAAAAATTCAAATTTAAAAAATGATTGCGAACATGTTTAAAAGGAAAAATGCATCGATTAAAATTTCCTAAAACTGAAATATCTTATAAAAAAGAACATTTATTTATTATAGCTGATCCACGCTGATATTTGTGGACCATTGCCCACTCCTTCAGGAAAAGGCACAAAATACTTCGCAACATTCATCGATGACAAATCTCGCAAAATATTTATTTACATTTTAAAAAATAAAGTGACTTTGAGTCATTTAAAAACTTTAAAAATATTGTTGAAAAACAAACGGGAAAATCAATAAATATAATAAGATCCGACAATGCACTAGCATATCGTATAATATTTAACTCCTTTCTAATAAAATACGGTATCAAACATGAATTTATGAATGATTACACACCCCAACAAAATGGAGCAGCAGAAAGGTCTAATAGGACTCTAGTAGAAATGGCTAGGTGCTTATTATTTCAAACAGGACTACCCGAATATATGTGGGCTGAGATGATAATAACAGCTGCATATATTAGGAATAGATGTCCAAATAAAAACACTCGATAAAACACCTGAAGAAATTTGATCAAAAAGAAAACCAACTGTCTCACACTTCAGAGTTATAGGAAGTCAAGTTTATACGCTAAATAAAATACCAAATAAAACAAAATTTGACTCTAAAAGTGAAAAATTTATATTACTAGGATATCCGAAAGAAGCCAAGGCTTATCGCTTCTGGAATCCAATAAAAAAATTAGGGATGTAAAAATACTAGAAAATAAAACATACAAATATTATAAATGTGTAAATAAAAATACATCAAATTCGAATATCGAATCCATTGACACCTTCAATTTTTTTCACCTTTTAGCCCCCGCACACGATCAATAATAATTTCAATAATATTATTGATAATACTATTGTCCATATGCAGTTCAATAACGACAGATCGCACACTGATCAATATTATTGTCAATAATTTCATGTAATTTCATTTCATTTTGCCTCTAGTCGTGGCCGCGCACACAAGTTGGACGTGTCACACTTCTCTTTTTTAGCATGAATACAAAAAACCGTACAATTCGCTGTTATTGTTTTGTTCAACTCAACGTTCTATTAACCATAAACAGTGGGTGAAAGAGACTGGATCAAAACAAGAGAACATTATTCTCATGTAACATTACTGAGAGAAATTTCTTTAAGTGATTCCACGGACTATTGTAATTATTTTCGAATGAACGTCCCCACTTTCCATACCCTCAAAGAAATAATGCTAGACCCTTTTTTTAAAATTCTAAGACACAAATATGAGAGATGCCATTAGCGTGGAAGATACATTGGCAATTTCTTCTGTTTCCTTAATCATTTTTTAAAAAAATAAATCAAAATAATAATAATAATAAACAAAAATTACAGAAAAATGTTAAAAACTTTGCTCAACAAGCTCAAGAGAGAAGGTAATTTAAAAGCAGGTTCTACTTTCAAATGAAAAAGAATCGACTCTCAGTTAATTTAACCGCTAAAATTAAAAATATGACTCTAGTTCCTACCTTGACTAAATTTGTATTTGAAGTGAGTATTGAACAAAGTATTCACTAACCACCTCACATGATCAATAGAGTATTGTCAATATCCCCACCAATTTCAAGTATTGATGTTTGAAAATAAAAAAATAATACAATTTTCATCAATAGTATTTTATTATATCAATATCAACTTCCAATACCTCCGCACACGGTCTCCGCGGCGGAGTATTGACAATACTTTAGTATATTGACAATTCTATTGACCGTATGTGAGCCACTTATGAATCAAAATTCAAATTCCGTTAGCAATCAATCAGAAGATAAACCAAATATAAATTTACCTTAATGTTCTAATCATCTTGAAATAAACATAATAGATGAACAAAACGATATCCAACTCAAATCAATTAAAAAAATAGCTTTAGCTTTAGTGAGATGGTTGAAACTGCTTTGCACTTGTACTTAAAATGTCTTTCCACTTATGCTCAAACATGGTTGTACCAATCATTAATAACGATTTTAAGTGATCGTCTGTGAGGGAAGACCGAAATTTTGATTTAATGTAATACATTTTTGAAAATGTTTGTTCTCAAACATAGGTCGAGCCAAACACTGAGACCATGGTACGAGCAAACATTTTTAAGTTTTTGAAATCTTCATTGGGCAAGGCGCTGTAGCATGGCAACAGATCTCTGTTTTCCCCATTCTCCAATGTTGCTGGGCAAAATCAGCTGGGCTGTTCCGCATTAGGAAATTAATATATTTTAGATTCTCTGAATGCTTGCAAATTCTTAGTTTTTATGGCAACATGGCGGGCCACATAAAATCGGCCCGCGGGCCGTAGGTTGGGCACCCCTGGCTTAGACAGTTAGGCGTCCCCCAACTGGTTGAAGATCCAACAACCATATATTGCGATTATCAAAGCGCTCAAAAACTATCGAAAAATACGTTACTTCATAAAAGAAGCAAATATATAGACATCAAGTATCACCACATCCACAAGAACGTGGAAGAAAGACCAATTGTGGCATCGGAGCTAATTTTGTACGTAAATTCAACTGCCTTGTAGATCTTAGGAGGCACAGGCTTATCGACGGGGAAACAATGTTATCCGTGAACGCACTCGTAAAGCGCACCAACGCATATACCTGTGTTAGAGTTTTTCATAAATGCGATTTTACGGAGCCTCTATCCTATATAATATCCGGATATTACTCGACTATCCCCTTTCACTGGTGAAGCTAAACATAAAACTAGACACCACATCATTACAACTGGCCCACCTGTATTTTCCAGGCCGAGACGACTGACACCAGTGCAGTTTAAAATTAACAGTTGAATCTCCTTGAAGAACTTTGGTCCCTAAAAAGATGGATCGTGGAGGCCGTGCGGAGTCTATCATCGGTCTCAGTCCTACGTACCCGACCACTGATAAAAAACAAAATCATAATGATGAGGAGAAAAAACAATATCACAATGAGAGGAAGATAAAGTCAAAGCTGGAAAACATCCGATAGCCAGAGAAGTGGTTAAATTTCCACTTTTCTGGAGAGCCGACCCCGAGCCGTGGTTCAGCCAAATCAAAGCCCAGTTCATTACGTCTAATATTACGTCCTCTAATTTACTATCCATCTCCAAATTACTGCCACCTAAATTATCTAAACTTTGTTGTGCAAATTTGACTCTTTCCTCACTCTCAACTTCCCCCTAAGAAAATCTATTAAATTTTAACTGTAACTTTGATTTTCTTTGCTGGGATTATTGATCTTAACTTTGAATATTTTTCACTCAATCAGAATATGAGAGGGTAAAGCTGATTCGATCTTAGGGAGAAGCATGGCCGCCTAACTATCTTTGGTCATATTCAAAGGTTCAAGGGCGTTAATTTGTCGAGAAATTGAATCATATAATTCTGTCAAAGCAATTTGTTTTTATTAGTAACTTGTTTTAACATTATGTTCAATAGTTCTCGAACATAATGTTCCACATATAACTCAAATATATCTTTTAATATACGTATCACTTTTGAAAAAAGGAATTTTCTGAAGGTGGGAACTTCTAGCCTTCACTGTTGTTACTTATAGTAAATATTGAAACTTGTCTTCTTCGTCCATCTTCTTGTCTTGATATCTTCCAATATCTTCCTAAGCTGACCTCAGAAAAGTAGCCAATTTTTTGCCTGACCGTCAAACTTTGTATATTCTAACTGAGGTATCTTATGTTTCTTTTGATGTGTATTATTCTGCATTTGTAATTAAATAAAAGCACACTTATCTTTATAATTTTCTGCTGCTTCAAATTTACAACCGCAATATTTTCTTTTTCTGACATAAGAAATTGAATTGTTTTATCAAATTTAATTAATCTTTTTTATTTACCTTGAATAGTTTGTTTCAGAATTTCGACTTCTTCTCCTTTTCGAAGCTTGAATTAAATGTCATCTATTTGTTTTTTAATAATGTTTCGCTCTTTATGATACCTTGATTCTTCCACTCTTATACCCTTTTATTATTTTCCAATTTTATCTTCTCTTTTAATTGTTGAAGTCACTGTCCCCACTTTGTGCAAAATGCACTTGATAATAATTAATAATTCATAGACATTTTTCTCTTGCGAATCTTTATTAACAACTGACATAAAAAACAATGTTCAATTAACTATGTGATTTCCAACAACGAGAGCCGAAACAAAATATTACCACGTCATGTCCGTAATATAAAGGGACGTCTAGTTACAAGTTAGCGACTTAATTAAAGAACCTGCCGCTAAAAATAAATACACGACTCTTTAAACACGGTTTATTAAGTAGTTCGTAGATTTAAAATATCAAAAAGTAAACATAATTTCGACAAAATAGAACTCGGCGGAAAGAAGCCATCCGACATTTTACAAGATATGCATATCCTCGTCAAATTAAGCAACGAAGTTTTAAAATTTGCCTGCTCAAACTCAAGCAATACTGTCAATTAGCGTGCACAATATAGATAAAATCTCTTTGATGGCGGAATTACAAGATTACAGACAACCCAAGACAAAATTACAGATGATATAGAAAAACCTTCCATTGCATCCATTTCGAAATAGTCTTCCAATTATGTGGTGCTACACATAGCATCCTCACTTCCTATTTCGTATATTTAATGATTTTATGCTTTTACAACCTATTATTGTAAAATTTATTTAATTTTCCCCGTTTTTAAATCTGTTAAAATTGTTTTGATTTTTTACATGAATTAAAGTATCAATTTAGCAAAATTTAAAGAGCACATAAGAATGAAATTAATCTGGAGCTATATGCGGGCTACAACAAACCATCCAAATTTAATAAAAATAAGTTGAATACTTCTGAAGATATAGGAAGCAAATGGGCGCAAAAAAACAAACAACAAAACAAGTTAAAACTTGGGCCAACAATGGGCTTATAATGACCTACCATCCAAAATTCATTAAAATCGGACGAGTAGTTTTTAAGATATGTTAGGGTGCGTTCGGAATCACTAACCGGTCAACCTGGCGGACGACCGGCGCGGCGGTTGGTAAGGGGTAGGCGTCATGGTGGATTCAAAAGTGTCATGGCGGCTTTAAATACTTCTAGCTGCCTATAGGGGGTAGAAAGGCGGCGGTGGAGCAGCTTATAAAAATAAACTGGGTTTGGTTTGTGTGTGAAGCTATTACGAGTGCTTACAAACTTTTTTTCAAGTTAATATTGTTTCCTTGGCTTCTAAATTTTGTCCATCCGCTACGAATGTGTCCTCGTGACCCACATCCCTAGCAAATAATCCCTTGAACTCCTTTATCATTTTTATTTCTTAAGTTTTTTGCAATTCTTTATATTAGAATCTCATCGTCTTTTTCTCTTATTTGATTCATATTAAGTACACCACTAGATGCCTTTTAGCAGCCCCCATTTCCAGAGCTCGAGCCAAAGCTTCTGAACAGTGTTCAAACTTTACCATTCGTAATGTCTGCTGAATATCTTGATCCCTTATACCCTCAATAAAAAAATCTCACCCTTAATTGGTGAAAAACGTCATCTGACATTACATCACCATATACTATTCGAAAAAGTCTTTCCATATCAAGTTTAAAATCCTGTAGAGTTTTATCAGCTCTCTGGACACGTGATTTTAACTCGATTGTATGGAGTGGTTTCAAATGAGCTTCACCAAAACGCAATGCTAAACTTTTTACTAACTTATCGTAGTCATCTTGCACTTCTAAAGGAATTGCTTCGATTGCTTTAAGTGCCTTACCTCGTAGCGACAACATCAAAGCGGCAGCCCTTTCGCACTCATTCCATCCATCAACATTTGAAGCATCAAACTGCCTAATAAAGACGGTCGACGACAAGTCTCCGTCGAACTTCGGTGGCTTAACCTTCTGTCCATGTCTCGCTGCAGGAGATACTGAACAATTATTAGAAGAGGCCAACGTAGTTATTCTATCCTTTAATCGCTTCATTCGTTCTACTATTATCAGTAAGGTTTTATGAGTTTCCTCTCTCTGACAGTTAACTTCTTCCATAATTTCTTTTTTAAAACTTGACACTACTTGTAACTCATTTTCTAGTTTAGAGTTTTCAATGTTGTCAATGGTTATACTTTCCACTTCTGACACCAATTGTTACGAGCTAAAGGGTTCGCAAATAAGTACAGCCAAAAACAAATGTATATTCTTTACACAATAAATAACTTAATTCTTTTACATCAAAATACAATACGAAAACTATCAAAATGACATGTCATAAATATATATATATATATATATATATATATATATATATATATATATATATATATATATATATATATATATATATATATATATATATTATATATATATATATATAATTATTATTATTATTGAAATATATTTTTATACGGTTACTTATATCGTTTATATAAATATATATTTTTTTCAAATTTGAGTGATATAGAAGAGATTATTAGGGTTATTCAGGTGTGAAATATATTAATTTTAAGCAGATTTGAGTTCTACATAGAAACATATATTAATATTTATAATCCCCTTATCTTGTTGGTTTTTTCATCTCTAAAAATGATTTAAGCCTGGGATAAATATTCTTTTAATGTGAAAAACGTGAACGTAATAAAAACAATTTTATTACGCTGGTATATTATAGAATTGCTATATCTCTAATATAAGCGACAAAGCCCTGATTGACTGACTGACATTGAATCAACGTACAGAAAAATCTGCTTTTAATACGTTGTTTTCTATTTGTGTATTAATTTTCTAAGTTTTCTTTTTTTAATTTTTTTTATAAAGAAAATGTTGAAGAATAGGGGGTTGGGGGACTCCAAGCCCACTTGACAGGTGAACAAACAAGTGACATGTTATCTGTGACCAGTTCACACCTAACTCTATATTAGACCATGAACACGATGTTTAAATTGAAAATTCACTTCTCGAATAATTGTTACCTCTATCAGTATTCACGGACTTCTTTACGCCAGCAACAGTTAAAATTCTATCAAACTCAGTCCAATCAAGAACGCCCCAGATTATGATGGCATCACAAAACCTTTTCTTAAAGCTTTTCCTAAGAAAACTTTGGTTTACTTGACCCATGTATACAATGCCATGTTGCATTTAGCCTATGTCAGTGCATATTTTAACACGTTTCTTATATTGCATATGTTAACATATTTGCATATTTTAACACTAAATATGTTTAAGGTGGCGTCCAGCAGTTTTATTGTGCGGTAAATCTAAAGTTTACAATCAATCCAAATTATTTTTTGTTACTAGTTATTAGAAATCCTTGAAAGTTAAGTGATGTCTACTATCTTCAGCACCAATGGCTCTTCTGATCCAATGCTTGTTACAAAAAACAATGAAAATCAGCTTAAAGAGAAATGTGTTGAATAGTACAAAAGTAGCAAGTAAGATGCATCATGGCTATTAAAAACTTTTTGAAAAAGTAAAACTAGGAAACAAGCGTTCTGGTATTAAATGTACTCTTTGCTATAAACATATTCAAGAAGCACAAAAATGTAAGTCGATTATTGATGATGGTGTCCGATGTGACGGAAAAAAAAGAATTGAAAAGTATTATTGACTATTTGACCAGCGAAGCTCACAAAGCTGTTTTTAACCTCGATTAAATGGAAAAAAGTGGATACTCTGCAGATAAAATTAAACTGCTAACTGAAATGGCATTAGATGTGTATAATGAGAGCCGTACCATGACTCTTTTTGCTCATTCTTGGCCTTCGCGATCTTTGACAAATATACACATTGACAGTAAAGTTGCGATATGTAAAGACAATGGTTTAGAGCCCGAGTTTTCTCCTCTTACACCTTCTCCAGTTTTACTACAGTATAGAAACTCTGTAATGAATCCTGAGGTGCTTGATGTGGTAGGAGAAGCTGTTATAGAAAAGGTAACTTTGCAGTTCAAAAATTCAGATTACTTTGCCATCCATGTAGATGGCTCCGTGGGCAAATATGGAATAGACAATAAATTTAAAACTAAAAGATTTATGAAATGAAATCCGTATTTTTATTTGAAAGCAAATCGAGCTTGCGAGTGGCAGAGGGTCTTATGGATTCAGTAAAAATTGTGTAGGAGTAGTGAAACAGCAAAAGATAATTTGATAGGGCTAGAGATGCCCTGGTGGAGAGTGCCAACAAAGAAACAAACAGTGGCTTATGGGTTTGAATGAAAGAGTACTTAGGAAGAGATTTGCGTTGTGTTTGGTGTGTGGCGCATCGATCTGTCCAGGCAATGTTAGACTTAAAATCAGCAGTAATTGAAGTTCAGCACTGGAAGATAAATTTAAAAGCTGTTGCAACATTTTATAGGGCATCAGCTCTACGTTTTGTGGAACTGGTTGGAGTAAAGAAGCAAAGTGTTTACCACCTTTCAGCATACTTTGAAGTTAGATTTGTAAAACACCTACACAACTTAGCCAAAGCAGCTTTGAACAACCTTCCACTGATGAAAAAACTGCTGGATAAGAACAACAATGATTCCACAAAAGTGGAAAAATCTTCTGTTTGTGGATTCCTGCGTTTGTGGGAGACAGGAGGTGAATAACATTTACACACCGGCCTTATGCTAGATCTTCTAACGAAAATGGAATAACTTAAAAAGACTGTCAATGGTCATTTGTCACAATTCCTGATATAGTAGTCTCAAAAAAGTCTTTATAGAAGGATTGTCCATCATGGAAGACAACTGTTATCCCAATGAATATGAAGAAAACTTGATGAAATGAAGAGATGAGTGATGAATCGGATATTGATGAGCTACCAAGGAGAAAAAGAATAAACTCTTTAGTTTCAACTAAAAGATCGTAGCCAGCAATAAGAAAGAGGTTATCTTGAGTTCTAAAGAGTTTATTTCCCAGCGCCTAGAAGATGACCAAAATGAAATTCGTATCAACCTATTTATAAGTACAAGAACACAAACTGAAGTTGTCAAAACCGCTCGTGTTAATGTTGAGAAACTTTTTGGAAAATATGATGTATCAGAATTTACCGATGATGTTCTATAGTTTTATCGTCAATAATAAAATTCGCAACAGCAAAACTCTATCATAGATTAAAAGTTTCTGAACCTTACTCAATTTTTAGTACATTAACAGTCCTGTGGCAGCTATAGTGACGGATGTCATTAAAAAATAATATTATTAAATTATATTTTTTCTTAGACTTATAATAAATAAATCAATCGAAAAGTTAATCTAAGTTTTATCAGATATATTAAATAAAACTAAGAGTTAGGACTGGAAACCAGCAGTCCTACAGTGGTGACCACCGACATTTGAACACAACAAACTGGTACAATAATTTCAATTGCATTTTTGCTAGGATTATGGATAATTCCCCTAACCAAAATCCTTCGCCCCCAGACAGACCCAGTCGAAACCAACCTGAAACTGTAAACCGGGTTACAGCAAAATTACCCCCATTTTGTAAGCAAAAACCCAAAATTTGGTTTCATCAAGTTGAAAGTAATTTCCATATTGCTGGAGTTGTAAACGAAATTTACAATCGTATCAGTGCCAGATAGCAGCATTATCGACGTAGTATCATAACAGGTGGAGAATCCTGACCCTCATGTATCTTATACAAAACTTAAACAAGCTTTAATCGAAGCATTTTGTGACTGAAAATAAGCAACTGAAACGATTATTAGAAGAGTTAGAGTTAGGTGATCAAAGACCCTCTCTCTCAACTTCTAAAACAAATGAAAGATTTGGAGGTTCAGTAATAGAAGAAAGAGTAATAAAATATTTATTTATAAATAGACTGCCTAAAGACGCGCAAGCCATTCTATCTATCTAGTGACGAAAGTTTAGACAAGTTTGCGAAGATGGCAGACAAAATTACAGAAGTTACTCACCCGAACACAACTGTTTCTGCCATTGCCAGTAGTAAGAGTACTAAATCTGAAATTCAAGACTTGAAAAAGCAAATACAGAGCCTTACCGAATCTGTCTCAAAGCTGAGCTCAAGCCAACAAGGTAGCTCGCGATAACATTATTTTAATCGGTCAAGAAGTCGATCTCGTAAACGTAGTGGAGATACCTGTTACTTTCACTCAAAGTTTGGAGACCAAGCGAGAAAATGCACACCACCTTGCAGAAGGAAGAACAAAATAACGATCTGAAGCCGTCAAACTAGAAAGCCAATGTGTGAGTCAGGCGCCACACAGGTGAAAATAAACAATCCATGAATATATGCCGCCAGTTTGTCACCGATAAAACGAAGAAATTCAGGTTTTTAATTGACACTGGTGCAGATATTTCTGTAGTCCCAGCAAACTACTCCGACAGAAAAAACGAAACAACCGTCGTTTTGTACGCTGCTAACGGCACTCAAATAAAAACTTACGGACAACGTGACCTAGTGCTCAATTTAGGATTAAGACGAGAATTCTGGTAGAAGTTTACAATTGCTCAAGTAAAAGAATCTATAAAAGGCGCTGATTTCCTTCGCCATTATGGATTGTTAGTAGACATAAAGAACAAAAAAGTGACAGACCCTTTCAAGAAATCATATTAGGTAGCGACGTCACAGTATACACAGATCACAAACCACTTACTTACGGACTTAAACGACAAGGAACAAAATGTCTAACCGCCAAATAGGACACTGGAAATATATTTCTGAATACAAAAACGACATCAGGTATATAGCAGGAGAAGAAATCCACATGGCCGACTTGTTATCAAGAGTTAATTTAATATCTGGCAAAGGGTTAAACACAGAAAGGCTAGCACAAGCTCATAAAGAAGACACGGAGTTAGAAGAGTTAAAGAAGAAAAAGGATGAAATAACAACAATGACAATAGACGACCTCAAAATTTGCTGTAGAGTAGAAAACAATAATATCCGACCATATATTCCTCAACAGCTCAGAAGGGATGCGTACGAGTTCATAACCTGGAGAGCAGTGAGAGCATAACCTGGAGAGGAGTTCATAACGTGTATCGCGTGTCAAAAGTCAAAGGTAGGAAGGCATATAAAAGCGCCCTTAAGCCCTCCCTCAGACAGGTTTGCCCATGTTCATCTTGACATTGTGGGCCCATTAACGCTCAGCCACGGTCAGAGATGTCTGCTGACCTGTGTCAATACGAGATGGCCAGAAGCATACCCAATACCTAACCAACAAGCCAAAACAGTAGCCAGAACTTTTTTCGAGCAGTGGGTATCTAGGTTTAGAGCACCAGTCACTTTAAGAACAGACCAAGGAAGACAGTTGGAGTCAAGAATTTTTACGGAGCTGTTAAAGTGGACGGAGTTAAAAAGAGCTAGGACGACAGCCTCCTACCACCCTCAAGCTAACGGGCTGGTAGAGCGGTTTCATAGAACTCTGAAAACAGCGCTCCGAGCTCACGGCAAAGACAATTGGGTACAGACATTACCCACGGTTTTGTTAGGCCTGCGAATTAAAGCAATTAAAGAAGAGTCAGAAGCATCCCCTGCAGAATTAGTTTATGGTTCACCCTTAAGAATTCCAGGGGACATGTTAAAAAGAGGAACGCCGACTAAGGAAGAAGCGTTGTTTTTAAGGGAACTAAAGGAGCTTATGAACAATTTACGACCAGTGCCAGTGAAGTGGCATAGCCAAAGAAAGCCGTTCATGCATAAGGAAGTCGACAAGTGTGGCCATGTTTTCCTACGTTAAGATGCAGTAAAACCCCCATTATCAACACCATACGAGAGACCGTTCGCGGTGCTGCAAAGGAAAGATAAAACAGTGCAAATTGATATAAAAGGCACAAAAAATAGGTTTTGCTCGACAGAGTAAAACTCGCGTTTATCGCAGCTGTTTTAGGAACAGAAGATGAAGCAGAATCGCATCATCACAATAGTCAAGTTGCGAGAAAGACGGTGCGGATCGCAGAATAACATCCGTCACACGAGTACCCAAAAATAACTTAGTGAACGGGCGCTTGCGCGTTCACTAGGGGGGAGGTATGTGGCAGCTAGAGTGACGGATGTCATTAAAAATAATATTATTAAAAACATAGTTTTTCTTAGGCTTGTCATAAATAAATCAATCGAAAAGTTAATCGAAGTTTTATGTTATATGAAACTAAGAGTTAGGACTGGAAACCAGCAGCTCCACAGTGCTATATCTTTTTAAAACTACACAGTGCCGGCCCTGAAATAGCAGTCTCCGTGTACATACCTCTTTAATAACTGTCGAGCAATCAAACTTATCAAGAGAAGCACTGTACTCAAGAATGTACAATGTACATCGCTCTCAATGGAACTGGAACTGCATTTTTTGATCCAAGACCAGCGGTGGCAAAGTTTCTTGAGAAGAGAAAGCTTTCTGATCAACAACGTTATCAAAATCATGAATATAAATATTAAAAAGTTATTTGCCATAGAGAGTTAACTTGTAAATAAATTTGCTGTTTCTAAATTAAATTTCTTTACTGTTTTTATTTAATAGAACTTAGTACAACTAATTTTTATTACAACTATATTTTACAATAAATAATTAATATAAAAATGCCATTTTTCAAAACTGGTCTTATTTTCAACCTTTTTTTTTTTTTTTTTTTTTTTTTTTTTTTTTTTTTTTTTTTTTTTTTTTTTTTTTGGTTTCTGTATTCTTCACCTTAGTTGTATCTATGTGAAAAATTTGGGGAAGATTAAATGACGGGAAAAGGTTCAAAATCGGGGTAATAGGTGTGCGATGAAACTTAAAAAGCAAATAAATTTGACGCCATTTTATTTTTTTTTATTTTTTTTGGTTTCTGTATTCTTCACCTTAGTTGTATCTATGTGCAAAATTTGGGGAAGATTCATTGACGGTAAGTGGTTCAAAATTGGGGTAATAGGTGTGCGATGAAACTTAAAAAGCAAATAAATTTGACACCATTTTGTTTTTATTTTTGGTTTTTTTGGTTTCTGTATTCTTCACCTTAGTTGTATCTATGTGCAAAATTTGGGAAAGATTGAATGACGGTAAGTGGTTCAAAATTTGGGTAATAGGTGTGCGATGAAACTTGAAAAGCAAATAAATTTGACGCCATTTTTTTTTTTTTTTTTTTTTTTTTTTTTTTTGGTTTCTGTATTGTTCGCCTAAGTTGTATCTATGTGCAAAATTTGAGGAAGATTGAATCACGGGAAGTGGTTCAAAATTGGGGAAACGGAAATGTGCGATGAAACTTACAAAGCAAAGTAATATAAGACCAGTAATAAAAACGGTTTTCTTCAAATCTTAATTAGTAATTGTTGCTTCCGAGCTTACCGAAGGTAACGGAAGCATTGTGTTCACTTTTGAGAACAAAAAAGTTTTATGCCTCCGATTTTAAAAATTCCAAGACAGAAATCCGTTTTAGACATCAGGGAACATTTTTGGTTCCGTGTCTGTCTGTCTGTCTGTCTGTCTGTCGGTCTGTGTGTCCGCGAATCGTGAAACGTGCGACGATAACTTGAGTAAATGTTGCCCGATTTTGATGACATTTGGTAGACATGTTTATTTTACCAATGCTCAGGTCGAGTTCGTTAGACAACGTTATCCGTTCAAGCGTTCACGCGTAACGCTCGCGTAAACGTGAACTTCAAATTTAAAATTGGAATTTTCGGTCGGGAAAAAAATCAAACCTTATCTATTCAATGAGACAAACATATTTTACAAATACAATTTTTTAGTAAAACCTACAGCGACCCCCTATAAAGTGTTAAAGATCGCTAAAAAATGTTAATTGTTCTTACACAATAAACAATATAACAATAAAGTAATAAAACTTTAATGTTAATATAACAATAAAGTACATGATAGGATGCGAGGAAGCTATGTGCCACACTAATTGGCAGTGTATTTTTTATTCATCTGTAAATAATTTTGTTTATTTTATTTTTTTTAAGTTTTGATCTTGAAGAATGTCATCAGTTATAATTTGTAATTCTTTATAAAAATAGTTTTTATTACAACTGCACTTCAGTTAGTTACGTTACATTGTAGAAACCTGCGTATTTAGTGAAAAAAATAAAAGTAAATAATATTTTCTTCCTTAAAGTTGTGGTTTTTGTTTTTCCCTAATAAACTAATTTAAGAGGGAAATGTAGAAGAGGTTCAATTAGTTAAAAATAGCTTAAAGTTGCGTTGAAGCTTTAAATTTTCAAAACAATTAAGCCGGTCAATACCACCCCGTAACGTCCAAGTTTGTCGCCTAGTAAAAATTCCTTAAATTATGCTCTGGCCTAGGTGCCATCAAGGTAGAAACATGCTAAGATATTTATGCTACCCTAACCAGGAAAAAGTACAAATGACCCCATAAATAATTATCGACTAATCAGTTTACTGTCCCATTTTCAAAAATGTTCAAAAGATTGCTATTGTCTTAAGTTTCTACAATAATTAAATCATCTGCTCCCTAATTCCCAATTTGGTTTTCGTAGCGGCCACTCGTGTCCTCAACAGTTGCACAGAGTTGTTTAAAACCATCCAAGAAGCTTACGAACAAAAATAAAAGTCTGCCTAGGTATGTTCTTGGACGCAGAAAAGGCACTCTAATGTAAAAGTAAGATAACGTTTAGCACTCTGGACTAGATGATTCCAGAATGCCAAACCTTATCTTAATCTTTACAAGGTTAAACCACTCCTGTAAGACACCTTTTATAAACATCTGCATTACCTCTTTGGACTGACTTTTAGCATATCATATGAAGGTTCTGTGTCAGTAAGTAAGCAAATGGGTTGCCTCAAGGAAGCTTATTAGGTCCCTCTTTATACTTGGTGTACTGCTTTGGTCATCCTACTTCTAATGACGTAGTCAGCCTTGGGGTTTCAATAGACTTAGGCTAGTAATTCAAGCCATGAGACCCCAACACTTACTCTGGGAAACTAAATGATAATTAATAAAGCAACCGCAACCACTCTGTGATATCTCTAACAAATGAAAGTATTTATGAATACAAACATTAATTGTCTCAGGAGGCGAGAACAACTAAATAACAATTTACAAATTAACGAAAGAAGTTATGAAACAAAGTGAGACAGCTTACAAGGTGAAACTAGTGTAGGAAAGTAAACCCCTGATGAGGGAATGATAAAATCATACCTGCTGTAGAATCCGGATCAAAGTGACCCAACCCGATCACACTCTGCCACTCCCTTACGGTAGACTTCATTCCTCTCTCCTCCATTTTCAGCTAAATAGAAATTCAGCATACCCGTGCTAGCTTGTAATATCTCGCTAGTTTGCATTTCCCGCGATAACAGAAATAACACTAATGCCGAATAAACTTAAATACATACCACTACCAACTCATTTCAGACAATCCATTTCCTGTTAGAATTCTTAGAATAAATACATCAATGCCAACAGCCTTAACGGCGTATTGAATAAAATCAACTTCTACACTTCCTAAAATTAGAGTAGCGGGCCGTCTTACAACGTCTAGTTTTGCGATGATGTAGCTAGTTTGGGTAATTGTATAACGGGTACTGAAGCCGTAGAGAAATTACAAGAATTCGTCTTTGAATTTAAGTTAGGTGTAGAAAGTGGAGAGTGCACATGTTCGCTGCAAAGTCCAAACAAATAACTTTTCTTACCTAAAGAAATTCGAAATTCGTGTATCTACCTATAGTCCACAAACAGACCAAAGTAACTCTGTGACACAGTTCGATATCTTGGTCTAGCTTTATACGTGATCAACATATATATATATATATATATATATATATATATATATATATATATATATATATATATATATATATATATATATATATATATATATATAATTTGGTATTGTAATCCTCCATTAAGAAGGGATAAACAACTGAACATTGGAACCAGTGTAAAGCTAAAGAAAGTTGTTTTATTCTTTTTTGTTTTAGGATGGGGTGGCCCCTATTATTGATAGGGTATGTAGCCATTATCACAACGCCATCTGTGATAGGATACGAAGTAATGTCCGAGGATAGCGACTACAGTAACGGTAATAGCCAAATCCTTCAGAACTGGGAACAACCATCATATTCACAGCCTCTTGACTGGGATTCTAACGATCTAGCTGGTAAGTAGCTAACATTTAATAGGAAAAACTCAACAAAAAGGAAATTTACTTACTTATTTATAATGATGATAAGAAAATTAGTGTGAAAAAGGTAGTAACGTTTCAGTCCATCATACCGGATTTAAATAAAGAGCCTTCAGAAATTAATTGATTAAATTAAAAGAAAGATTTTGGCCTCCATATGGAAGAAATAGAATTAAATAATAAAAAAATATACGAAGATAAATCAACAATGTGTTAGAAAGGAGAGCAACACAGCCAGCCAATAAGCCTAAACTTATGATCAAGATGGACTAACCTAAACATTTGATTTTTCTGTTTTAGGTGAAGTCACCAAGAGAGCCTTATCTGTTCTGTCAAGATGGCGTCCTTTAACTAATGCTCTTCAAAGATCTTCTTTTCCCCGTATCGAGTCTCCTCCGAGAAGGTTTTCTAATCGCTCACCTACGATGCTTCGCCCTATAGGACAGCCTCTTCGTTGGGGACGACGCCGCTAGCTTTCCAAACGAAATACTAAATAAACGTAATACTACCGAAGCGATTCCTTCCCTTAGTTCCTTTTAAAAGACCCTTCATAGTTTAATAAAAAAAATCAATCAATCATTTTTTTCTGACAGCACATTAATAGTTACCAACTCACATTAAGACCGTAGCAGTTACTCAACATAGTATTCATATACAGTTTCCTTTTCTTCAATTTCGTCAACATTGAGCTGTTACTTAAAAAAAAAGAATTATGTAAAAATATAATCTTCATGGAATAAAAACATTGAATCTTTATCACCCTTTCCTCTTTTAGATATAATTATCTCTTACTAAAAAATATGATTCCTATTCTAAAGCATTGTTAACAATTATTCCGTATTTAATGAATTGTTTTAAGTTATAGTAGATTAAAATGATAATTTAAAAAAAAAATAAAAAAATAATTATGTTTTACCTTCTGTAATTCTATTAACATTAAGATGAATTGCTTCATATTTCTGGGATTGTTAATTTGTGTTATGACAACAATATAGATAAAATTGTGATATTTAGTCGTACCACTCTTAAGTTACTCCATCCACAAATGACTTTTAGAAGAGAACCGCTAAAAATGTACCCACCTTCTGAAAAAAGGCACCAAGGAGACTAATTCTATGTTTGGAGCCATGTTCCATGTTTATTCGGAGCTATCGTTGACGAAATGGTCAGGGTAAGAAATTACGTTATAGCCCACAGTAAGTCAGCAAATACAGCTGAGGTATATTTATCCACATAGTGAACAAAGGAAGTAAGGAGACTTTTTACACGATTATTTGGAGATGTCGACGAAATGAATGGTTTAAAGGCAGAGTGGTATAAGTTAACATCCAAAACCTACACATTTATATATATATATATATATATATATATATATATATATATATATATATATATATATATAATATATATATATATATATATTATATAGATGTATATATATATATACATATATATCTAAATATACAAGTTTTCAAGATTGACTTATACCACTTTGCCTTTAAACCATTCAAATGTTAAGGGGATACAATTACGTTATAGAGAGCATTGTAAATCGGGAAATGGCTACTCACTTATGATTGGAAACTGGCAGTGATTAACCCCAACTTTAGAAGTCCTTTAAATTAATTTAGATACCAAGTTACCAATGGTAGAATTCGCAATCCTGACTACTTATGATCCCATGAGGAGAAGTAATGTATGATGTAATGAAAACATAATCGAAGAATAAAAAAAAAGAAATAGACAATGCAATTTGTTCAAAGCAACCCAGCAAATTCTGTTGAAAAGGGCATTGTTGGTCAAAAGATAACATCCTGCTGACCTAATTCAAGGAAAACGAACTTCAAAACCTCCCTCTTTAATAAAACTACGCTCTGTTCCCTCTCTAAGAACTGAGGGTTTGTAAAAAAAAGCTCCAAGTGAATCTTCCGAAAAATTACACAACCAGACTTGGGTTATAATGTGATTATATGTGGCACTTCGGGAAAAAAAATTTAAAGGGGCGCGGGCGGCAGAATTGACTTAAATCACAAAACTCATTTACCATGTTGACTTAACTGTCCCTTTTGGTTTGAAATAACAAACATGCAAACATTAATTAATAAGATTATAAAAGAAGAAAAGGCCAGTAGATGAATGAGTCGTCATGTCTGTGTCTTATCGAATTCTGTTTTGTAATATCATTTGTCATAAATATTTTATAAATTGTTAAACCTAATTTAAAATTTAATGCAATGTACAGCAATGAAATTATGCTCATGGCAATTTAAAGTAAAATTTCATTTTATATATATATGTTGTATTAGTAGAGAAACTTTTAGTAATCATATTTTATGTATATTTTGTAATATATATTTAGTTGTATTTCATTTTCCCTTGTTAGATATTTAACATCTTGTCATTAATAAAGATTGCAGCTAGTAATGTCTAAGTATATTTTTATTTTTAATACAATAGTCATATACGTTTATTTAATTATTTGTTCCTTTTATTTTGATTATTAAATGAAAAATACTTAAAATCGTTTTTAGTTATTAATATCACCTTTTTCAATTTTTTTAAATAATAAAAAATGGATCATAATTATTATTATAACAAATAATCGAACTTTGTTCTCTTCAATATTTATGATATTATCTCAGAAATTAGACGTGTCTGGAAATACGACTGTAGGGATGTTGCAATACAACTGATATAATATATATCGGTCAATAATATTGAATGTATCGACAGTTTTCTTCGATACCACTAATGCAATCGGTCGATACCTGGCATTATATTATGTACCTACTTAATGTTATTTCAAAGTATTTCATCATATGCCTCCAGTATCGATACTGTTTTTCTATTTTATCGCATGATTCCTACCTACTTCTATTAATGAGTATTTACGTCTGTAAGGAACTAACAACCTTTCTCTTTTGTGATATTTCAACCCTAGTGTTATTCTAAGGCCAAGCGGCCACAAGAAGCGGAGCTGAGCGAATTTTTGTCCACAGGGTATGACAGCCGAAAGCGGAGCGGAATCAGCTAAGATATACCCAAGATATTAGACCTACAAAAGTTATTCTATTAGAGTTTAAGTTCATAATCTGATGATTCTGTAACCGACCTTCCTCTTGTGGCTTGTGTCGCTTTAAAACCTTATAAGATAGAGTGGGAAGATCTTATTAGATATTTCAGGGAATTTCACACCTTTTTTGATGATACAAACCATGAACAGTTTAAATACTATTTTGTATGGCTTGTCCTCAGTTTTAAATACTATTTTGTATGGCATGTTCTCAGTTTAGGTCCATACACGTATTGTCTCCGGGTTGAACAACACATTGGGATTCCTCACTAATTCCATTCCATAATTATTTTTTTCTTCTTCCATTAAAATTATTTTCTTTCACAAACTAACACCAAATTTAAAACTCATTTCAGAAAGAACGCCAGCACTGATAACTTATTTTATAATTTATTTTTTAGCTTATAATTTATTTGCTTCTTCAAGATAATATTATTGTGGTGGAACATTATAATTTCTATACAGATATTAACAATCAATTTTCATATAAAACAAATTTATAATTAAACGTATAGATTAATAAAATATTACTAACTTGACTGACTAGAGGACTAAATTCTGTATAGATTAAAACACTTCCTTTTATGGTTTTAAAAAAAGTATGGAATATGCTGACAAAATGTTTTATCTCTAATGTTTTGACGACTAATTAGGACAGTCAAATAGAGCACTAGAAATCGATAAAATTGCAAACTAACGGCTAGTTTTGATTTTTTAATATAGTTAGAAGCACTACCAGTAGTGTATATTCAAGTTTGCAGCTTCGAAAGACTTGAGCTAACTTCGTAGCACTCGTAAAAACCCGAAATAATCGCACTTATTCATGAAAAATGTTATTTACGTATTTAAATTAGATTACATTTGCTACAAGAACCAGTTGCTCTGTAGGTCTAGATACAGCCTTCCGAAAATTGGCAAATTTTAAGATTTGGTCAACTTTTGACTCCGAAATCGGGGAAAATACTCATTTTACGGGTAAATTCATATTGTAGCAAATGTAATAACCTTTAAGTTAAGCAGCGACGACTTACGACGAAGGCGCTATGGTTCTGTTCAGTGCCACGAAGTGATTTATGAATTATCAACTATCATAAAAATGGCCCAGGAGAAGTTGCTGGCCAACGACAGCACAAACGATGACGGATTACTCTGATATGCTCCGCCTTCCAAAGCCAGGGAATAGAGACGAAGCCAAGCAGTCGAGGATGCTGACTGCGACATCGTCAAAGTGGCACTTGACAAGAGCAACTCTTTTCTGTCAGTGCTAATCATTGGAGAGGATGTGGACGTCCTCGTCCTTCACAATGGTTTGGGATCGGCTGTGAAGAACTTTTTTTTCCAGAAAAGTTGCAAAAATGACTGGACGATTTAAATATTCGTCAACTTCATTCAATTATGGAGATGTGAAAGTAACTCCAGGATTCGAGTCGACACCTCTGCCCTTTTCTGGTGTGGGAAGAACAAACTGTGGAGTGCCATCCAGAAATACCCTCCAATCATCATCACAGCTGAAGTGTTCCTCCATCCTGTTTCAACCTACCAAGCCCTCGCAAATCCCAGAGCGAAGTTCCCAGTCGCTCTTTATGGAGACGACTACACTTAGGATACCCTCCAGAGCCTGCTCTATAAAATTGTTATGAAAACAACGCCTCCGCTAAGGTTGAACTCGCCCGTTTGCCTCTAATGGAAGATGGTGCAACATTCCACGCCTACCGAAGTTGAACTGGTTGTAGGTGGAAAAAGTAGCAACTCAAAGGGGATGCAAGAAGGCAGATCAGGGGCTCATTCCAACAACAATGATGAGCTAAGTGGCACCCGGGGGAGGGGGGGGGGGGGGCTTCTGAAATTTCTATCATGTGGGTGCAAGATAGGCTGCAGCGGAGGCGGCTGTACCTGCCTAAAACAGCGTCTTTGGTCAAATTTCGCCGTAATTCAGATTGCCGAAGGAGGAGAAGGCGGCGGCGTTGATGATCCACTACCTATTTTTCAAGCAGAATCGAACGAGTTCCAATCACCCATGAAGCGGGCAAGATGAACTATTCCAACCATATCTCTTGTAAAAATGCATATACTGATATATCAATAAATAAAAATGTTGATTTAATTACATTAATATATTTAATTACATGTATTAATTACATTAATATATTTAATGTGGATGTATATGGGTTTTACTTTGAAACTACCTTCAAACCGTCGTGAGAACTCAACGAGCAAATTTACGAAAAATGCAGGTTTCCTATTTTTTATTTTTTTATTTTTAAGCAGTGAGAGGAAACTATGAGACCTACAGACGGCGCTCTGAGCTTAAATAAATGCTAATTACATTTATCCAATAACATCTTTTTGCTACAACATTTATCCCTATGACTTTTCCAAAAAAAAATGAGTATTTTCCCCGTTTGGGGGTCAGAAGGTCACCAAATCTTAAAATTTCACTTTTTTGCAAAAAAAAATTGCCAATTTTTTGAGGGCTGTATCTTTGAAACTATTGGACCTACAGAGTTGGTTTAACTTGTAGCACATTTAATAATTTATAAAAGTGAATAAAATGTTAAATGAAAAAACTCAGGGTAGGAGATATAGTGAAAACGCGGTTCGTGGTTTTTCGAGTGCTACGAAGTTAGCACAGGTCTTTCGAATCTGCAAACTTGGATATACACTAGTGGTAGTGCTCCTAAAAAGATTTTAAAAGAGCAGAACTAGCTGTTAGTTTGTGATTTTAATGTACTATATGACTGGCCTAAATCTCCATGATTTTTTAATAATTTTTGGGGTTATTTAAAATTCGAAATATCTGAGTATGCACAGGAAGTTTAATCGAAATTGGTTAAAATTTTATTTTAAAGATATTTTGGGTAATTTAAAATCTGGATATAAATAAGTCAAAATTCAACCCTTAAGCCATAGCACCTCTTAAGTTTGAAGGACAACATCTCTACACTTACAACTAGCATTAATTGCTTTTTTTATATGAATAATGCTTTCGAATATACCAAATCTCATCGACTAGGCTCCAAGGTGGAAAAACACACAGGAAAGGAAAATATATGGACTTGAAAGACTTTATAACACAATAAATCAAACTCTCAAAATTGATATTTACATTTAATTACAACTAAAATTTTGGCACTTCACAGTTTTAACACTTATGACAAAATAAAATTCGTCAGTGCTTTTATTCTCTTAAGAACCTAAGAAGAAGAGGAAGATAATTACAAGTAGTTATATAAACCATCTCCTGTTTCCAGGTAAAATAATTATTATAACTTTGATAATATTTTTAGTATTTTAGATATTTGCTGCTAAGTTTACCGAAGATAATAGGAGCATTATGATCATTCTGTTCTGAAGAAAGCTAATTTTTCAGCTTAATGTTTCCAAATTCAAAATTTACTAGACAGAAACGTGTTTCAGCATTTCTGTCAAAATTTTTCGTCTCTTGTGTCTGTCTGTCAATATATTTACGATTTTTTTTCTTTTTTCACTTTATTGTTTAACACATCTACAATTATAAACATGTTATGAGTGTTAATGTTAATATCGTTTGTTTGACATGTTTAACACGTACAAGGAAGAAGTCAAGTAACTACCCCTTTTTGGCGTGAGGATTACATAGAGGATTACAAATTAAATAAATAAATAATAATAATTAACATAGATAAGAGGTGAAATGAGATACTAATTGATTAAATAATTATATAAATGAGATATAGTAAATAAGATGATAATTATAGTTCATTATCTATTTATACACCAATAAAAATTATGGAATCTCATCAGTATAGCCATCTTTTGTTATTCAACAACGAATGTAGATTCTATTCCATATACATCACACTTATATAAATATAAAGAGGTAAATATAATTATATAGGCAGGACAACATCTGCCGGGTTTAGCTAGTATTTTATATTATTACTGATTTTAGTTAAAAACCTTTTAACTTAAATTTTTTCTTAGAAGTTTTATTTAGTAGGTTTTTCTTATTTTAAAAATGTGAATACTTGTTATATCATTAAATGATAGAAGCTAATGCTTTCTCGGTTAATAATGTTTTATTTCTTAACTACCAGCGAGAGAGTAATAAAATACAACAGTTTCAGAATAATGGTTTTTAGGATGATTATAAAATTCATTTTTAACATTTCAATTTAAGGAGTGCAGCCGCAGGGTTATATCTTATCAAAGCATAATATCATGTTACATGAATAAACTTTTGTTTTTTAGAAATAAAAAAAACAAAACTTAATTTATGTAATAGAAAATATTCTAAAAATGTTTTAATTTATATTGTTCACTTATTCAAATTATTATATTTCAATATTTTTATTTATTATACATGTATTTTACCTTAAATATTTTCAACCCGAAAGATGAAAATCGTAGCTGTGACGTAGCTCTGTGATTAGGACATAGCGGCGTCAATCTAAGGTTCAGTAGGTACGATGGCTGCCGTTGGAATTAATGTTATCTGTTTTCCTCCCTTCCTCTTGAATTATAACATTTTATTATTGAGGTGACGTTTAATAACCAAAACAAAGTTGCTATCAGGCATTGGAAAAAACTCGGTTCGAGACAACTCAGACAAACTTTCTCATATGTGAATTCATAATTATTTAGCCCAGTGTTTTCCATCCATTAGTTTTCGAGTTTTCGTAGGTAAATTTAATTATAATTGAACATTTCGTTAACGCTCCTCGGGAATCGAACCCGGACTCTCTCCGTCCGTGTTTAAAGCCATTTTCTCAGAAACTAGATTTTTATCGGGTAACGTCTTATTTCGTTAGATTCATATTTAAATGGACTACATTTTAAATTTTCTTAATCAAAATCGTCGGAACAGTTTTAGAGATTTTTTTTTCAGAGTTTTTAAAGGGTAGCGCCCCCAAATTTGGAGCTAAAATTCATTTCTCGATTTCACCATGGGTATGATTTTTCTGAACATGTATGCCAAATTTCGTCAAAATCCGCCCAGCAGTTTAGGCTCCAGGCGTCTGCCTGACTAGACAGACCCTGCCTGACAGACAGTGCCTGAACTGCACAGACAAGACAGACGACAGACATTTATTAACACCTACTTTTTTGTCTCAGGGGACATCAAAATGAGTAAATCCATTAAAATCTCATAATCAAATTTTCGCGCCGTCGCAATACTTTCTCTTTATATGAGAAAGTAAAAATACAGCCGTGAATCTTATTTCATTATTGTAACAAAGTCGTCTTAAAGCAAGATGGTAGAATAGAGAGGTGGGCTCATTACCTAACAACGGAGGGTTCGGCTGACCCAAGCTTTATCCTTTCTAATAACTTCTGTGAGCAACATGATAATGCCACTCATTGTAAAAGAAAATATTTTTAGTTTTTGATTGATTATGGCATTGTGAATTGTTAATTGAAAGAAAATAAAATCAAACCAAAAAATAATTTAATAGAAAAAGAAAAGGATTGAACAAAGCAGTTAAATTTGTTTCGACCTTTTTCATATGGTAGCAGATTGCGTGTGGATTACTAATCAAGTAGTTAATTAGTAATCAAGTAAGAGTTATCAAGTGTTTGAAGTTATCAAGTGTTGGAAGTTATCAAGTGTTGGAAGTTATCAAGTGTTTGAAGTTATCAAGTGTTGGAAGTTATCAAGTGTTGGAAGTTATCAAGTGTTGGAAGTTATCAAGTGTTGGAAGTTATCAAGTGTTGGAAGTGACCAAGTGTTGAAGTAATCAAATAGAATGGAAATATCAAGCCTGAGGAAGTCCGACAAATTAAAAGAAGGTTGGTAGAAACAATAACTCTTACTAAAGAAGAATTAACATCTAAAACCGTGAATAGAATCATATTAATAAATATTGAAAATAAAATCAAAATTAGATACTAGGACAGACATTGATATGACAAACAAAATTACTGACTAAACCAAACTAATGCTAATAATTATAATGTAAAATTAGGTCCTTTACACTGAGACAAATTTGAAGGAGATATACTAAAATGGACAGGGTTCTGGGATTCATTTTGTGCGGCCTTAGATAACAAAAATTCATTAAAAGAAATTCAAAAATTTAATTACTTAAAATTGTACTTGGGTGGCACAGCTCTTGAAGCGATAGAAGGGCTACCACTCTCAAACATTAACTACAACACTGCTAAATCTATTTTAATAGATAGATTTGGTAATTCTCATTTAATCGTAACAACTCTTTATAATAAATTAAGATTATTACCCAAAGCCCCTAACTACACACCGAAAATTAGACAAATTTTAAATGATATTCGTGCATCAGATCTCTAGAATCTTTAAGTGAAGACCCAGGACAAACATTTTTAGTTCCCCTTATCTGCTCAAAAATTCCTCCAACTCTTCTCCTAAAAGTCAAAGAAGAGATGGATACATCTTCTACTAAACCAAGTGAACTAATTAAATTTTTTACACAAGATAATAAAAGCCCGAGAAAAAGTAAACTTTATTACAAAAATTTCTAAACCAGAAAATTTGGAATTTAAAGAAAAACATCAATATAATTATTATCATAAAGCAAAACCAATTTCAGTAGATGCCCTCCCTTCTACCTCACGTGACATCACTTGTAAATTTTGCAAACAAAAACACTACAGTGACGAATGTACAACTTATACCACGATAGAAAAACGAAGAAACAAGTTAAAAGGATTATGTTTAAACTGTTTTAAATCTTCACACATAATAAAAAATTTGCTCCTCCACAAAACCATGTTATCACTGTAAAGGAATAAAAATTCGTCATTCAAATTTATTTCCAAAAAAGTTTAAATAAACAAAAACTGTAACACACCAAAAACAGACTGAAAATACTAGACCAGAAACCACATTAACCAGTTTAAAAAAACAATAAAGATGAACCTAGTATTTTGTAACCTAGAATTTGTTTCGACCTTTTTCATAACTTCTATACAATTAAACTAACTTTGTATTAATTTTTATCAAATTTATTGATTTTTTTACGTTAATTGCCCTCTCGATCACATATCATGTTGAATAAATGTTTAAACAAACAAAAACCTACGTTACGATTACAATTATCGGTCATAGACACCCTTCCGGAGCCCGCTCTTAGGCGTCCGTTTTAGGGGCTTTTTCGGGGGCGTGTATCTTTTTTCCTATTCACTTAAAAAAAAACTATTTTTTCCCTTTTCGCGAGACCTACAAAAAAGGTCCTTTGCGTCGGACCGCTGCTGTCGACCGTATTCGAGTTATGCGGAAAAAGCGGTTTTTCGGGATAAAAACAAAATATTATTACTGGGCTTTGAAAACTAGTTTATATTTCTCTCTACTAGATTGCAGTGCTGGGATAGGTAAGATATAATTATATTATATACTTTGCCCATTTTTTTTTGTAATTATAAATTAAATTAATGGTCTTTATATTATAAAATATATTGGCCAAACCACTTCTGATGCTAAATTTTAAAAAATAATGCAAATTATAAAAAGATAAAACAGTCTAAATGAAGTTTGTGTAACGTAAGTTCTCGATAACATTTTACGCCTTTTTGGGGGTATATAGTTATACATATTCTTTCAATTATTTACACATTTTCATTGTTTTGTTGTTTTATTGTTCTTTGGTCCTCGTTTTGCTCTTGTTGATTCGTTTTGTCTTGGTGGTGGTTGTTGTCGTTGTTTGAAGGGTTGTCGGATCACGGTCTGTTCTGACTTGATAGTTCTTATTTGAATTGATTTTAAGCTTAATTACTGAGTTGGCAATTAGCTTGCGGGGTGTATAACGGCATTGGGATTACGTCAAATATCATATATATAATAAAAGGGTAATTATCAGTGATTTGCTAATAAATCTAGAATTCGAGGTAAATATTAGTATCTCAAGAGTTCATCCTCAACTTAAATAATATGCCAGGTGTTAGTTGTACAGTCGCTTATTTTAACAACAGCCGGATTAAAACTAATTCATGCCCTACCACTTCAAGTATTCAAGTATATTTTAATTTCCCACGGGATCCAGAAATAAAAAATATCGATCCAAAGATGTAAGCGATCCGGTAAATGGAATCCTGATTAATGTCGCGTTTGCTCGGTTTACTTTACAAATGAAGATTATGAACGTGATCTGAAAAGTGGACTATTGAATTTAAACAAGGCAAAAAAATTAAAACCAGGTGCTGTTCCATCGTTACTTTTTAACTAAAATCGCTGTTGAACCCTCAAAGTCATCTAGAGATACTTGTTTTGAGAAAAGGAAAAATCATAAATTAACAAATGATATATTAGAAAGTAATAAAACAGAGGACCTCAAAAAAACTAGTTTATCTTCTGAAATCCCCCGCCCTCAGTCAAACAGTGCAGCCAAATTCTTGGTAACTATTGTGACGTAACTATCATGACCGATTGCTGGGACAATCCTTTTTTATTTAACTCCCGACAAATTACATCGAAATTAGAAAGAAATTATATTTAGTATAAACTACATTATATTTCCCATCCAGGCACATAGTTAGAAGTCAAAGAAAAATATTTTTTGAACATTTTTGAGCATGATAACTAAGGTTAAAAGGGGCTGGGACGAAACTATCGTGAGCTTTTAGAATATATCAATTTAAATTTCTCCTCCCTAAAAAGAATATTTAAGAGTCTGACCACACCGCAATGATGAATTTAATCTATAGAAAAATGTTTGTGGGATTGTAGATTTTTTAATTATATGAGGAGTGCAAGTAATGAAATATTTTAACTCGCGGACAATGAAAGTGCATTTTTTTTTAAATGAGCCATATTAGGATCAAGAAGTTATTCCTTCAAAAATGCGAGTGATTAAAAACGGCAAAAAAAAATTTAATATGAATCACCTTTAGCTACATTTATTTTGGGACTAAAAAATAGCCGTACTTCGTAACTTACTCTAAAAATAAATAAAAAATAGACTGCCAATTAGGGTGGCACATAGCTTCCTCGCATTATCATGTACTTAATTGTTATATTAACATTAACGTTATATTACTTTATTGTTGTGTTGTTATTTTGTAAAAACTATTAATAGTTTTTAACGATCTTTAACACATCATAGCGGTGTTGCTGTTGGTTTTACTAAAAAATTGTACATTTTTTGTAAATTTGAAAAAATGTTTGTCATATTGAATAGATGAAGTTAGATTTTTTTCCCGACCTAAAATTCCAATTTTAAATTTGAACGCTTGAACGGATAACGTTTTCCAACGAACTCTTTCTGAGCATTGGTAAAATGAACATGTCTACCAAATTTCATCAAAATCGGTCGACATTTACTCAAGTTATCGCCACACGTTTCAGGATTCGCGGACACACAGACCGACAGACAGACAGACATGAGACCAAAAATGTTCCCCGATGTCTAAAACGGATTTCTGTCTTGGAATTTTTAAAATCGGAGGCATAAAACATTTTCGTTCTGAAAAGTAAACGCATAATGCTTCCGTTACCTTCGGTAAGCTCTAATGTTATACTCGTAAGTGAGAGTTATTTTAAAAACATTTCAGCCTATTTTAGAATTTGCGAGAGTTATAGCGTGAAGAATAAAAATATAGTTTTTAACTGACAATAAGAAGAGTTATCCAGTGTAGTATGTAGCATAGAAAATTATGTAAATAAAATTCATACAGAGATATAGTTTAAAGATATAGACAAAAGGTAGACTGAAGCGACTTATGACCAAAAGCGAGTTAAGACCAAATTAGTTTTGAGAAATCACTAGTATGCTTGTAGGTATCCTACAGTTTTACCCTTAGACCATGATGAGGTTACAAAGTTGATTGTATGGATAAGCTTGATGATAGTGACCAACGAATGTGGTTAAACTCTTCTGTATTAAACTATAGCTATTGTTGTTTATGATAATAAAATGATCAGTTCCACTCTTTGAGTTTTATTCACCACTATAAACAAGGTTAAGCAAAAACCATGTGTCATTTAAGATTTTGGTTTATTGCAACCTTGGCCATGAATTACCTCTGAGACATACTACATTTCAAAGGGAAAATAGAATCGGGATAGTGGGTGTAACAGTAAAGGCATCAATGCTAAATATTGGGACAATATTTAAAATATATACACACCTATTGCGCATTGGACTATTTATGACCTACCATCAAAATTTGATTATGATCGAATGAGTAGTTTTTAAAATATGTTCGTTCGCAAACATTTTTGACGAAGAGACAGACACGAGACTGTCCGAAAATAGATATCTATCGTTTTGTCCAACATTTGTTTTTCATACCAAGATATTTTACTACACGTCTGATTTTAATGAAATTTGGTTGGTAGGTCATAATAAGTCCATTGTTGGTCCTAATATAAGTTTCAAACTTCTGCGCCAATTGGTTCTCTTCCATATGTCCACGAACTTTCTTTATTAACACCTACATCTTAAAAAGTAGTCCTCTGATTTTTATGACATTTGGATGGCTTGTCGAAAGTAGCCGCAGATTAATTTCAACCATCTGCACTCATTACATTTTTCTTAATTGATACTTTTATTCATGTAAAAAATCAAAACAATCAAAAAATGCAACTATACACAATAGATATGTGTATAGTTGCATAAGCCCTTTGGCAGGCCTAAGCCTTCCACGGGCTGTTACGCCACGGTTACTAATCAATAATCATTGGTTGTACACTACATTAAAATTAAAAAACGCACAACGCGAATAAAAAATATGGTTGGTGTCGTTAATATATTTCATTTTTATGTTTTTTTTTATAAATTAGTGAACATTTAAATTTAAAAAAAAATGGAATAGCAATTTAAAAATAGCAATTGTAAAATTTATCTGCATCGCTTTAATGAAGTGTAAGAGTCAGCGAAGCAAATGCGTAGGTAACTAATCTCAAAGGCTTACCAAACCATGTTCAGTGGGCTTTGTCGTGTGTAAATCCAACAATTTCAATTCTAGTCCGGATATTTAGCATTGATGCCTTTACTGTTTAAGATAGAATCTACCACCCACTATTCTGATTCTCTTTGCCCTTCGAAATTGAATATGCCTCGAAGGTAATTCACAGGCCATGGTTGCAGTAAACCAAAAACTTAAATGACACATAGTTTTTGCTTAATCATGTTTATTACTCAGGCGTTTGGAATCAATTCATACGTACTGGTGTAAATAGTGAAAAAACTCAAACATTAGAACTGATAATTTTATTATCATAAAAAATAGCTACTCTTCAAAAAAAAAAAAAAAATTAAAAAACTTTTGCTGGAGACTATAATCAATCTAACTCGTTGGGTATATTATAATATTATCGAGCACACTAATAGTAGATTACAATTATCGAACTTATTCATGAGTAAGAACCCATGAGTACGTGCCCTATATCTCGACAGATACAACAAATTTGTGCTAAAATTAAGCAATCGATTGTTGGTTAAGATTCTTTTTGCGAATTAATAACACCGACCATTTTTTCCCCGTATTTTTTTTTAATAGTTAACTTTACCATTATGAAACAACATCGATGTATTTTTATAAATATGACGCTAAAACAAATTTCATTTTATCATTTCTGAAACAGAATGCAAATGTTCAAAGCAGCCTCAATTGTGGGAGAGCTTTGAAAACACTTCTGGTACTTTTAAGTCATTAGCGTTAAATAAAGTCAATATAATAAAGTAGTCATTAGACAAAAATCCGTTTCAACCATCAGGGAACATTTTTGGTTCCGGGTCAGTCTGTCGTTCTGCCGCTCAATTTTTGGGAACAACATATCTTAAAAACCATACGTCTGATTTTAATGAAATTTGGATGGTAGGTCATAATTAGCTCATTGTTGGTCCTATATAAGTTTCAACCTTCTGCGCTCATTTGTTTATTTTCCACATGCGCACAAACATACTTTTATTTACACCTAAAGCTTATCTGATTCGTATGAAACTTTTACAATATATCTGAGGCAGAAAGCCTCAGATTTATTTGAGCTGTCTGCACTCTTTATCTTTAGCTAGATTGATACTTTAATTCATGTAAAAAATCAAAACAATTTGATTTGAGCAGATTGACAGATTGAAAAGCGGGGAAACAACAAGCAATTCGCAGCCTATTTTTTTTTTTTTTTTATTTATTATATCACTACGGTGAGAACTTTTTGTTAAGTTTAAGTTACCATTAGGAAACATTGGATAACATTTTACTAATTCAATATAATGTTATAAGACAGTTAAAGAATCAAATGACTAATGAACAAGAATCAAGTAAAATGTATATGCACACACGGCCACAAAAAACTTAATAATCTAATAATAATATTGTATCCCATAAAATTAACAAAATGTGAATTTCAAAAAATATATTTGAACACTTTTAACATATTTGTTTGTATAAACAAAGATTCAAAGATGCCCCATTTGTTTTGTTTAAATCTACCTCAATGGCATTTTAAAAAGTAACAAAATGTTTCACCAACAATATACTCTCGAATATTGATTATAAGTGGTTTGGCATATCCCATCTAATTAATCAAAATAAAACTCCACTAGAAATGTGATCAGAATAGATTTCTTACACATTTATTACAATATGTTTACACTTAGTCGACAAAAATAAATATATCCTCTTGCTCTACCACCTCCGTTGGAAATGACAAGTCACAGCTGTGTGGGTTAGTGTTGCCATCACAAAATAATATTTTTTACTAAAATTGCATACAAACGCAGTTCCTAAATATATTTGTTCCCTCCCTCCCCTATATACGAGTATATAGTGAAAGTACTGTGATGGCTCAAATCTCAACGTTGATGGAGTACACATTTTGAGGTCTCTTGAGTCAAAAAAAGGTTTTTAAAATAGCCTGCAAATTATTGCGAGTTTGGCACTCACATCCTATTTTGAATGCTCAAAGGTAAGTAAAAAGTTGCGCCAATTTAAAAGCTCTCCATTCCCTGTATTGAATGTTGAGTGTTTGGGGTTCAACGATACTAAACCTTTTTTTCAATGCCTAAATTTCTAACCGAATCAACTTCGATAAAATTGTAGCGTATTTAACAGCTTAATTTGAAACGTATTTCGCTAAACGAATGAGCTACTGCATATATATTTTACGAGTTTTGATTTAAGTTCAGCTCCTCCTGAGATCTCTGAGGTAATAGGCACATCCAAAGAGATATAACTTTTCTCGGAGTGAGCATGATGTCTTGAGAGTGGGTTGCAATTCGAATTTCATCCTTGTTAGCATATTGACCACTTGTTAAATACGGATTAAATGTATATCTCCTCTTGAAACGTAGGTGGTTGAGTAATATATCCAGCAAGTCCATCGTGTAAAGGTAAAGTTCTCAGTTGCTCTAACTCTATACAATCTCATTCTAGCCAGAGTATTTATAACTTTTTAAAACATCCACGTAGATAGTACATTATATGTTTTACGATCCAACAAATATACGAAACGGACTTCTTCGAACCTCGTATTATAACTACTAAAATCCAGAGCCATCGTTATTGCTAGTCACATGCAATACTACGTTGTAGCACGTTCTCCTCTTAAGCCCATAATCTAAAATTTTCGTCTAACAATCGAAGCTTTATTGATTTCTACTGTACGAGTCCTGACTGGGTAATAAATAGGTTTACTAGGTTTATTAATATCCAATAATTTATATCCTGTAGCTACCTTTGGCGCAAATAAATGAATGACATGAGTTCGTACAGTGGTATTATCGTTTCACAAAACATTACTATAAGCTCAGTCAGCTATATTACACTCAACTTGTACAATTTGAACAGGTAATATGTCTACAATATGCCCAGCTTCAATTTTTTCATTACAGCGTCAAAATGTTAAGAATTGACATTTGACATAACTTGTATTTATATAAACTTGTTATATTTACTTTAACTTGTAATATTTATTTAAATAATAACTATTTGAGTTCGTATCCATCAAATTTTTCATTTAATCAGTGTCCTTAATTTAATGGTAAAAATTTAATAATTGGAAATTTCGTGTGATGGCTATACTTGAAGCTAATGGTGTGACAGAAGTAATGCAGAAGGAGGAAGCTCAAAAATCCAAGGATATTAAAGAGTTCAAGAAATTTGATGCTAAAGCAAAATCAATAATTATTCAATGAATGGTGATAAACATTTGGAATACATTAAAAATTCAAAAACTGCCAAAGAAATGATTGAAGCACTAGAAGCCATTTATGAAAGGAAAAGCACTTTCTCCAAATTATATCTACGAAAAAAACAAAACTTTTAACCTTAAAATTTAATCCCGAAAAGAAGTTGGAAGAACATTTTGTAGAATTTGACGATCTAATAAGAAAATTGGAGACTATTGGATCTAAAATGGACGAAAGTGTGTTATCTTCTATTAACTATGCCAGAAAAATTCGATACTATCATAACAGCTACTGAGACGAAGACTACTGGTGTTACATTGGAATTGGTAAAATGTTGCCTTTAAAAAAAGATGCCGAATTAAAATTTAAAAATAATTCAGAAACTATGATTCAAAATGAACATTTAATTAGTCGAAATCGGTCAAGAGACAGTAAACATACATCATATCCGCCCAAGCCTTTTAATAATAGTAATAAAAAGTTTGAAAAATAGAAGAGGGAAAATTTCTCAGGAAGAAACAATTATACAGATATATTATAACAGATATAATTATGTAGAAGAACACATGAAAGTCAGCACAAGAAATTTTAACATTTATAGTAATGAGTACACCTAACTCAAAACCAATATGTGAGAAAATTCAATTTATCATTGACTCAGGTGCTAGATAATTTAGTATTGGAATCAATGGAAAAAAAAATAAATAAAAATACCTGTGGTGAATTTATATATATATTTTTTTTTATCAGGTAAACCTTCAGGAGCTTTTATGTATATATCCGTACTTAAATAACCACTTAAAAATGCTGTTGGTGCATCAAATTATATGATTTCTAAGTTCCTTATGGCAGGTTCTGGAGTGAATCCGAAAAAAACGACCAAAATCACAGACACAAAATCACAGTCACGAAATCTACCGATGACGATAACTTGAGTAAAAGATGACGGAGTTAGTTAAAATTTGGTACACATGTTTATTTTAGCAATGCCCAGGCTGAGTTCGTTGGACAACGTTATCCGCCCAAGCGTTCGCGCGCAAAGCTCGCGTAAACGTAAGCTTTAAAAAGACGGGAAAAAATGTTATTAAGGAAGCCTGTTCCTTGATTTATTTTGTTTATTTTTATTATATATCAAAATGTCACTTCGATTTGTAAATATAGAAAATATTATCTCGTTCTTGTCGACAATATTAAAATTATCGACACTATTAAAATTCAAGAACACCTTTTTTCTTCATCACTGTCTTTGCGAGGGAGGCCGAAGGCCGACCGAGCTGTGGTGGGGGGCGGGCGTGCCGTTAAATTTTGCTCAAAATAGGGGAAGAGGGGTAAATTTATTTCCATTTCTTAAGGGTTCACGGGGTCCGTGAAAAAAGTTGTGGTACATGAACACCAACTTTTGGTGGATTTTTTCATTTTTTCTTTTATTTTCGTTTAAATTACTAAAAATGAGCTTGACCAAACATTAACGGAATAAAACAAATAAAATACCGAAATAAAGACCGCTATATTTTGCCGTTAATGTTTGGTCAAGCTTCATTATTTCTAATCTAGTTCCTACTTTTGCCGCTAGGGAGGGTTAGAGGTTGGAGTGACCTTGGAAAGGTCAAAAGTAGGAACTAGGGCCGGGTAAATGAGCCACCATATATACACTTGCTGTCGGATATTAGGGGATCTTATAAATTACAATAAAATATACACATATTCCTTTATATTTATTTATTTTACACATTTATACACAGAATACAACTTTCTTTATTTTTAGTAATAATAGTTTTAATTTTATCTTGCCTTATTTAGAACTAGGAATATAATAAAAAATACATTATTTATTTTTTTTAGTTATTTGTTTATTTTTAAAAATGACATATTATACACAGAATACAACTCTTTCTTTATGTTTACATACAGTAGTTTTAATTTTATCTAATCTAATTTTTAACTTGTAATTTAAGTCTACGTTAAGATCCAGTATTTCTTTTTCAAACCAGTAATTAGATACATACAGCCCGTCCAGATTTTCAAATTGCAAAATATAGCGGTCTTTATTTCGGTATTTTATTTGTTTTATTCCGTTAATAAGCAGTCGTGTTCCTTCTTGTAATTCTTCTAACCTACGGCATTGTGTTACTTTAATAACACCTTTTATCACTTGCATAGTTATTTGGTTAATTTGTACTACATCTTCTTGGTTATAAGATCCAGTATTTGTAGATTTCCACACATCCGTAAAATATCTAAGTCCCTCTACCTTAGGGAATGAGTTCCCGTTAAATGTAGTAACGCCATTGGTTTTAAATGTTAAAAAAGGTTCTTCGGTGGCTAAACTTATTATATCCATCCCATTAAATGGGGTGTAAACGTAACCTTCTTTTGTAAGTTCTTCTCTATTATTGTAAATATTTATAAATGCATTCTTCTGGAATCCTTTTAAGAAGTATATATATTTCCATCTTTTTCTGCAAGTACTCCAACATATGTAAAAGTTCCTTTATTGTTTACAGTAAATGCAGAAACATTATAAACACCTGTTGTGTCCAAATTCTTCCATAAATTTTTAAAGTAATTAGTTAACCGATCTTTTGTCTCTTTAACCATCTTCTCCTTCTCCTGTAGCTCTTTGTATTCTTCTTTTATAGAAATGGTATTTTCCAAAAACTCCAGTTTTCTTCTTTTTAAATCCACCTCTTCCAACTCCAGTTTCCGTTTCTTTGCACATGCTAGGTAGATGGTAGACAATGGTTTAATTTCTTTAACTGTATACGGCAACAACTTGTTGGTTATATTAGTTCTTTTTCTTAATACCTGGGGTATAATATTTTTCGAGGAAACCAATCCACAGTTCTCGAGACTTACATCTTTCGATAGTGTAGAAAATAAGGTTGCAGATCTCGAAAAGAAAGTTTCTCCACCCTTAATGTAGCACTTTTGCGTTACAGTCACATTGCCTTTATCGGACACATCTTCCAAAATCTCTATATAATTAATCGGTAAAAAGTTAAAACTACACGCGGATAAGGTGTAATTAATTAGCTTCTGTCGCCCGTCTGGGTTGTCCGGTAATGTAACTTGCACACCAGTAAACTTTCTTGTATTCCTGTTCCCCCAGTACACGTACTGTAAAACATTCTTAAATACAAGGCAACAACTGTTTTGTAGACTATCTGCCAATTTCGTCCACATTTTAGCAATTGACACGGAATAGAATGGAGCACTTTGGAAGTAAAGTTTACTATTTTCTAACAAATTTAAACAATCTTCTAGAGGATCAAATACATTGCCTGTTTTGTAGTTATCTCCAATACTGTAGTTATATATTGTTGCTTCCAACCTGGTAATTCCATGTTCCTTAGCCATGGTAGATGAAAATGTCTCCTTTAATCGCTTATCTGGACAGTTGATAAAGTCAATAATATGGTTGCCAATCTGCTTATTGACTCCTGGACTTGTAATTTGACAAACAAATTTGTTATAGATCTTTACTCTACTATTGGAATTTAGCCATGTTAAACAATCGATCCCCACAGTTTTATCGTTATCCACTATTACATTACTGTTTTCCTTATACACTCCTTGGTAACAAAAGTTGTGATTATTCGTCAAATAACTACACATTTCCATCTTGTTAAATACTCCAGCAAAATCTTGCGTAATATCTAAATCCATAAGGTAGAAATCTTCTTTTTGGAGTTGTTTTAATATTTCCGGCAATTCTTCTAGCAGAGTTTCCAGCTTGACGTCTGCCAATTCAACTTTATACGGGACACCAATTGGATTTTTATATTTTTTAAACATATTTTCCATACCTTCTTGTCCGGCAATTTGCATAATCCTCTTAGCCATTTTGTTGTTACTTTCCAGACGAATAGGAAGTTTCGCTTTGACTCCATGTCTAGCAGAAACGAATTTAGAGAATTTTCCCCGCAAGTATAGATTGTAGGATCCGCAAAAGTCTTTCTTTAAAAATTGTCCTTCGCAATCTACAAGGTCACTGATTTTAACCAACATTATATTGTCACAAAACGGTTCTGTAATCGGGGTAAAAGAATTTAAATTAAGACTGGAAAGCAAGTGTTCGCAGTCTGTATATTTTATATTACCAACATCTGTAATTAAATTATTGTTGTCGAGATTTTCTAATAACAACCACAAACCGAACCTCTCGTTAGTTGGTTTGATTTTATTACCTAAGAGCTGGGTAATAGTGTACACTTTAGAGGAGGCCATGTTAACTGGTTGAGCTACTAGAAACGACTAAATGAAAAACTCAAAAGTAATATTTGTGCTACCACAAAAATAGCTAACGTAAGCAAAAACGGTTATTCAGACTCAGCATATTCTGTCACCCCACATCCGGTTCCAATATGACACCTGTGTGTAATTGGAGATGTTCATTTACCCGGCCCTAGTTCCTACTTTTGCCGCTAGGGAGGGTTAGAGGTTGGAGTGACCTTGGAAAGGTAGCTGAAACAGGGTAGCCGAAAGTATAGTAACCCTCCTTTCTTACCTATATGAGTATAAACTATTTTAGACAAGGTATTAATAATTATTCTTAAATTTATTTATAAATTTTTTCCAGTAATTTTCCAGATAATAGTTTTATTTGTTAAGCCTTAAATACCCCCACTACTATATTATTTATAAGTAGCTGTATGCGCGGGACAATTTTCAAAAATTATAAAAACAATTATAAAAATATATTAATTCTAAAATGACAATTTATATTAGATATAAATAAAGCGGGAACAGGCCTGAATTCAAAATAAAATATCATATTTAAACTATAAGAAAGAAAAAAGAATAACAAGAGAGAAAGAAGCTATTGTAATACCCCGGTAAAATGATTTAATTCAAATTAAAATATCCTATTTAATATTATCTGATTTCAAAATTAGACCTGTACCCCTCCATATGTGTGTGCGTTTGTAAACAAGCGGTAAAATGATTTAATTCAAATAATAAAAACAAAAAACAGATGTTTGTATTAGCTAAGACAAAGAAAAAATATTTCTGTTTAAAATGAAAAAGAAAATAAAAAAAGAGAAGGCCGTTAAAATAATATGTAAGAGTGAGAAAGAAACTATATATATATATATAGAGGTGTAGTTTATAATAATATTTAAATCTAAGTTTTCTAATTCATTAAAAGAAATTTTAACGCTGAGGTCAGCAATATCATAGGCCGGCTGGAACGAGTGTAGGCTGGGAACTAGGTCAGACTACCGCGTGTCGGTAACCTCCCACTCCCCTTCGAATCGTCCAGCCAGTATGACACCCAGGCACGTGCCTCGCCTTATATTCTACTTCTGGGTTGTAGAATATCAACTGGTTCCGTAGCTCTGTGGTAGAGCGCTGGCTTCACACCCAGTAGGCCCGGGTTCGAATCCCTGGCAATTCACATGGATTATTTACGAATTGTATCAAGCGATATGGCTTATATACTAACTCTAGGTTGTGGATTATCAATTGGTATGCTGGTGTAGTGGCTAAGGCGTTGGACTCTCACCCAGTAGCTCGGGGTTCGATACTCATCAAAGGCACAGCTTTTTTACAGGTATTTCTCTACAAGATGGTGGACCAGGATATTCGAAAAAGGACCGGGAGATTTGAAAATTAAACAGGACCGCGAAATTTGAAAAATTCAAAAACCAAGATGGCCGACACGTGACGTCAGAGGGTGGTACACCTGGAGGGTGGCAGGGGGTGGCAGACCTGGAGGGGGGTGGTAGACATGGAGGGGGGTAGTGGGGGAAGGGAGGAGGAGTGGGGGTATGACGTAGGGGGTCAGGAGTGGGGTTGGACTCAAGTGACATATTACCTACTCAAGTATCGAAAATCGAGTCCAAAGTGACCTACGGTCAAAAAGTGCATTTTTTAAGCACTTTTTGTTAAATAGTTTTTTAAAAAGGGTACAATGTATGACATTTTTTTGGTGGCCTTTTTTAAGCTCGCAAAGTTGTACCGAAAAGTATACGTACTTTTTTCCCTCGACTTACCCCCGCGTGGGGGCTTCATCGGGAAATTTTTTTTTCACCGATCAGAAAAATTACAAATGGTACAGAAAAGACATGCATGTCTTTTTAAAGCCCTTGGAAAGTTGACAAAAGTGGTGAAAAATATTTTTAAAATTTTTCATGTTTCAGATCTTTTTTTGGGAAAAAACACTTTTAACGAGTTATTTTTTTTTATTTGTTTTCATGGTTGGCGTATCTCCTCCTAGGGTTTTCAAGGTACCGAGTTGGCGATTACATTTCTAGATAGAGAAAATAACCGTGATTGCCCCGTTTTACTTTTAAATTTCAATTTCCGTGTACTTTTCGAGTCATGGTACCTTAAAGTCCGGGGTACACGAAGGGTACACGGATGGTTATTTTAGGAGAAAAAAGTTGACTCTTGTAGTAATTTACACGGGCTAACTGAATCCGGTTTGAGGGGTAAGCGCAAACAAGTGCTTCGTGTACCTTTAGTGAAGCGAAGTTATACGGCACACTGGAAAGTGTAGAATTTTCCTGAAAAAATTCGATTTTTCGAAATTTTGAGTTTGGGCGCTCACAGTGTCGACTTACCCCCGCGTGGGGGCTTCATCGGGAAATTTTTTTTTCACCGATCAGAAAAATTACAAATGGTACAGAAAAGACATGCATGTCTTTTTAAAGCCCTTGGAAAGTTGACAAAAGTGGTGAAAAATATTTTTAAAATTTTTCATGTTTCAGATCTTTTTTTGGGAAAAAACACTTTTAACGAGTTATTTTTTTTTATTTGTTTTCATGGTTGGCGTATCTCCTCCTAGGGTTTTCAAGGTACCGAGTTGGCGATTACATTTCTAGATAGAGAAAATAACCGTGATTGCCCCGTTTTACTTTTAAATTTCAATTTCCGTGTACTTTTCGAGTCATGGTACCTTAAAGTCCGGGGTACACGAAGGGTACACGGATGGTTATTTTAGGAGAAAAAAGTTGACTCTTGTAGTAATTTACACGGGCTAACTGAATCCGGTTTGAGGGGTAAGCGCAAACAAGTGCTTCGTGTACCTTTAGTGAAGCGAAGTTATACGGCACACTGGAAAGTGTAGAATTTTCCTGAAAAAATTCGATTTTTCGAAATTTTGAGTTTGGGCGCTCACAGTGTCCACATTTCTTGACCGATTTGAATTTCGATTGGGGCGCTCAAACCGTGCACTAATACCCTTTAGTTTAAGACCTTATTATTTTAAAAAATCTCCCTATTTTCTGAGAAATTGAGAGTAAACTTTTTCCCGACTGCCGTGTCACGTGACTTCATTTTTGGGATTTTATTTCTTTGCCGCATATCATTTAAAAGGCCTTGAAAAGTACTTCAATTTCATGTTGATTATTTATTTTTTTTTAAAAATGTACGAGGGGTTACTTTTGTACCGCTTTGTACTTTTGTTTCATGTAAAAGGAGTGAAATAATTTTTTTATATATTATTTTATTTCTTATTTTTATTCATTAGCTTAAATAGGCTTTTACATTGTTTGTTTTTTAAAATATATTTTTGGTACCTATTGGTACAGGGGTACAAATGTGCTTATTATACAACCCCTACTTATGTATATGGTTGGAAAGCTCTCGATTAGACCTTTTAATGTAGCTATGTAGTATTTCGTATTATTTTCATTTTTAAAGGGGGTAACATTAAAAAATGTCCTTATTTAGCTGCAAATACTTACAAAAAAAAAATGAAAATAATTAAATATATATAAATCAAATTACAAGTCCAACATAATACATTTGGCTGACCACTAGACGGACGCAGGCTGGCCGTAGGCCAGCCGAGCCCGGCTAGTTAAAAGTAAAATTGATTTGTGCTGACGGTTTTTTTTTTTAATTTATTAGGTATATTATTATAATACTGCGTACTTAAGCCAAGAAAAAATTCTAACTTCATCTATTTAATGAGGCAAACAACTTTTTTAAATAATTTTTTTTTAGTAAAACGAACACTGAGACTGTTATGAAGTGGTAAAGATCGCTAAATTTATTAAAGTAGACCTAAACGTTTAAAATAAAGAAAACAACGTTTTTACCGATATCATCCGTTCTAACGTATAACGATTTTAATAAAACATCTTAAATATTGTCTAAAGTACAATTGAAACAGGCATGTAAAATTTCAACCTGATACAAGCAGAAGCTTTAGAGTAGGGAAGAGATATATTTTATAATATTTTAAATTAGTAGGCCGGGTAGGTAGAAAACAGTCTTATTACAATCCAACATCCTTTAACAAACATATTCTTTAACTATAAACTCATCATGATCAAATTTTTCTTATATTCAATATATATTTATTGTAAGACGCTTGCTTTAATGATACAAATAATGCTTTTCTTTTAATTTTGCCTTAACTCTGGTAGGTACAGTTAGTTCCTTTTAATTGTTTCTCTTTTCTAACTCCGCCATGTATAAGTAGTTAGCAATGTATACGTACTTAGCAGTGTGATTTTATAATTTATATTTAATAAAAAAAATGTAAGGAACTTCGTTCTTACCGGGTGTCCCGCGACACCTCACGTATTTTTTTTATTGATTTCATCTAAATCTTCATAGTCACTATTCCAAGATATTACATTTTTAGATTCTGCCTTGACATCTTCTTTATATGATAATGTGTTTTCATCAAATCTTACGTCTATGGCATTAATAATTTTATTTTCTTTCGGTAACCAAACTGTACCCATTTGGGCACTTCTTTACTTTAGCACCCCCCTTGGTTCTAAACAATAGTCTGCCCTACTAAAGTCTCAAAGGTTTGTGTGTTTGTCACACCAAGACATTGAGATTCCCGGGGCAGTTTTATATTTAATATTCCTTTATCTTAATAGTTGATTAGACTAAGGGATATGATCACAATTATATACTCAAGTGTGATATTCCTTTGTCCCAAGGTACATTGGAATAAATATTCCTTCTTGTAATAGTAATTATGTAGACTAAAGCATATTATTCTACTCTGTATATAGGGGGGTGCTAAAGTAAAAAAGTACCCCTATTTGTATTATATCCAACCATTCTAGATTCTTTAGCCCATTCTTCGATTTTTTTATTTTTTTTGGTAATTTATGAGTCTAAGATTTACATCCAAATACTCTTGATTTTGTTAAGTCCAGCTTACCATACCATGTTTCTGCTGGTACTCCACCATTTAATACTTCTGTTGGGCTCTGATTCATTTGCCAAGCGCAGCTTGAATTGCTCCACCCCATAAAAGCTTGGGTAAACCTGATTCTATAAGCACTGTTCTGGCTTTGTCTATTAAGGTCCTGTTCATTCTTTTAGCAACGCCATTTTGTTGCGGACTATGAGGAATGGTAGTTACAATGTTGATTCCCTGAGAATAGCAAAATTGTTTGAAATCATTCTTTACCGTTGTATTATCTTATTCTGCAAGTTTTCTGATTACACTGTGCTTTTAATTCTTTAATGTATCCAACTAAAACTAGCTTCTTTTTTATATTCTAAAAGATATACGTTAGTAAAGTGTGAGTACTCGTCAATAATTGTTTGGAAATATTTAATATTTGGAAAATATTTTTGGTCATTATTTTCAATTGCTATATATGCCTATGAATTGCTATACATATGTCAGTATGAAGGAGTTCACCCATTCTGCATGATTTAGGATGATCTACTCTTTTAAACGGTGATCTTGTGGCTTTCCCACGTAAACATCTGTCCCATTTCTCACTGCTTACTGGTAAATTTAGTAATTTTAAGCCTTTTCTGTTTAGATGATCTAGTCATCTAAGCCATAAAGTTTCGTCTCTAATGTTTAAAATACTATTAGATTTAATTGTATTTTAAAAATTAATTGCATATAAGTTTTCTACCATTACACATTCCAAATTTTAGCTCCATATTGATAAAAGTTTTTTTTTTTTTCCTGATGATGTTAATTTTCTGACTGATAGCAAGTTTATACTTAACTTTGGTACAAATAATGCTTCTATGTTAATATTAAGGCCATTATATTTCACTCTCTTACTAAGAGTGAAAATAAAGCCAACCTTGTTTCTTGACCACGAATACTTTTCGATCGGCAATTCTTGAAGTTGACTTCATACTTTAAATTTTCAATTGGAACGGAATTCCTTATGGCATGTTACAGCGTCTGGAGCCCGGGAGTGAATCCGAAAAAAACCACCGTCACAAAACCAACCGTCACGAAATCGACCAATGGCGATAACTAGAGTATATAATGACCGATTTAATTAAATTTTGGTACACATTTAATTTTACCAATGCCCAGGACGAGTTTGTTGAACGTTATCCGCCTAAGCGTTTGCGCGCAACGCTCGCGTAAATGTAAGCTTCAAATGTATAATTGTTTTTAGGACGGGAAAAAATTCTAACATCATCTATTCAAATGAGACAAACAACTTTTATACATATTTTTTTATTTTTTTGTAAAACACCGACTCCGCTATGAAGTGTTAAAGATTGCTAAATTTATTATGCGGACCTAAACGTTTAAAATAAATAAAGAGAACAAGTTTTTATAGATATTTTACGTTATAACGAAACGATTTTAATAAAACTTCATACACATCGTCTAAAGCATAATTGAAAAAAGTATGTCAAATTTGAACCTGATGCAAGCAGACGTTTTTGAGTAATGAAGTGATATATTTTATAATATTTAAATAAAGTAGGCCGAGGCGTAAGGGAGTTCTGTTCCTTCACTCTACAACCATTCTCTTTAACTAATCGTCATGATTAACTTTTTTCTCAACGCTCAACACTTATTTATTACAAGACGCTTTTCAATTATGCCTTAACTCCGCTAAGTACAACGTAGCTAACAAGTAGTCAGCAGATAATGATAGTATAATTTATTGAATAACTGCAGTGATTTATGATACCGTTAGTTATGCTTTAATATTTTAGTCGATACAATTTTTTAAGTTCAAATAACTTAATCCACTTAAAGAATTTCTGATCCTTTACATTAAACGCTCAACTAATTGTTAAACGCTTATTTTTATTGACCAAAATAGTTAAAGGTAAACTGCGTTTAATATTATATATATCTTCAAAGAAAAGGAAAACCTTGTAGACCGTCTGTTTCTTTTTATCATCAATTTTCCATTAAAATTGCTGAATGGCTTTTGAAGAATTTAAAAGACGTGGCAAGTTGAGGATATATTAGATGAAATTCGGAGATCACGTGATTTCTCCATTCTCCACACCTTATATAAAGGATAAAAACTCCATTATTTCCAAGGATTTATTCTAAAGACCACGTGAAAAGGGCTTCTTTACTATTAAACTAGGTAATAGAGAGAAAAAAAAAATAATAAAATAAATAAAAATGTATAATACGATCACGTAACACTTTTTATCAGGGTGGTGAATACTTACTTCAAAATAAGTTCAAGCCCTTTACAAACTTTTCTCCTATTGTTATTTGATAACTAGAAAGAAACAATAAAAAAACTCTATAGAGCGGAATATGTTATGAGAGTTTAAAATTTCTGAAGTATAAATGAATCTGAAAATTACATAAGTTGAGATTTCTGCCTTTTCGTTCAGTTAGATTTGATAAAAAATCTGGAAATATCACCTTGATAATTATATGATAATATTCTGTCCATTTGAGTGACACATAGCTTCCTCGCGTCCTATTTATTGGACGATTAGTCAACTGATATATGGCTCTGTTTTGATTCCCAGTTGGTTTGCACTTGTTAATCAATGTTAGATTTGCGCATATGGTTAAAATTATTAGGCCCATGTTTGTGGGTGGGCTACTTTTAATAAAACATCTAAATTTCTTGAAAATCAGATGAGTACTTAGAAAGATATAGGTGCATTAATTATACATCCCCATAAAAACAAAGTTTTTATTATCCTGTATTTATGCATTTTAGTTGAGTGAGTTATCAGAAAGTTATTTTGCTACTTGATAAATTGAGAATGTTTTATTAATGAATTGTGAATGTGTTAATACAAATTGAATGTATTCTTATTGGTGCAGAGGCAGAGTCTATGTGACAAGTTTCAGCTTGATTGGATGACTGAAAAAGGGTTAATTAGCGCTTCAAAGATTTTTCTTTTCTTTTCTTTCTTCTACAACGGCGAGAGACACACTGTGTCCTTTGTCTCCTGTTCCTTTGTCCTCTGTTCTCTGTCTCTGTCTGAGACACACTCTGTCCTTTTCAAGTTGTCGCTGCTCAAAAGTACGATTCTACTTCGATCTTACGATGATCCCCCTTCTTCTTTGTCATTCTAAGCTGTCCCAGGTATTCCGACCTAAACCTTTGTCTTAGTGTGGTCTAATTTGGTGTCTATACCTGAGTTGACAGTTCACGGTGTTAAAGTCTATTAAATCTAGGCCTGGGGTCCCGGTTTCTGTCATGTCCTATATAAAAATATTTGGTGTAAAAGTAATTAGTTCATATGTGTCGTTAGAAATGTACGTTAGGTCGTGCATTAATTGTGGCCTCACTGTCAGTCAAGACAGTAAGTAGTTTCTCATAAGTTAAAAACGCGAGTGTCCTAGTGCTCTCGAAGGTTCGATAACATCACTATAGTTATCTTACCAACCTCTTAATTCAAATCCTCCTTCTTCCATCACTAATGTAGCTTGTGATATATATTCTTTTAATTCTTTCACATCGCCTACACTCGTTTCAAAGTTATTCAAATAAAAAATGTTAAAAGTTTGGAAATAGTATTAGATTTGTACCTTAACACCCATATCTGATTTCTTTCTAATGTTAATTTTAAATGTTTTTGTATGACTGCGTTTAAGTGGTAAGGACTGCACACTGGTCCGAAAACTACCTTGGCGTGCCTAAAAATAATTGGTTTGCCTTCTTTATCGACCCAAAAGAATCTAAAAAAAAACTAATAAACAAAAAAAATTAAACTAAATGTAATAAATCAATATATCCGGCACTTACGGTTCCGAACATCCTACGTTATCGTCACAAAGTCTATTTAAATTTCTACTTTGTTTATGAACATGTCAACTTAAATTCAGTGTGAAAGATTGTTTTAGTGTGAAACAATTAGTATAAACCCAACTTTAATTTGTATTTTTCATTCACACACGCGCATTCAGTGTGTGAATTAAAAATAACTTCTAGCTTAATCATTTTGATTTATCGTCTGTATTTGCTTTTGTAGAAATGACACACAATTTATCTAGATAATTTAATTTCAATTTAATGCAAAAATAATTGCTGGTAACGAACGTACACGTGGCATAATGCCATGCTTTTATTATTTAACATACGCCCGTTCGTTAAACCAATTTTATCATTTGTTCGCTTTGATTTATTTTCCTTTTTTTTAAGGTGGTCCTTTGGATATATTTTTCAGTCCCATAATTTAGGTTCTCATATACTCAATGAGTTAACATAATGGTCCTTTGGGCCGGATATAACCGCGTTCTCAATTTGGATTTACTTTCATTGTTGACCCTTTCTATTACTTTTGATAATTTCGTTTTACAATTAATTTAAGTTCTTTTTTCAATTATCATTTTCTTTTCTCATTACGTTCATTTGGTAACGGAAACATATACATATATAAAAATGTAATTGATCCATTAAATTAGAGTTTAAAGTAAAAAATATATGTAGTTATAAGGTTTATTGTTTATGGGTTTACTCTTTTAGACAATAGTCGAATTTTATACATTTAGGGTTATTAATATTATAATTGAGTACCTTAGTATTCTTATGTCTAAATGAAAATGCATGTTTGTTGGAAAAACAAGAATAATTCTCTTTATTTACATAGAGTGACAGAGAGAAACATAATATATTTACAAAAAAAAACATACATGAGGCTGCTCATTTATAATGAGTTGCTAAATACACAGCTTACTAAATCAATCTTTTAACAGACAATAACTTATTAAATAGTGCAAAATACTTTTACAACAAATACTCTAACATCAAAATACTTTTAATAACAAATACTCTAAATACTACAGGCACTTATATAGAAGAGGACCCCCACTTTATTTGGGGATTTCCACCTGAGTAGAAGGATTTTGATTCCGAGTTGACCTATAATTGTCTACCTGGTTGCTAACAATTGTGGACCTATTGTTGTCCTTAAAAAAAACTTGCATTTTTTTCATTAAAAAATACAAGTTATTCTTTATAATATATTATACATAAAATAACTTCATTTTTTTAAATAAAAGTTATTCATATAAAAGTTATTCTTATAAAAGTAATTCCACCAACACATTGGGACCTCCAATTACTATTTCATTCTTCTCAAAATACATTGAGCATATTTATCGAAAGAAATTATTCCAATCTACGATGGTATTCCTAGACACCGTGCTTCCATCCTCTCTATTGGGTTCCTCAGTCGTGTGTGTGTCTCTTGTCCAGATGTTACCTAATATAAAAACATCCTTAAGACGCAGGTGGCTATTTTTGAACCAGGTATTCTTGAAAAAACCCTCTGTTTTCCTACAATTTTTCTTTGTGCGTCTCCATTTTCCGATTTTATTCCCATCCGTCTATGTGACATTTTAACACAATGTCCCACACTCCACACTCTGAACACATCTTTTCTCTTGGTAAAATTCCCATTAAAAATGCTACCCTACATAAAGCTGCCCCAGGTTAATAACTTGTTGTGTTTTAAAATAATTATTTTCAATTGTGACATTGAGCATTATGAAAATACATAAATCTTTAATGATAAAAGTTTACAAAAAAAGCTTATTTAAAACACGGCGCAGTCGCAGTCGTAGAGGTGAACTTCTCTGGATCTTTTCTGGATATATTCAAAAAGAAAACTATCTAGTTTAATAAACCTGACCCTCTCTCACTTTAAGGCGATCTAGGTAATAATTTTAAACAATTCAAGGTAGGGTGGACAACTATTTATCAACAACAACAAACAGGTATGTGGACAACTATTTATTGGCCACAGAATCAAACAAGAAGTCGAAAGCTGTTCAAGTGGCCCGACAAAAATCTAGTGGGTAAGGATACATTTTTATAAGTCTGTTTGTCCAACAGACAAACATGAAACTTTCAATTATGTCAATCTTGGAAAACCATGGCATCCCGTAAAATATAATGCATATTTTAAATTTGTTTACGTGCAGACAATCTGATGGAGGTAGAGACCCTTTTGGTAAATTTTTGGCAAATCTAAAAAATCTTGTTAAATCAGGAAATAGGCTAATGAGGATTCAAATAGAACTATAGGAATCACGTCAAACGTTGTCAGAAAACGGGTGTTCCGCGATGACGCGTCATTAAATAAAATAATTTAATATTACACAGCGGTCGAACTCCCTAATTCAAAATTAAAATTAGTAAATAAAAAAGACAATTTGACGGCACAAACAAATCAAATGTCATTTGGAACAACAACAAAGCCAACGTCGCAGCAATATTAAAAGTACAAACTTCAATCAAACCTCCCTTTTCTAAGTTGTTTAAAAAGAAAAGAGGGCACTTCTTTAGATGGTTACTCCACTATATTTATTTACAAAAATGGGGAGTAACCAAGGATTCTTTAGTTGGTTACTCCCCTAATATTTAAATTTGTTATTGTTAAAACAGAATGCAACATGGGAAAATAAGTATGTATATTGAAACATCATGTATTATATAAATAAATTAAACTAACGAATACACGTCTATGTGTCCTCGTTCCAACGTGAAATACCGACCCAGAGGGCCCTAAAACGTTCTGACGGAGGGAAATCACGCCTCCACAGAAAATCTGATATGCAAGAGGAGAACAGCGCTCTTGCCGTTCCATACTTCCTTTTGTGGTGGGCTTTGAACTTTTGCCACGTGCCCTCAATGGTGTTGGTGTGTGCACCTGATACCGGATCAACAAAATTTGCCGAATGATTCACCACATAATGGCTATATCCTTCTGCAACAAGAAAGGACAGCACAGTGTGAGTATCAGTAGGGGTCCCTTCAGAAATTCATGAAGATTGAAAGAAATTAAATTGGATAAATTGGAGAAGTATTAAGTAAAATACGTCTAGGTAGGGGGAATATGGTAAATAAGTACCTGGCAAAGATTCAATACCACCGTAGCCCAACCGTCCGATATCACTGTCGTCCCAGGTAAGACATGTTTTCGGAGTATTGCCTGAAGAGTTGTGGCATCTCTCTGGTCAACAGGTTCGATGAAACATCGGCCACTCCCACGTTCTACTCCGCCAAAATACCATTGTTCTCCTACCTTAATAAGCAAGCAAAATAAGATCAATCTCAACCTGCGATACATGTGTGAAAGAGGTTGAAAGTAAAATAAAGTTTGGAAGCACTTACGAGTCAACCGCAATTGTATATTACTCCTTTAGATTGGTACTCCCCTATGTGTGTTTAGAATTTAAATGACTAACTAAATAGCTATTTAGACAAAATCATGTTCAATCCAATATACATTGGGACATAGAAATATCTGTTAATAATTTGTTAATGATCACCTGAAAAAATTGCAGTAGTCAACTACTGTAGCTTCAGACGGTCTGCTGTTATTAGACCGCTTTAATTCGTGCCTAATTGTTTCATGAGTGTAAGTCCCAACCGTCCACAGATAGCTCAGCAAAAAGATGTCCTTTAATGGCAGTCGGGAACGCTCAAAGAAAGTGCCGGAAAGTGGGCCTAATGACTTCCGGCACCGCTTTCTAGGGCAGCAGGTGGGGCTTTCTTCTTCTAGGGCGCTTTCTAGGTTCCATATTGGCGACTGCCAACAGGGGGCCGAAGATGCATGGCTCGTCCGCATCCTTCTCCAGGGCATAGTCTGGTTGCCGGGAAAGCTCCAATTTCTAGAAAAAAAGAAAAAGCAAGAGAATAATAATTAATTATTAATTTTTTTTTTAGTATTTATGCAATAAAGATCAGTAATAAAAAACCTTACCTTGCATCCAGCGATAAAGTCCCCAATTGTCGTGAGAAGATATTATTGCGTAAACATCCCGCAAATTCAACTCAATCAAAGCATCCATTGTCTAGTTGTAAAGAGAAATAATTAACGTAGATTGTTGGTTTTGTCACACTTCAACGAAATAATTAACTAATGAAATAATTAAATAATGTCACAGTAATTTGACAAATGATTTTTTAATAAAATATACAGAAAATGAAAACTTGTCAAGGTAAAATAAAAAAATAAATCCTTGGTTACTCCCTCGGTCAAAATGGTCTAAAATTAATTTGAAACGATTTTGTAAACGAAACTCGGCAATTATTTAGATTGTATTTTTAAAATATAAACTAAAAATATATAACTATTAAAACAAAGAGCTGTTTAGTCCAATATAAATTGGGACAAAGGAGTATCACACATCTGTTTATATTAGGGGAGTAACAGTCTAAAGAAGATTACTCCGTACACCTTCTTTAGATGGTTACTCCCCTCATTTTATCTTTATACATCTTGTCTTTCCCCCTATTCTTACCCAGACAAAAGCCCTAATGCTTTTCAACATTCCCAAAAACGTTTATTGGGTGGAAAATAATAATTTTTTTTTGGAATGTTATCAATTCAATATATAAATTAGGGGAGTAACAGTCTAAAGAAGATTACTCCGTACACCTTCTTTAGATGGTTACTCCCCTCATTTTATCTTGAATTTTATCTTTATACATCTTGTCTTTCCCCCTATTCTTACCCCAACAAAAGCCCTAATGCTTTTCACCATTCCCAAAAACGTTTATTGGTTGCAAAAATAATCATTTTTGGAATTTTATGAATTCAAATTAACAAATTAGGGGAGTAACCAATAAATTTTAACAAAGGGAGTAACCAAATAATGTAAACACAGAAGAGTAACCAACTAAAGAAGGTTATAGGGGAGGCATATTCATCTAAAGAAGTGCCGAAAAGAGTATAGGCCATACACACAAAATGTCTGGTTTTTACTGAAGGTTTAGTACTGTACCAAATTTCAGCCGTAACATCCAAGTCTACAGTAGGGCTTCGATTTACTATAAGCGCTGAAGTAAGAATCGCTTCTCCCTACATGTTAGGCATGCATGCAGTTGAGATCATGGAAAGTTTTATTCATTCTTTCTGCGAACCCGTTCTGCTCGGGAGAATAAGGGACAGCTAAATCCTGAATCACAGAGGACTGAAACAGAATTCTCTTAATTTAGTCGACAAATACTCCTTATCATTATCACTTCAAAGGCGAGATATCTTTAGGCAGAAAAAAGTTTCCACATAATGGACATATTGTTTAAAATATTGTAACGCTTCAGATGTATGCCTTAGCAAATAAACAGCAGTAAAATGTGTCGATAAACGTTAAAAAATATTTTATCTACAATTGATACGAAATATAAACATTATATCTTTGTTTAGATGCGTAGAAAGTGATTATATACGTACTTGCATTAATTGCGCATGCGCGTCTCATAGTTCTGAATAATTCCTCTTCTTTAACACGCTAGCGCGGTAAAGAAGAGGAATTCTTCAGCTTTACGCACGATTAGCGAGTTTGTTTACACTTAACAAAACTAATTTGCTGTTCTTTTATTAAAGTAACTGTTTATATCGAGTTTTTAGTGAAAAACAACGAGTGAATCAAGTGACTTTGACGAAAATGTGGAGAATAATAATCCTCCAGAAATAATTAATTCGGCAAAAAATACAACTAATGAATTAATGCCATCTTTATCAAGAGAGAGATACGAACTTACATACAGCAAGTTTATTGGTTTCTGTATTTATTATTTAAATCTAACAATCGTATATAAAGTACGGTACGCAACTCGTGCGAAAACGGCATTTTGCATTGGTCGTGTGGTTTACCCTCGCTGTCGCTCGGGTGCAAACTCCACACTCGCATGCAAAATGCTACTTTCCGCACTCGACGCGTAATGTACTATTTCATTTTTCATAGACTCAGGGCCACAGATATCAGTGTGAATGTTTTCTAGAGTACGTTTTGGTAGTTCAGTTCTAGTATGTAAAGGTAGCCTCGACTTCTTGCCCGTAACACACATCTCACATACTCCAGGAATATAAGAGTTTAAGTTCGGTAAAACCCTCACACCATCAACCATATATTTCCAACCTAGGTCTTAAAACTAGAATATCCAATGTACCCAAATCTCTCATGCCACAGCTTAACCAAATCAGCACTATGTAAAGCTACGTTAGTTGAACCTACCAGAGGGCTGTTGCTGTTATCTCTTGGAATTATAAAATTAATTTTATACAACTTATTTCTCCTGCTCCTAACAGCAAACAAAATATTATCTTTTTTAATTTTTATTTCAACATCCTTAAAGGAACTGTGAACGCAGCTTGTTAAAGTCTTTGAACTGGCAGTAAATTTCTATTGATGTTACGGACTAACAAGACATTGCTCATTGAACCAGGGATATCTTTTCCGTTAACCGTTAACACTAAATAAATATGCCCTACCATATTATTTGCTACCAGGGACTGACCAGCCTTTGCTACAGCAAAAGTAACTTTGTTTTTTAAACAAGAAAGGGAGGAAAAATATTTTTTACTTGAAACCAAATGCTCTGCTGCGGCAGAATCGACAACCATAGAAATATACCTGGAACTATTCGATGCCATATAACAAGCTTTATTTTTCTGAGCCATACTGCATTCGCTCTGCAACTTCTTTCATCAAATTCTTGCGCACTGTGACACTGAGTTGCTTGGTGCCCCGGTAAATTGCACCGAAAGCAGAGTAATCGGCAATCGCCTTCCTCGACCTTACACAAATAACCATTTCCACTATTAAAAGCTGCATCTGTATTATCCGATTTTTTTCTCGAATTCCGTGGATCTGTGTTTACTCTTTTTAATTCGTCGTCCAGAAGTCTAATTTTCACAACATTTAAGGAATTTTTCTGCCAACAACGTTTCTAAAGCAGTGCAAATATTAGCAGGTAACAATAATTTGTTTGTCGTTCTCTTCCAACTTTGCGCAGATTTGAATTGATTAATATTAGCTCGTCGAATTGAACAAAATGCTGCTCCAATGGCCCTGATTTCAACTTAAAAGTAAATAATCTTCTTTGGATTTTCATTTGAGATATTATTCCTTTCATTTTAAACGTATTTTCCAGTGCCTCCCCATTGCCTTGGCACTATCTTTACTTTTCACATATTCGCTACGTGATTCAATCAGCTATGCACTGAACGATTAAAATATAATACTGAAAACCTTTTTTCAACCATGCAACAAGTTCTTTTGACTTTAGAGGTTTGGGTAAGACTAAACAGTCGTACACATAATTTTCTTTTAACAGAAGTCTTACCCGAAACTGCCAGTGGTCAAAGTCCTTCCCACAGAACTGCTTTATTCCATTTTTTTTTTTCAAATGTTCTGGTCCCCATAACCTTTTATAATTTTTGGTGCTCAAGAATATTTTTATTTAGAATAAAAATGTGTATAATAAATTATTAGACAGAAAAAAACAAGTTACAGGTCAGGATGTCAACAATATCTTTTGAAGCTCTCATCCAACGTTTTGAAAAAAGTAGCCTTCAGAAGGTCTTTAATATTAATTGCAACTGTGTGTTCGCATTTAATATTCAATAAAAATAAATGTAATCCCATTAGGCATCTCTTCTATAAACAACCACACTCACCAATTCACACGTGATACTATTCGTCCATAATAGGACCTGGCAGTTTCCTGTCTTTTTACAAGCAGCTTAGTATTTGTTAAAAAAAAAAAAAGAAACTGTCACATGTTAACAGTAATAGTACAAATGAACAATGCCTGGCACATTTTTCGCTAACACATTTATAATTGCCATCTGTCACGTTATACTTCCAATCCCTAATGATTTTACATAATTTTAATGGCAATTTAGTGTCCACATCTATTTTTTGTTTTACTTAAAATCTTTATTTTAAAATTGTATCATTATGTCTTATGTTATATCTTCATGTTGTGTTGTAGTGTGAGCATTGGTCCAGTGATACGAGTGAGGAACTATGGCCACACTAATTGGCAGCTTTTTTTTTTTTTTTTTTTTTTTTTTTTTTTAAAAAGGAATAAAACGTATTTTAAGAACTGTATAGAAGATTATCACACCAGTTTCATAACCGAGAACACAATTTATTTTTCTAATGATCCGAAAGAATCCTAATATTATGGAGATAATTACAAAATAACTGGTCTCACAATAATTAGAAAAACTTAATCCGGAGAGTCTTAGTCTTATTTACAATTCAATTAGCTCTGGGCCGGGAAAATCATGGAAATACTTTGATACTAATCGAATTACTCTTTAGGAGTAATACTTGAAACTTTTATTATTACCAGACTTGAATTTTCTCCCAATTCTGTTGGAGTTAACAATTAGGTTTCATTCTTTATCGTCTATAGAAGCAACATTATTCTATAATTTTTAAGTAAAAGCAAAATTATACTGTTTCTAATTCTATAATTTCATATACATGAATAAGAATTTGAAGACAACTAATCAATACAAATTATACATTTTCTTATTAAACGTTTTTTACGATCTCATAAATGAAATATATATATGAAAGAAAGTTATATGATTGTTAAAAACTGAGTTAAGAGTGTCTGTTGTCTGAGCAGACGCTAAACTACATGGAAATTTTGATGAAATTTGGAATACCTATTCAGAAAAATTCCACCCCTAGATAAAATCATGAAATTTATTTTAACACAAATTTGGAGGCGCTATATCCTCGAAATCCCCGGAATGAACGTGGAAGAAATATTTGTCTCAAAAACGGTTCAGAAGATATTGATTAAAACATTTAACTAAAATAAAAACTATAAGTAGTAATTTCGTTAAGGTAATTGTGGTGGTATTTCTGAAAGATCAGAATTATTTACTAACATTTTAAATCTCAGTCCGGCTGGTTTAGGTAAATTTGCTTTCTTTAATAAAGCACACAACAATTTGGATTTTGGACGAATTTTGACACTGAATTTTCTGGAAATCGGAAAAATTTAAAACTCGGTAGAAGTAGGAGTAGAGGCTCTTGCTCTTCCCTAGATGCCGGTGGTGGCTCATAGGCTTCTGCAATTAGGCTGTCACTTGGACTGGTTATAAAGGCTCCCGTGGCCAGTCTTATAAAGATATTGTGGTTCGTATCAAGTTTCTTTAAATGGACCTCCCTTGCTGATCCATATATAGCACATCCGAATAAAGTTTTTAGGTTATTGATCAAATGAAATCTACTTTTGCTGATAATCGAACAACGACTGTCAACAATCACCGGGACACTTTTTAAATATTTTTAATAATAATAATTTATTAAAATTAAATAATATTGTATTATTAACTTTTTTTTATAATAATCTATAATTAACGTTTATAATAATAATAATTAAATAAAATTAAATATTCTTGGACTTAAATTCGGTATCACTCGAATTGTTTAGTTTATTTATTATTGAATTCAAATTCAAATAAATTATATTATTTGGGCTATTGTTGTTAGGCACTGCCCTGTTCTATTGTTTTGCTTATTGTACACCTTACCTGATAATTCAAAATATAATATTATAAAATATAAATGAAATACTTTTCCTCATTTATTCCTAACAACCAATTTTCTGTCTTTAAATGCTTGTTAGATGTGTGGGTGGTAGATGGGAGGAGAGAGTTAAACAAGATCGACTCATATTGCCGACCTTGATCGGAAGTTATAGTTTCGGGGTGCCGAACCTAGCTGTTTGAACCCCAATTTGAAAAAAAAAACAAGTTATCAGTTATCAGCCACCGCTTCTGCTGTTATTTCAGCGAGTGGTATTGCTTCCAGCCATCTCGTGCTTCTGTCAATACAGGTAAGAAGATACCTGAAGCCGTTAGATGGTGGAAGAGGCCCAACAATATCGACATGAACATGCCGGAAACGTGGTGCGTCCTTCAATTCACCGCTCGGAGTTCTTGTGTGCCGGTGAACCTTATTCTTCAGGCATTCTAGACACGTTCTGTCCGACGCAGCGATATCCTTGTTCATACTTGGCCAGAAAAATTTACTTTGAATCTGCTTTGCCGTAGATCTATGTCCGGGATGTGACAAACTACTTATGCAGTCAAAAACTTGTTTTTTTAAATTTCGTGGGACAAATGGTCGACTGTCTTCAGTGCAATACAGATTTACTATGGTACCTGGAATCTGTACTAATTTCAATTTTAGTGTAGCTCTGTCGTCATTTAAAAATGTCTGTAGGTCAGTGTCGTTTGTCTGTAATTTAGCTAATTCCTCATAATTTATAGTTTTGCTTGAAAATACGGTCTCAATACGAGAAAGACAGTCAGCCAAGTCATTTTTGTAACCTGAAACATGCCGTATGTCCGTTGTAAATTGGCTGATAAAATTTAGATGACGAATTTGTTTTGACGAGCATTTGTCTAATTTTTGTTGAAATGCATATGTTAGAGGTTTTTGATTCGTTAACACTGTAAAGATTCGTCCTTCTAATAGGTGTTTAAAATATTTTATTCCTTCGAAGATAGCAAGAAGCTCTATATCGTAAGTGCTATAACGTTTTTTGGACGTGGACAATTTTTTTGAGAAAAATCCCATAGGACGGGAATGGTTTTCTGTTTCTTGTGCTGTAACACTGCCCCTGTAGCTACGTCAGACGCATCCGTCATTAGGGTAAAAATTTTCTTCCCATCCAAGTTAGATGTTAAATCTTGGATATGGGGTAGAGGGTACCTATCGGGGATCAACACTGAATTGAGACGTTTATAATCTCCGCAAGGTCTCCATTTATTGTTCTTCTTTCTGAACTATGCAGCGGACTTGCACAACTGCTTCTTGAAGGACGGCATATCCCTTGCACAATCATCTCCTCAAAAGCCTTCTACTTGTTGCAACGTGGTAGGATCCAAGCGACGAAACTTGAGGAAGATGGGAGGTGCATTTGTTCGTAAATGGTGAGTAATGCTATGTTTGCCAACTTCTGCAAAAACTGTTTGTTCATTCACTAGTTCCGGGTACTTCTTCAACAGTTCGTAATTCTTGTCAGCTTCGCGAACTGCACGAATTGTAATTGGTTTTTTTTTTTCGGGATGTCTCTCCTTTAGTTGAAATTTTGGCAAGGCTATCAGTAAGATACGAATTCTTTAAATCCAGACCAAACTTACTCAAAAAATCAGCACCGATTATTGGTTTTGACACCTTGGCTACGATGAAAGTCCATTTAAACTCACACCTTAGACCAATATCTAAGGTTAGTGTAGCAACCCCGAAAGTTTTGATTTCTGAACCATTTGATGCATAGTTTGATTGCGGATGGTCGCTTTGACAGTTGGAGGTTAGGTAGAATGTCCGACAGATCGGCTCCCGAATCAATTAAAAAATACATGTTTGATTTTCTGTCCTTAATAATTAAGTGGCTTCTAGATATTCCCGTTAGTTCCGCCGCAGGTCTTTCCTTACTATAAGAGCAAGGCTTGTTACACTTTTTTGCTTCGGCTCCAAATTTATGATGGTAGTAGCATTTACCTCCATATCGTTGTGGCGACCTTCTAGATGAAGATCGTTTTGAATTCTGTGGTCTTTTATAGTTCCGTTGATATCTTCGGTCTTGGAAGTGTCTTCCTCGTAATTGAGCAACTTCAAGCTTTAGTGACGCCAGCTCATTCAAAATTTGACTAGTTGCATCGCTAACTGTGCTGGAAGTGGATGGTCTGCTTTCCACCGCGCTAATTGAGTTGCCACCTGTCACTTATTCGGTCAGCCATTCTTGCAAGAACTGTCAATTCGCCTTGCTTGCCGAAAGAATAGATTGTGTATTGGCAGGTAAGGCGTAGTTTCTTATCGTCACTATCCGAAAATGCGGCTATTAGAACAGATTTTAAGGTCTTATATTTGTTTTCGAGTGGGGGTCGAGCGACGATATCAGACACGTACTCCAAAATTCCCCATCTAATGATTTAATTAAGTATAAATATTTGGTATGGTCGGCAGTGACATGAGAGAGTTCGAATGATGCCTTGGCGTTGCAAAACCAGAGCTCGGGCTTACTTCTCCAAAAAAATCGGTAGTTTTACTGCTATCGTAGCCACCTCTACTGCTTTATTTTCGGTATTTGAATCATCTTCCAAATCGAGTAAAAGAATTATTCATATTTATATTGTTTTTGAAAATACGAAAATTTTATGTCAAAATAAATCAAATTAATCGTAATATGTTACTTAACTATGCGGGATTCTTCCGTATTCTTCAACTTAATTAACTTATTATAAATTATAAAACTCTTTTACGATGGCACAAGAACAAAATATATTTCATTTGGTTTTTTTATGACAAGAAAAAACTGTGTGTCAAACAAAAGTTACTAAAAATTAAATGTATTTGCAACTGACGTTGCAAATGCATCTTCGCCACAGATGTATTCCATTGTTACGAAATTTATATTACATGTATAATATATTTTTGGCATAAACTGCGTGGCTCATTATTCCTCAAGAAGACCCAGGGGCTACCAAATTAGTGTCCTGCTGTTGTAGGAATAGAATCCATCTGGAATAATCTTGTCTTTCAGTAGAATTTCTGTTCTCTTGTAAGGTGTACTTCTATAGTCTCCTTACTTTATAATTAATCTTAAAGTGTTAACGCCAAATTAACTGATAGTCAACTACCTTGCATTGGATTAATAGACGCCTTCCTTTACTTACATATAGTCTTCTGTTTTTTCTTTTTGTTCTTATTTATTTTTTGCATTGGTATTGATAGAACCGTTAAACCGTTGTTCTTATTTCAGTTATATGAATACTGTCAACTTGCATTCTTTATAAATATATATTTCCTGCGGATTTAACTTTCATTTCTTATTTGAAATATTCTTCCCATTTGTCATGTCACCACTTCTTTACCATATGTTCCCCCGTTTTATTCCCCTTTCCAGACATCAACTATTACGTCTTCAACGAAAACAATTCTTAGTTTCTTAGTATTGTTCGTTGTTGGTTTGACAAACCACGCAAATGCATTCTTAATGCAACTGTCAGAGGAATCTTGACTTCATCTCTACGCCATACCATCTGAAAAGAAGATTTATCCAAGCAATGTTGAACGAGTGTTTTATTTAAATCTCATCTCAGGCATATTTTTCTAAAAAAAATAACATTTTACCTCATCCAAACGAAAAGAGAGTAGCATATAATGAATTCTGAGTACATTTTCAATAAACTCTATCATCATATATTATTATACTATTCTAAATATTTTCTCATGATATTTGGTATTTAGGAAATTCTGTGCAGGCTTTCTCTTTGATTTGTGGAACTCTATTACCCCATTTTCAATCATTAAACAGTATGCAACTTTAAATAACTAAAATAAACTTAAAACAAGAATATTGTTGATTACCTGAAGCAATTAATTATGTCACACAAACGCAACATACACTTAGTGCACCTGGATCATTACGTTTCCGAAAAAAGGTCTGCTAATATTTTTGCTTCCGAGCTTAGCAAAGGTAACGGAAGCATTGCGATCATTCTGAAGAATGCATTTTTTTTTCTTAGGCAGAAAATCCTTTTCATACATCAAGGAACATTATTGATCCCGTGTCTGTTCAGCATTTACGCGAACCTTCAGAATTTAAAACCACTCCATCCGATTTTGATAATATGTCGACGGTAGGGCATAATTGTTATATTTAAGTAATTTAGCCTATTATTAATTTCTTTTGCTATTGTGAAGTTTAGTAGTGGGTAGAAGTTATTCAATATATTTATTAAGAGTATAATTTGGGTGTTTTTTTTTTTATAATTAACTGTTTGTTATAAAAAAGCATTAATGTATTTTAACTACTAATTTCGGCTTAATACTATTGAGTTTATTGTTAAGTACATGATTCAGAACAATACCACTTACATTGAAGACTTGGCTCCCCCCCCCCCCCCCCATTTATTGTCAAACTGTAAGGTACCATCACTGAGGACAATTTAAGACTATCAATAAATAAGTTTTTGCCTTTAATTGGAATATGAAGTCAAATACTTTTCCAATTAGATTTGATAATAAAATAGAAAATATCAAGTGAAACAGTGAACTTACTATTGTATTTTGTGAAATCGCATCTATTGATATCACCGATTCATCTTGATTAATCTTGAATGAACTTGGACTTTTTTGGCTGTAATTAATTTGTATCACCGTTTCGTCCCGAACACCTCGATTCTTCAAGCATCCCTTACAGCCCTAATGGTAATCCGTAAGAAAAAAGGATATGACACCGGTTCTCTGGGCAGAAGAAGCAGAAAAAGCTTTCACAGCCTGCAAACAAGGTCTCTGCAGTGCTACATCGCTTGTTTTTCCGAAACCTGATGGCACCGTACACCTTGTTACGGACGCGTCAGAGAAAGGAGTAGGATCAGCTCTTTAACAGGTTGAGGTCAACACCGCTCGCCCTATAGCTTTCTTCTCAAAGAAGCTGACTCCAACACAAACAAGATACAGCACATGCGATCGTTAGCTCTTAGCGATTTACAGCGCCATGAAACATTTCCGACACCTTCTGGAAGAAAGACATTTTATAATCTTTATTGACTATAAGCCTCTGACCTTTGCCTTCCGACAAAAACAGGACAAGTGTTCACCAAGACAACTACGATGGTTAGATTTTATAGGGCAATTCATGACTGACTTACGACACATTGCCGGAAAAGACAACCTCGTCAACGACCTACTGTCAAGGATTGACGGTGTTACAACAGACTTAACTATTGACCTTAATAAAATAGTTGACAAACAAGAAGACGAGGAGTTACAGACTTTACTTTCAGATAAGAAGAAAATTTCACTGAAAAAACTCCACACTTCCAAACATCAAAAAGCCAGTATACTGCGCCGTGTAGGAGGGCAATATGCGAACTTACATACCAAAAAAGTATCGCAGATCAATTTTTCATAGTGTGCATAATCTTTCCTACCCCAGCAGTCGCACAACGTCATGCCTGGTACGCCAACGATTCATCTGGCCCGGGATTGGGAAAGACTGCTTAAACTGGTCTCACCTCGCATCTGCGAAGCATGGCAACGTTCGAAAATTCATCGACATAAAAAACCGGAGTACAGAATTTTCCGCTGGAAGCAAAACGATTTGGGCATGTACACGTCAACCTCGTGGGACCCCTTCCGCTAAGCCGTGGGTTTTCCTACCTTTTAACAATGGTAGATAGATTCACGCGCTGGATGGAGGTCATACCTATCTCGGACATGTCAGCAGAAACAGTGGCTTATGCGTTTTACGCGAATTGGATTGCTCGTTATGGAGTACCCAACGCCATCACTACCGACCAAGGGAGTCAATTCGAGTCCCAGTTATTCCAATTTTGTAACGCGAATGACCGGGGCGAAGAGGTACCGAACCACTCCATACCACCCTGTAGCCAACGGCCTAGTGGAGAGACTTCACAGGCAACTGAAGGCTGCCTTCAAATGCCATGAGACAAAGAAGCCTGGATGGAGCACTACCATCAGTGCTTCTTGGGCTCCGCGCAGCCTATAAAGCTGATCTCAACGCAAGCCCTGCGGAACTGCGGCACATCCCTCAAGCTTCCTGGGGAGTTCTTCTCTCCACAAGACCGGGATATAAATACAGATGACTTCGTCAAAACGCTGACTGAGGCGATGAATGACATTCGACCTACATCACAGGGAACAAAAAGTATTTGTACACAAGGACTTGGCTACCTGCTCCTACGTTTTCCTTCGCGATGACACAGTAAGGAAACCTTTACAAAAACCTCATACAGGTCCGTCCACACGCCGTCATCGCAAGGAAAAACAAGACTTATACAATTAACTTTAAGGTAAAGGAGAAGGTAGTCTCGCCGGACCGACTGAAACCAGCTTATCTCGAACATGACTGCCTCCGAGACTTACAATAACTAAGACAACAAAGACAAAACCTACAGAAAAGCAACTGACAGCAACCCCTGTAAACGGAAAGTCGTCCGAAGAGTCGACTTGAAGAGGAGGGGGAATCCTGTAGTGACATGATTAACCCTAGTATGTCATGGAAATACACATGGTCGACCTTTCAAAAAGAAGAGGGAATGACCAATTACACGATTAACATCTATTAAAAAAAGGAAAACAGATGCAGCAAAGGAAAACATAAAAAAACAACCCATTGCCATTTAAGGACGCTGGCCGTCGCTACAGAGAAAAAACCCTGAATTTTCCCGCGAAGCTTCTCTACGCTACTAGGAAGCCAACCCGTCTGGTCTTGCTGATGCAAGACCAGACAACAACAAGACCAGGCTGATGCAGTACAGGGCAGTCCACCCAGAGAAGGCTAAACTGCGCCATCTTTCTGCGGACATCAAGAACCGTATTTCTCAGCACGGCCCAGCTGGATGTTGTTCTGGTGATAAACTGAACAACATCCTTCCCCATAATTTTAAAAAGCCAAATCTATATCAAAATGACATATACAGCCGCAGTCACTGTCAGGCTAGACTCTTTGAAGAAGAAAGAGACAGTAAGATGTGGTGCTGCGGAGAAGGTCGTTATAATGTATTGGACCTCCCACCCCTGACTGAAGATTTTTATCAACATCCTCACTTCCTTCAGCGCTCACGAGAGTACAATGATATGTTTGCATTCTATGCAATGGGTGTATCATGTGTACAAGCATCCTTCAGGTCTATCGTTTTTCAAGATAAAGGGACGCCTGTACCACAAGATAATATGACATCAATGTTCGAGGACAGTCACTGCGAGCAACCCAGCAATTTATAGGAAGAGCGACGTCTGTTGGAAGACAGTAGGCATCTATATCCAGACATCATTGAAGCTGGGTCTTCACTCATGGCTGAGAACGTTTTCGCCCGACAATTCCAAAATCTAGCCCTGGAGCCAGCATTTGATGCCCATCTTGACTTTTAGCTTAATTCCCGGGCTACGGTTGGTCCTGTCCATGGGGATCGAAATCCTGGAGCAGAGTTCCACGCAGTTCTGAGCACGGACGAAAACATGGGAGGTGGACCCAGGAAATTGACGGTGTGGAAACACGGTGATGAGCGGCCCTCCTATATCGACGTCATGTCCGACTTGATGGAGCCATTCCAGTATCCGCTGCTCTATCCTGCGGTACAAGAGGGTGGTCCATCGGTCTGCTGGACAACAAGGGGCGCAAATTGTCCCAGCTAAAGTATTCCCGTTGTCTCCTTCTGTCTGAACCACGGTTTTTGAAGCTGGGCCGGCTGTCCCAGGCCTGGCAGGTGGAAATTTTCACACGCTTCGAAGAGGAAAGGCTGCGCTTCATAGCTCGATGCCAGCGAGGGAGCCGTCAGGGAGCTGTCGTCAGGGTCGCTCCCCTCGACGAGCTGCAAGCACAAATGAACACGGAACTTGGTAATGGCCAACGAGATCTCGCAAATGATGAGACGGTGCAGGGTGAAGGAGGCCCACAGGCTGGGAAAATCTACTTACCTTCCACATTTTCGGGTAGACCAAGATATATGAAGCGGCAGTATCTCAACGCGATGAGCCTCTTCTCAAGAGTTGGTTTGCCTTCATATTTTATAACCTTCACGGCGTGTGGTCAGTGGGATGAATTGAAGTCTTCAACCCGTCATTGCGATAAATGTGACCCGTCCATCTGCTGCAGAATCTTTCATATCAAACTGCAGGAACTTCTTAGAGACCTCAGGAGTGGAGCCGTCTTCGGTGCCAGTGCGTACATCATCCATGTTATTGAGATGTAGAGGCGTGGGCTCCCGCACGCACACATTGCATTGAGGGTGGCCGATGGCGGTCCTAATCAGGGCAGGGATACCGACAGGGTGGTTCGAGCAGATATTCCTAGACCCGAGGAGGCTGGTGCTCAAGGGAGCAATGCTTCACGGGCCATGTGGATCTGATGTGCGCCGTAATCCACCCTGTTGGGATGACAAAAATTCGTCCCTAAAAAACACAACTCAACCACGCACACAGACGAGCGGGGGTTCGTGAACTATAAGCGTGACCACAACAACATTCTTATTAATCCGAGGACTGGCAGAGAGGTGACATGATGGTAATGTGGTACCGTATAATGCGTTCCTGCTTTTAAAATATAAGTGCCACATAAACGTGGAGATTGCTTCGAAGAGACGGGTAATTTAATACCTACATAATGGTGGGTCTCTGCAGAACGTCAGGGTCCTTCCTCTTCACCAGCAGACCGATGAGCCAGAAGAATACGCAACTCGCCGCATGGTAGGGGCGAGCTATGCGTGCTGGCAACTCTTAGGTTATGACATGACTATGACCAGACGGTCTCAGAGCCCACTGTCGAGCTGTTACCCGTCAGCAGACTGTCTTCTTCCAGCAGGGTCAGGAAGCCGAAGCTCCGGCATCTGTGTCGTCAAAGCTACTTCTGCACATGAACAGACCATTAAATCAAATTTTCGACGGCATGACATATTAATTATTTTACGAGACGTTATTATTCTTTCGAAAAAACAATAACACGGTATAAGACCACCGTGAGGGAAAACACTTTTTAACACCCCGTCAGCAAGGCGAAAAAGTAACAAGATTTTTTGGGTCTCCCCCAAGCAGGTTGAGCTGTTTTACCTTCGGGCGCTACTGGTGTTACTTCCCTGCCGTGGGTTCACCGATCTCTTGGCGCATGGAGGAGAAGACTGCGTGATTTTCCAGCAAGCAGCAAGGAAACTGGGCATGGTAGATAACAAGCGGGAGTATTTGGAGGCCCTCATTGAAGCATCTGCCTTTTCAGCTGAGGTCCTTCTTTGTTGTTTTGTGCAACATTGGCCCACCTGCCGCGCTATTGTGGGAGGCACATAAAACAAATCTGGCTGAGGACTTCCTTGAGCTTTATTCCAACGATCCGGAAAAGTCATACAAACAAGCGCTGATTTGCAGCGACAGGGCTTCTGCGACGAAGCGGTTCTCGACTGACCGATCAAGGGCTCCCTTATGTCCAGGATGACACCACTGATCTGAATAGGGAGATCATTAATTATAGTGAGGAGATTCAGAGCCGATTCGTGAATGAGTGGGAGCCACGCCTCAGTACTGAACAGCGCGCCGTCTTCCACAATATCAAAACGCTCTTGCAGGAGGACCAACTTCGCGCTGACGAGCAAAATCTTTTTCTTGGTTGGGCCTTTTTTGGTGGATATGGAAAGACACTTCTTCTAAAAGTGATAAGTTCCTACGTTCATTCGCTTGGGAAAGTAGTCATCAGTGTCGCCATCTCCGGCATAGCTGCCCTAAATATAGAGAGGGGCACAACAGCGCATAGTATGTTCCGGCTGCCACTTGACCTCGAGAACGGCGTAGGAAATTGGAATGTGAGCAACGGTACGCAACGAGAGGAGCTAATAAGAGCAGCAGCGCTCATTATATTTGATGAGGCGCCAATAGCTCATCGCCATATTTTTTAACTTCTCAACCGAAACCTAAAAGATCTTATGGGAAACCTGCTGCCATTCGGAGGGAAAATCTTGCTGTGTTCCGAAGATCCTACCTGTGGTTCCAAAATCCAGGACGCCCCTTGACATAATAAGTGCGTCTCTCCGGTCCTCCAAAGTTTGGAATCTGTTCGAGGTGTTCCGCCTAACGGCTCCACAGGGGACACGGGGAGCGCGTGCGTATTCGTATTTCTTGCTGCAGATGAGTGAAGGCACCATCCAGGAAATGCCATTCGGTGAACGATGGAAGAAAGAGATGCTCATTCCAATCGAAGGCATCGCTCTTGACCCTGATGTAGAAACACAACTTATTAATAACATCTATCCTGTCGATATTCTACACGACTCTGGCAAATGTGCAACTAGAGCCATCCTTGCCCCGATATTAGTCAACGTCAAAGAGATAAACGACATAATTCTTCACTCCTCACCTGGTTCTCTGAGGGAGCTGAAAAGTTTCGATAGCGTTGACAAGGAGGGCGATGATGGCCTCGACGTAGACGAAGACACACTGCACCAGACACAAAGTAAGGGCGTGGCAGACCACATTCTTCAGTTAAAAGTGGTTGCAGTGTGTCTTATCACTAGAAACTTGAACGTAGACCAGGGCCTAGTGAACGGGACAAAAGTCGTAGTGCAATCCATCGGTCCACAACTTATCAGGGTGAGGAAGGCGGGAGGGGATGAAAGTCTAGGCATACCCCGCATACTCTTCACATTCCCCATAGTTGAAGACTCCCTTCCCACTAATCATGACCCGCAGGCAGTTCCCACTTCAGTTCGCCTATGCCGTGACCTTCCATAAGTCTCAGGGGCAGACTTTTGACATGGTAGGACTTGATTTAAGGACTGCCTGCTTTATACATGGTCAGCTTTATGTTGGTCTTAGTAGAGTGAGAAGCGCTCCAGATATAAGAGTTCTCGTCCGTGAGAGGACCGTGTGCGTGACGGCGTTGCGTTCACAGCGAATATTGTTTACCGGTCCCTCCTGGAATAGTAAAACACCATCTGAAAACAGAAAGAAAATAACTTAGTTAACCCCGGCGTGTGTCTGAAACCGTAGTTGTGTTCTCCGATCTCTGTCGTCTATTTTAATCTTACCTTCTATTGATACATACTAACCCTTCAAGTTACTCGGAAACCCTTGTACATGAAGAATCAAACTTTAAATTATCTTTCGATAAGACGCTTAGCCCCATAGCATTGTGTAGGATATTTATTTATTGTTTTGTTGTTTTTATATTTTGACATTTTCTTTATTGGTAGAATTCACATTTTGTAATGGAATTGACTTTCTAATATATTACACATAAACATTATGAACTCCCCCGCTACAATACCCTGCAACCCCCTACACTATATAGATAAAAAAGTTGCAGAGGTTTGCTCTACTATAAAAGTGCCTGGCCTGTACAAGTACCTTGCCTATAAAAGAAGCAGCTCCTGTAAAAGTATCAGCTTCTATAAAAGTACCTGGCCATCGAAGGCTGGCCTTAGGCCAGCCGAGCCTTTGAGTTTAATTTTGCACTCCCATGTGCAAGAAGAGTCTCTGAAAACTCCTTTGCTCTTCTGAGTCAAGTATTTCGAATATTTTATTCGCCAATAGCTGTCAACTCTAATGTTACTGACTGCTTAATAATGACTGCGCCTTCATAATATGCTTAGAGATGCCTTCCTGGAAGAAAAAAATGCATGTTTTTTGGAGTCAATAACTCAGAAACCCTGCCAGTAGAAAATTTGATACCTTTATTAGCTAGAGGTGGCTTTGGAACTATTGAAGGCTTCGCAGTAAGAAAAGATTTTACAAATTACTTCAGTAGCAGCACTAGATCAGTACCTTGGCAAATGCAACAAGTTACCAGAACAGATCGAGAAACAAATACCTACATTAAATTATAAGTAAATAAATATGAACGGTAAATATGAATTATTAAATAATTTATATCTACTTATATACACTAGAATCCTAAATATATATTTGAAGCGAGAAAATGTTACAAAATTAGAAATACATAAACGGTAAAAGGTTGACTTTTTATTTATTCTAAGGTTTAAAAATGTCCCAAAAAAGGGACGAAATATGACCATATTTTATAATAAAAACAAATAAGTTAGTTCATTCTTTTTAATTATTTAAAAAAAAACCCTACTGACACAAAAAGAAGAAATTATATATTAAAAAAAGATCAAATAATGTTTTTATCTTTTTTGATTAAAAAGTTATGGAACCGTACAGAGTGACAGATAGACACAGGAACGAAACTATTTTGGTTTTACCAGCGAAACCCTAAAAAGGGATTAACTGAAGACTTGACCATGGGTAACATAGTTGAATGAAGATGATAATATTGTAGAATAGGGTGGTGGAGTGGAGGTGTACCGGGTCCCTTCCTGCATTAACTTATACCTAAACTACCGCCTTTAACTACTTAACGTTCTACATCCTATAAATTAAACATACACGCATAATTAATTGTAAAATTCTGCTCACCTGTTTGTCGTATTACAGCTACAACTTCCATCCACTCGTTATCCCTGGCGTGGACATCGTTATAAAGATTGAGCTGGGGGTTAAATAAGCAAGGGTGCTCTCGCACAAGCTCAACTAATTTGAAATTTCCATTATTTGATTATAGAACAAAGATACACGAGAAGTTAAAAATCGCGAATATTTCTCAGCCGGAAGGTTATAGTTAAATAACAACAACACGAGAGCAGGTTCAAATGATGAGCATATAATATTTACCGTATTAGTGTCCGTTTATTTTGGAAAAATTTGCTAATATGCAGAGTGCAAACTGTTTTTAATTGTTTTAATCACGATTTTTTTTTTTTCATGTCCATATTACAAAATTGAACGTGAACTACTAGCCATAGAGAAGGAGGAGAGCTCCAACTTCATCAAATGTTTGATTTCTGCAAAAACTTTTTCCAAGTTTCCTTCGTGTCTATTTTGTTCCGTCACTATTGGTCCGTCAATATGATGGTACCAAGGCCATTAAGAAATAAATTCTGAGTCTTTCTTCAGTTTTGTGAGTTCAAGATAGCTCTAGCAGTTGCTTTTTTTTTATCGTATTGATCTGAAACAGTTCGCACCCGTAATCCTGGTGGCAAAGGTAAATTGAATGCATGAGTCTATGAAAAACCAAATAATGGAACTTTATATGCCTTAACAACATAAACTGGTAGTTGGTTTTGTTCTTCAAAAGCATTTATAGCGACATTTGTCTTCCCTAATGTAGGCATTTCTACATTTGTGTAAGCAGACTTTTAGTTGGTTTTAGCTTTGGAGCTCCAATATGTTTTAAGCCCCCCGCACACGATCAATAATAATGTCAATAATATCATTGAAAATACTTTTGTCAATATGCAATTCAATAACGACAGACCGCACACTGATCAATATTATTGTCAATAATTTCATTTTGCCTCTAGTCGTGCACACACATGTTGGACGTGTCACACTTCTCTATTTTATCATGCATAAAAAAAGCGTACGTTTATTCTTATTGTTTTATGCAACCAAACGTTTTATCAACCGTAAACAGAAGGTGGAAGACTGGATCAAAAGAAGAGAACATTATTTTCATGTAACATACCTGAAAGAAATTTATTTAAGTGATTCCACGGACTATTGTAATTATTTTCGAATGAACATCCACACGTTCCACTCCCTCAAAGAAATGCGAGAACCCTTTTAAAATGCCAAGACACAAATATGAGAGATGCCATTAGCGGGGAAGGTAAATTGGCAATTTCTTCTGTTTCCTCAATCATTTTTTTAAAAAAATAAATCAAAATAATAATAATAATAATAATAAACAAAAATTACAGAAAACTGTTAAAAACTTTGCTCAACAAAGACAGGCTCAACACACTCAAGAGAGAAGGTAATTTAAAAGCAGGTTCTACTTTCAAATTCATAAGAATAGACTCTCTGTTAATTTAACCGCTAAAATTAAAAATATGACTCTAGTTCCTACCTCGACCAAGATGTATTTGCACTGTGTATTGAACAAATTATTGAGTAACCACCACACATGATCTATAGTATTGTCAATATCCCCACTACTTTCTTCAGGCTTCTAGTTGAAGCCTGAAAATCAAAAAATTTAAATTTCCATCAATACTGTTTTATTATATTAATACCAACTTCCAATACCTCCGCACAGGGTCAATAGTATTGACAATACTTTTGTATAGTGACAATACTATTGTCCGTGTGCGGGCCGCTTTAAAAATTTAAAGTTGCTTATGACTGATTGACACGCTCCTGGGTGAAAGAGCAGTTCTACAGAATGTCCATTTAACATAATGTCAAGCAATCTTTTACTTCCTTTTGAAATCACATTAACATCGTCTTGGCTCTCGAAATCTGTATCTTCAGAGTGTTTGTGTTCATTTATGGTTACTTTCCGTGTTGGGAGTTTTCGGTGTTCTCGAACCAATGCATCTCTGGCAAAATGATTTCTTTTAAAACAAGCTGAAGAGATTTTGCATGAAGCAGGAATTTGTCTTTTCCTCGATGTAATTTACTACCAAATAATAAGCAATTCTGTCCTCGTTGCAACTCAAGCAATTTGAGTTCTGGTTTACTTTTGGATATAAGGGAACCAGATAGTTCAACCTTATGACTATTACCACTCATGTCCAATATTAAACGTTTCATTCTAGTTTGTTGCAACTGTGCTGTTCTAAGACTAATAGTGTCCTCTCAACGTATTGTAAGGTAAGATGAATTACTCAGATGTGACTTCATCACTTCTACAAAGATTCATTGATTCCGATAATTAGTTGGTCTTGAACTAAGAAAAGTTTGTTTTAATTAGTTCCATTTTATGAACTTTTAACAATGGGATATATATCAATATAGTCATTATTAATTTAGAACAGTTATTATCTTTTTGCGCTCTATTTTTCTCGTACATCAATAGATTATGGGCCCAGGACTAACGGTAGTGCTACGCTCTGTATCGAACTCGGACGAGGATGAAGACGACCCTTACAATACTTCCCTCTTCTGACGAGAAGCTAAACACAAAATACCTTAGCAACATTCTTCAATCCTGGAATACGACCGTCGTCAAGTTATATAGTAACAAATAACCTATATGCGTTAGGTTGCTTTGTGTTTAATCGGTTACCTATTGGCGTGTCATCAGCTCCAACAAGTTTTCAGCGAATTATGGATGTGGTATTGTCAAGTAAGGACGAAGTTGCGTGTTATTTAGATGATATCGTAATAAATGGGAAAACAAGAGTAAAACACTTAAGAAAGCTAGAGGAAGTACTATTCAGACTGCGACGATGGGCAATGCGTATCAAAGAGGAATAGTGTAGGTGGTTAGAAGAAAGTATCTCATATCTTGGCTACAAACTTGACAAAACAGGGATGTCCAACAGAATAACATTTAACATTGATAAATAAAATTCGGGATCCCAAAAATCAAAAAGAATTAAGGTAATTTTTAGGAAGTGCCAATTATTACAGTAGGTTTGTACCTCATCTGCAAACAATTTGTGCCTCACTATACAGATAACAATGAAATTCACGCTGGCAATGAACTAAGACTGACGAATAAATCCTAAAAATACGTCAAAAAGCTAATTTCCAGATGTTACATGGATAGGTTTCAGGCATTCGATAACTTTTTGGAAGTCACGGAAATCTTTAAATCGTCTGCTCTCTCAAACTTCTTTGTGCTGTTCGCTAGTTTCAAATGAAACCCAGCATTATTCTTGCATTTTGAGGTTGTAAAGACAACACACAGGCATTGATTTCAGCAAAGTTGCCTGCTGAATTTCTGTAAGTCCACTCCCTCGAGCCAACCCACCTCTGCTTTTAATAGACCGCATCAGCATTTGTTCTATCACTAGATTACTCCCTAGTCCTGCCCAGAACCGAATCACTTCTTCGAACTAAAAACTGTCCTTTCTGGAAGAGTTCATAAACAGATGGATTGTCAGATTGTAACTTCAACATATCCTGTAGGTACTTGAATCAGGATTTAAGATAATTGTGATGCCCAGAGCTGCAACAATGACCAAGCATTCTTGGGTTGCTTCTAAATGTAATTTCCATGAACTAGATCTATCAGCGGCAATAAACTTTCGTACGGGTTGAACCATTTTCTGGTATGCCAACCATAGTTTACTTGTTAGGATTTAGGGAAATTGAACCACTTGTTTGAGTGGAATACTTGTTTTGGAAAAAGTAAAATTTATTACAGGATTGATTTGACAAGAAAAAGTATAGTGTTAATATTATCTTGAAGAAAATTTGTTAATAATCAAAGAATAATAAAATCGTTTGTTCAAAAGTTAATTTACTTTCAGTTACTTCGTAAAATTTGCGGCGATGAAGTCCTAAAGAGACGTATAATATAATTATAATAAAAGTTGTTTGAGGAAAATGGGTCCAGTAGAACAGAAGATAAAACATATGTTAGTTACGCATGAAAAGCGGGGGCGGCGCGGCGCCGGAGTGCAAACCTGAATCTGGAGGGTCTCAGCTCAGGTTTTCAAGACCGCCGCATGGCCCACGCCATAGGCTCTCACACTAGTAGTGAAACTACTAATTAGGCAGAGGAAGGGATGAGGGCTCCAAGTAAGGTTCCAACCGAGCTTCTCTACCCCTACCCTACCGACATCTTGCAAATCTTTGCTGTATTTTTTGTTTTGTAATAACATTATTTAAATGGAAATATCATAACTTAACAGTACAGAGAACGGAAACGGAATCCGAGGACGGTAACAGAAATAAAGAACAGAACTGAATTGATAACGTAACGTTATGAGGAGTTATATTCATAATATAACGCTTCATTAAAACCTAATACCTCAGGAGTTATTGATACCGTTCCCGTTCTGTTGAAGTTATAATATAACGCATCGTAGGAGCAGAGTACGAGTACAGTGCCGCCGCTGACGGAATATTTATGAACTAAACTAGAGCTGTAACTACTACAGTACCCTCAGAGTAAGGAAGGGACTATTCCTTTCTCTGAGACAGTACCTTGACAGTATGACAAACTCGAATCTCATTTAAAAGCATTGGAATCTATGGGTGTAACATCAGAAAGTGTGCACATATGCTGTTACCAATGGTAGAGTCGTATCTCCAAGAAGATTTACTCAGGCTTTGGCAAAGAAATAATGCTTTAAATACAGATAATACCAGTAATAGGCTTAAAGAAGAAAAAATAACATTAGCTAGACAATGTTTCGGTCAGTCGGTTAGTAATCGTGCTTCAGTAAGTCATGATTACAGTAAGTCTTGGAATACTAGAAGCGATGAGAACAGCACCGACCCTAGCTTTGGAGGTACTAGTGGGACTTCCCCCACTGGACCTGTATATCCGATTCGAGGCCATGATGACCTCATATCGGCTTCCTCAGCCGATCAACTCCCTTGACACCCGAACCCATTGTGGGCATCTCTCGGTGCAACATAAAGACAGCACTGAAAGTCTCCTTGGTCAGAGAATTTCAGGAAACCTGGAATGAGTCACCCAGGATGAGACAATCCAAACTATTTATAAGTTGTTTAAGATCGACAGATAAATGACAAAAATGCCAAGTTAAGAATTATTATAAATAGAGAAACATAGTTTGTTTTGAAGTTGGAAATAAAAAGATTATCAAACAAAGGAATACAGTTCTTAATTCTTTACTCAATTCTCTCAAGAATCTGAACATATGGCGACCGTGACAGTAGAGAATGAGAAGAAGTTGAGGACGGTTCAGAGAAGCTCATTCACGAGAACAGCTGAAAGTGCGTAAGTTTATAGGGGAAGCTGGTTCTTTATGTGAGGTTATAGGTTTATTTAAATGCTTAGACGACCTAATTGTGAATCTCAAGGTGTCTAATCAGAGAATCAACGCACTCCTGGTAGAAGCGGATGTAAGTGTAGAAGATTTAGAAGCAGAAATTATTATTTGTGAAAAATACACCGAATAATTCGAAGTTTTGAAGGTTATGGTCAACAATTATGAGAAATCAACTGAGAAGGATGTAAAACCTAAAGCGCAAGAAAAAACACACAGAAAAATAAAATTACCGGTATTTGAAATTAAAAAGTTTGACGGACAAATAAAAAATTGGTTTTATTTTTGGAATTGCTTCAAAAAAATTCATGAAGATCGTACTATTTTGGCTACCGACAAATTTCAATATCTCTTACAAGCTATGGAGCCTGGTAGTAGAGCAAGAATAATAGTAGAGAGTTTTCCACCTACGGAAGAGAATTAGCACATACCTCTGGACAGTTTAAAATCGCGGTTCGGAAGAGAGGAATTGCAAATCGAGATATATGTTCGAGAATTACTCTCAATGATTTTAAGCAATATAAAAGATAATTCATTACCGTTAAGTACGCTTTGATAGATTAGATTCCTATATACGAGCGTTAGAATCTCTCGGGGTAACAACGGAGAAGTGCGCGTGCATGCTCTTTCCATTAGTGGAATCGGCGCTGCCTTCAGATCTACTACGTGTCTGGCAAATAAAACAAAGAGATACAGAAGTTGAAGATACGCCTAAAGGACAAGCCATCGAACCAGGTAATTCAGCCGAAAGAAGAATTAAGAAACTAATGCAATTTCTAGGAGGAGAAGTAGAAGACGAAGAGAGAGCCGCATTAGCTACGTCCGGATTTGGTCTACAAACAAATGACATACATACGACTTCAGAGTTGCTAACGACTTCAGGGAAGAAAACTGAAAAAATAAATAAATTTAACAAGAAAAGTAATACATTTCAGGAAAAAGATAATGTTACATGTATTTTTTGTACTAAATCTCACGAAAGTGAAAAGTGTTCATCGGCAAAAGATCTAAGCTATGAAGAAAGACGGGAAAAAGTCAGTTCGACGAAACTATGCTACATCTGCTTAAAACCACACTTCGCTCGGACATGTATCAGCAAGATTAGATGTTTATTGTGTTCAAAAAGACACGCATCGGTCATGTGTCAGAATCTGTCTAAAGTCCACGGAAAAGAAAAAACGCAAAATGTGAGTGAGAATAATTTATGTAGTTTGGCAGCAGACACATTCTTCTCTCAAACTCTTGTGATAAAACTAAAAGGGCCTGAAAGAGATGTTTGTGTTCGAGCAATTTTAGATTCAGGTTCACAGAGATCATATATTACTAAAAATGTAGTTGAAAAGTTAGGCTATAGGGCGTTAGGTAAAATTCAGTAAACCCATTTACTTTTTGGAGGGAAATCAGAGGCCAAAAAACACAATTCGTATCAGGTTAAAGCGTGTAATAAAAACGGTACATAACCAATAATTGCGTTTATAGCATTAGATCAGCCAGTCATATTATGTACCCATATTAGAGCAATAAGCAAAGGACCTTGGTTAAAAGAACTTTCGAGAAAACACATAATATTGTCCGATTTAGCTGAAGGCCCAATATATGTGCTTATAGGAAGATATATTTTAGGAAAATTACTGACGGGGAACAAATAGAATTAAAGTGCGGATTAGTAGCAATCGAGACTAAATTAGGTTGGACCCTGTTAGGAAAGGTACCATCTCCCGACATAGAGTCTGATAGGTTAGCTACTACAACTATGCTTCTAAACGATTTAGACGTATCTCAGTTATGGAGGTTAGATGTAATTGGAATAAAAGATCCGGCGGTGAAAAATTCTAGAAAGGAAATAGAAAAGGCAGTTAAGGATCATTTTTTGGAAACATTAAAAATACCCCCGAATGGGCGGTATGAAATCAGTTTGCCGTGGAAGGTTGGGCATCCACCCTTGCCTACTAATTATGATAAAGCGAAAAAAGTTTTATTTTCTGTATGGGAGAAACTCAAAAAAGATAATCTCACAGACCGATATAGGGAAGTTTTAGAGGATTGGTTGAGTCAGGGTATAGTAGAGCCGGTTTCAAACAAAGATCTAGGGAATGGAAAAAATTTTCTCCCCCATCGACCAGTAATTAAAGAATCGTCAACAACAACTAAAATTAGACCGGTATTTAACGCATCCGCAAAAAGTAGAGAAGGGCCATCGTTAAATTCTTGCTTAGAAAACGGGGAGAATTTACTAATTATGAGATTTCGTTTGAAACAGTTTGGAGTTGTTGCTGACGTAAAACAAGCATTCCTTCGTAAAACAAGCATAAGTATTAGAGCTAGCAAAGCAGCATACGCTACCGTCATATATCTTAGAGTGGAGTCAGAAATAAGTATAAAAATTGATCTTGTAAAAGCTTGTAGTAGAGTCTCTCCACTTAAGATAGTATCTATCCCTAGACTAGAACTAGGCATCGCGTGGCTCTATCATTGAAGCGAGCGTATAGTAATAAATATGTATTGAATATTGAAAAAAAAAGATTATTGTGAATCATGATGAGTTGATAGATAATGGGTCTGGTAGTAGTGCAGCGGCTAGTAGTAGGGGAACCACCCCGCATTCTTACTATTCCACTAACCACACATCTCTATTTCAATATTTATAATTTGTATCTCTTTGCTACAAACAAACTACTGCATGTATCAAATTGAAATTTTGCATGCCTGTTTCAATTGTGCATCAGATGGTGTCTATGAAGTTTTATTAAAATCGTTACGTTAGAACGTAAGATATCGGTAAAAAGGTTGTTTTCTCTATTTTAAACGTTTAGGCCCGCTTTAATAGTTTTAGCGATCTTTATTAATTCATAGCGGTGTCGCTGTTGGTTTTACTAAAAAATGTTATTTGAAAAAAATGTTCGTCTCATCTAATAGATGATGATAGAATCTTTTCCCGTCCTGAAATTCCAATTTAATTTTTGAACCTCTCGTTTACGCGAGCGTTGCGCGCGAACTCTTGGACGGATCACGCTGTCCAACGAACTTAGCCTGAGTATTAGTAAGAGGATCATGTATACCAAATTTCAACTAAATCGGTCAACTTTTACTCAAGTTATTCTCACACGCGTGAACGTTACTGACAGACAGACAGACAGACAGACACGGAGCATATTTCGTTGAATGTAGGAAGCTCGCTACGCTCGCTTCAATTATTAGCTACACTAATTGGAGCAAGGTTACAGAATTCTATTAGAGAAGCTATAGGGTGGAAAGAGGAAATTAATACTTATTTCTGGAGCGATTCTACCACAGCACTTGCATGGATAACTAGGGAGGAAAATTGGTCAACGTTCGTATGGAATAGAGTACTGGAAATTAGGAAACTAACGAAACCGGACCAATGGCGATTTGTGCCAGGAATTGCTAATCCAGCTGATCTCGCGTCCAAGGGTTGTACGGCAAAACGACTTAAAGAGTCAAGATGGTGGGAGGGGCCCGATTGGCTCAAGGGTGAGCCTACAACTTGGCCTACCACAAAAATAATTTATGAATCAGCTATTGAGAAAGAGAAAAAGAAGTCTGTAACGTCAGCACTTTTAGTAAATTTGGAAGTTAGTTCAGATTGGTATTACAGATATTTTTCTAAATACAATAAGATTGTTAGAATGATGGCATGGATACTTCGGTTTATTAACAATTGTAATTCCAAAATTTCTAAAAGGAGGTCAGAATTATCGGTTGATGAAATTTCAAAAGCGGAATTAGTCGTAATTAAGCTTGTTCAATCTGACACTGAGATATATCGAGCTTGAATTCAATAATTGATGAAAATGGTGAAATAAGAGTAAGAACAAAGCTTTCACTGGGGGAAGAAAGTTTAGATTTCAGACATCCACCTTTGTTACCAAGCAAGCATCCTGTAGTGAATCTTATAATAAAAGAAATGCATGAAAAAGCACATCACGTTGGTGTTCAAGGACTGACAGGGCTTGTGAGATAAAAATTTTGGGTTCTAAAAACAAGACAAACAGTTCGTAGGGTAGTGACTAAGTGTGTGAAGTGTAAAAGATTCAATGCTAAGAAGATGGACCCGGTGACAGCTCCATTACCACCTGAAGGGATAAGAGAAGCTTCGGCATTTGAAGTCACAGGAGTAGACTTCGCAGGTCCTAGAAAGACGGCAAGGCCTGGATCTGCATATGTGGAACTGCACGTGTGAAGTTGTGAGAGCTGTTCATTTTGAATTAGTTTCAAGTTTGTCAACAGAATAGTTTATTCAGGCGCTTCGCAGGTTCGTCGCAAGAAGAGGCAGGCCAGTTACAATATTTAGTGACAATGGGACGAACTTCGTGGGGGCAGAAAATGACTTTGCTAAACTAGATTGGAAGAAGATAAAAGAATATAGCACTGTAGTCCATCAAATTAGCTCAAAATGGCGGCGAATCTTGCATTAAATCATGTAGTTCCAATTTTTTCAGGAATGTGTAGGGGGTGGTCCCCAGAATAACGCCTAATAAAGTCCCATCGATTTCAGACGCCGCGGGACGGGGGAGGGGGGGCAAAAGGTCACATTTTTCAGTTTTTGGCGTTTATCTTGAAAACGGTACGTCGCACAAAAAATAATAATCTATTCAAAATTAAAGCTGATAAAATTATCTTTCAAATCATATACATCTTGTTTCAACCTAAGTCTTACCGTTTTTGAGATATGAGCCGTTGAATATTAAAAAATCGGTCCAAGACAACTCAGACAAACTTTCTCTTATACGAGTTCATAATTACATAGCCCAGTGTTTTCCATTAATTAGCTTTCGTATGTACATTCAATTATTATTGAACATTTCATCGAAATGTATCATTAAAATAACTTCTCCTGGGCGGGGAATCGAACCCGGGCTCCCTCCGTCCGCGTTTTAAGCTATTTTCTCAGGAACTAGATATTTCCCGGGAAAACGGCTTATATAGTTAGATTCGTATTTAAATGGACTACATTTTAGAATTTTTTCATCAAAATCGTCGGAACCATTTTCGAGAAATAATTTTTTTTCATGTTTTTTCAGAGTTTTTGGGGGAAAGCGCCCCCAAATTTAGAGCTAAAATTCATTTCTCGATTTCGCATCGGGGTATGATTTTTCTGAACATGTATGCCAAATTTCGTCAAAATCGGCCCAGTAGTTTAGGCTCCAGGCGTCTGCACAGACGACGGACGACGGACAGATATTTTTTAAAAACCACTTTTTTGGACTCAGGGGACCTCAAAACGTGTAAATCCATTAAAATAGAATTTTCGCGCCATCACAATACTTTCTCTTTACATGAGAAAGTAAAAATGAATAAAAAGGGGCAGTGGTTCAGGTATCTCGTCAATCTTTCTCTTCTAACTCTTTCCCCTTCGATTTTAACGATAACTCGTGGGAAAAAAAGTTGTAGAGCAAAAAATTTCCTTAAAAAATGAATGAAGTTATGCTAATATATCTTTACCTCGTAAATAGCTAGAGCGTTTTGAAGTTTAAGGGCACTTTTCAACATTTTACTAGTAAAATTCAGCTTGTGACTCAAGTTTTGTTTCCAACGTCTGTAACTCTATGTAAACAGTCTCTCAAGCGTTTGCGCCAAGTTATGATCGTATACAACATTTTTATTACAGTAATAGGTCGTTCAAAATGAGTGAAAAGTGCTTAATTTGTGATGAAACAGCTGAAGAAGGTGCAAGTCAAGAGAGTGATAAAGGGATGAAAACGTTATTAAGTGCTAATCTTACACGAAGAGATGAAAGACATGATTCGTTCCGAAGATTGAAAGGTGGTGTCGACCATGTGGAGTGCAGAAAACGGTACACCAGGCCATAGTATAATGTTTCAAGCGGTATGCCAATGAAACAGCAAACATCGCAAAATTGTTTTATGACCCCAAATCTTCACCAGGAGACATTGCTGAAGCTGGGGAATGAATGTTCCTGCTCATGTTCCAGGCCCCGTTAAATAAGTATATTCACAATCAGTACAGGTACCTTTAATTTTTCTTAGACCGTACTGACCCCATTAAGTAAATTTAATAATTCATTTAACTAATTAATATTTACTAATACGTTATCGTTATATTATTAATAATACAATAATTAGTATTCAATAATTATTAAATACAACTAGCTACAATTCTAATCTATTTTATTCTATTTTGTTCACTGATACATATGCTTCGTGATTCGTGAAATCCACTGCAATAATGAAAGCCAACCTGCGTGCTTTGCCGCCCACAACTGATGCTGCAATGCAACATTCATACAGAGTGTTTCTGGAGGTACAGCAATGGTTGGGGAACGAATTCATCCTACATGAAAGTTGGTGCTGGACGAGAAAAGATGTGGACACCTTACTCCTATCAAGACAAAACCCCCTTTGGCACCAGACATTGTCCTCAACACACTCTTCTGCAGCTGTACCACTGGCTGCGGAACGATGTGTGGTTGTCGGAGAGCCAGGACCAACTGTTCCCTGGTGTGCAGCAACTGTCAAGGCTCGTGTACAAACAGTGTTCCGATCCAAGAAGACTTCGAGCAATTTGATTGAAGTATCATATTGACAGCTTTTAACAAATGAAAAAGCAGTTGATGAAATGAATTGTATACATATATTCAATGTTAGTATTGTTATTTGAATCTATTTTTGATACCCAATTTTTGATTTTATGAACAAGTTTTATACATCTTAAATTGATTTATTACTTCCTTCTCTCTAATACAAGTGTCCTTCTATATATTACGAGATATAGATTTTGGTACATGTATACACAATTCATTATTAATACGGGTTATAATTACTATACTTATCCAATTAAACAGCATACAAAGTGATCAAGAGAGTTACAAACCTTGGAAACAAAACTTGAGTCACAAGAAGCATTTTACTAGTAAAATGTTGAAAAGCGCCCCTAAACTTCAAAACGCTCGAACTATTTACGGGGTGAAGATAAATTAGCATAACTACATTCATTTTTTAAGGACATTTTTCGCTCTACAACTTTATTTCCCCCGAGTTTTCGTTAAACTCGAAGGGAAAAGAGTTAGAAGAGAAAGATTGACGAGATTCCTGAACCACTGCCCCTTTTTTTTCATTTTTTAATATTCAACGGCTCATATCTCAAAATCGGTAACACTTAGGTTGAAACAAGATATATATGATTTGAAAGATAATTTTATCAGCTTTAATTTTGAATAGATTATTATTTTCTGTGCGACGTACCGTTTTCAAGATAAACGCCAAAAACTGAAAAATGTGACCTTTTGCCCCCCCCCCCCCCCCTCCCCCGTCCCGCGGCGTCTGAAATCGATGGGACTTTATTAGGCGTTGTTCAGGGGACCACCCCCTACACATTCCTGAAAAAATTGGAACTACATGATTTAATGCAAGATGAAAACCTAATTTGACTGGACTACTGTGGAACGAATAAAGTGGTAGTTCAATCCACCTTCAGGCTTCTGGTGGGGTGGATGGTGGGAGCGAGTAGTGAGGATGGTAAAAGAATTACTGTGCCGTACTCTTGGTAAAGCATCTCTCACCTAGGAAGAGCTCACCACAGTGATAAATGAGTGTGAAAGCATCATAAACTCACGCCCACTCACATATCAGTCAGAAGATCCGGCAGACCTAAAACCACTGACACCTGCGTACTTTCTTCAGGAAGTGCGGGAAATCGGGTTACCCGACTGCGACCTGCTGGAAGCCACAGACTTAGGAAAACGGGCAGCCTACAGACAAAATCTCCAAAATCAACTACGAAAACGATTCCGTTCTGAATATTTGGGAGCTCTTGCTGACAGGAAGACAAAACGTAGAAGGTCACACCCTATTCAAGTGGGAGAACTTGCACTAGTCGGCAATGACCTATCCAAGCGAATGGATTGGCCATTGGCAAGAGTAGTAGAAATAATATCTGGGCGAAATGTCTATGTCTCTGGGATCCAGATTTCCCCCCGGTTTTTTTTTAAAAAAAGAAAAAAAAGTCATGATTATCGTCCTTCAACATCTGCAAGCTTAGTATCTGCAAAACCATGGAAGAAGTCAGGAGTAGAAGATTGCGTCTTCTGTAGAAAAGGAAAGACTCACAGAAGTGTAGACTGTTTTAATGCAAGGAAAATTACGCTAGAGGATAAAAATAGCCCTGAGCCTTTATCTACGATTGTGGATTTTAATAATAAATACAGAAATAAAACAAATGCAATAAACTTCCTGTATGTAAGTTCGTATTTCTCTTTTGATTAAGATGAAATTAATTCATTGAATTAATTATTTCGGGAGGCGGATTATTCTCCTCATTTTCGTCATAATCACTAAAATCACTTATTGTTTATCACTAAAAACTAGATATAAACAGTTACTTTAATTAAACAAACAGCAACTTAGTTTTGTTAAGTGTAAACAAACTAGCTAATCGTGCGTTAAGGTGAAGAATTCCTCTCTTTTTTCCGCCCTAGGTAGGAAAAAAAATAATTCCTCACCTTATCGCACGATTATGAAACGCGCTACGAAAAGAATCACTTTCCACGCATCTAAACAGAGATATAATGTTTATATTTCGTATCAATCTTAGATAAAAGAATTTTACAAGAAAAGAAGCGATGTTTCCTGTGTTTTTCTGGATCACACAGCTTTGACAAACACTGTAAAGAAGCTGTACGGTGTGTCCAATATTAATGATTGGCAGGAACGTAATCGATGCCTTTCAAGACTGTTGGAGATTGAGTTATAAATTATCTCTTCCCGGAAACGACCAGGATAGTTCCCAGAGGATGTCAATCGTTCTGATGTTGGCACCGATTCATTCTAGTTTATTGAAAGTGATATCCTTCAGAAAACTGCAACTTGCTATTGTAGCATTCCTGGTGGTAAAATACATCAATTGCTTATGTGTCCTGACGCTCCAAACAACAGGGATCAGTGCAGGAACACTTCTCTCTCATTTCTCCCGGGGAGGGGGGGATGTAAGTAACTCAATGACTAGTACTAGTAGACCCGAAGTATTTTACAGAAGCTTTTAGTTAAAGGATAAGTCATTAGTTGTTAGAGCTATGATTGACACTGGTTCGCAAAGATCATATATATTAGATAAGAAGTTTTTTTTGGAGTCTCCAGACCACAAGACTCCTTCTAGATTTGTATAAGGAAAATAGGAGTCACGTGGGGACTATGAGGATAAAAAGCTTAAAAGTGATGTGGAAGATAATTGCTGATACATTGAGCAAAACTTGCAACCAATTTATTTCTGCAGGAAACTGCGAAAACAGGTGGAGAGTCCTGGACAGGAATTACAAAAAAATTATAGAAAATACGGAGCCGGAAATAACAGCACGGGAGCCGGAAGAAAACATTTTGAGTTCGCCGAGGAGATGGACGATATTGTGGGTGATAAAAGAAGTCTAAGACCCCAATTAACTCTTTCAACCGAATCTATGCACATTCCTGTTGTGGAAGTAAGTGACCCACCCAAAAAAAGGTCAGTTATGGGTTCATGATTTACAAATATTAAAGAATATTTCTAGTCCCAGGCAAATTCGTCTGGGGGGAGTTCAGATAACGATCATAAATGTTGAGTATACAGGAGAATATAGTATTAGTAATAGTTTACCTTATACAAACAAAGTAGATACCTAAAGAAATATTTAAAATAAAAATATAAAGGTGATTCATTCAAATTCACACATTTGTCACAGGTGTTTCATGGTTTGTTTTTATTTCAGATGATCCATCGTTTCCCGGGAAGGAGAACTCTACAGTGCAAAAGAGGAAATCTTTAAAACAGAAAAGGGTAAGCGTTCTACAGATAATAAGAGATGAGAAAGCACAATTTTATAAAGAAAAATTGAAGTTAGAGAAGGAGAAACTTGATTCTTATGTACGGCGAAATGAACTACTTAAAGAATATAATGACTTAATTAGTAGTAAGCACAATGTCCTGTAATATAGTTTTTCCAGTCACTGTTCAAATGTACTTAACTAGTCCTCTTATCTACCTGAGATATATTAAGTTACTTTGATTGGCCTAGTTAGTTTTAATATTATTATAATATATTACTTAGTGTATAAGTACTTAGTAGCCTAGTGTCACTGGCGTGAATTTTACATTTTATTATTTTGAGTATTTATTGTTGTTATATTTTTTATTTTGATGTAAAGTAGAAAAAATACGAAAAAAAAAAAAGAGAAAATTTTCTCTAACAAGTTTATAAGTTTATAAGTTTTGTAAAAAGATATTAAAGATTGGTATTGCTTCGTAAAAGATTATTTTTTAGTTGTTGTGTTAATAGTTTCGCGATGGTTAGGTTTGGCCAGCGACAGTAAAAGAAAAAATAATTTCTTAAGATTATAAGAAAATATTTCAAGAAATTTGTTTCGACACGATGAGTATCAAGAGTATAAGTAAGAAATCATCTGAAGAAGGCGATGGTAAGCCTCATGATTATAATTTACGTAAGCCTGAAGAACGTTGTATGACTGATAAGGGTTTTGAGCTACTTGTAATTAAATTTGAAAGTAGTTTTAAAAAATACGAAAAGTCAATTAGTAATGAGATCGATGGCAAAATCTATTTTGCCAATTAAAACTGCGAAAACAGGTGGAGAGTCCTGGACAGGAATTACAAATAAATTATAGAAAATTCGGAGCCGGAAATAACAGCACGGGAGCCGGAAGAAAACAAGACGTTCACTTACGGAAGAGTTAGCATTCTTCATACAAGAATCAAAAAATTTAATATTTCATTTGGATACCCCCGTATAGATACATGTAGCACCTGCGATGCGTTCAAAGTACAAAAGGCTTTTCTTATAGATGAGATTCAGAACAGTTCCAATAACCCTACTGAACAAAGTGACAAGAAGAAAAAACTGGAAAATCTCGAGGTTGAACAGACTCTTCATTTGAAGAAAGCAGAGACATTGTATTCCTTAAAGAGGTTGTACAGAAAAACAAGCAGTAAGTCAAAGAAAATAGTTTCTATTGCAATGGATTTCCAGAAACATTTGCACACACCAAACATCACTACCAATGATGTATATTATCGGAGTCAGCTGAATTTCTACTCTTGTAATATACACGTGCTCTCGAACAGTGAATCTTTTTTTTATTGCTACGATGAAACTATTGCCAAAAAAGGATCAGATGATGTATGTTCTATGCTTGATCACTTTATTCATAATTTCCTTACTGAAGAAGTTAAAAAGCTCGTAATTCTCTGTGATTTTTGTCGCGGACAAAATAAAAATTATACTGTTTTTCGGTACCTCCCCCACCTTGTCACTATAACTCGCCGATTTGATTGTATAAAAGTTGTGTTCCCCGTCCGCGAGCACTCCTACATGGAGTGTGACAAACACATGAGCTTAATCAAACAAACATTCTACGTTGAACTCCCTGAAGAGTGGAAGGAAGTAATACGTAATAGCAGAACTAAGCCTTCTCCATTTCGAGTTGTTGACTTTGAGCAGACATTGTTCAAAACAGGGCCGCTACCCAGCAGCTACCGCGATATTACCGGTAATTATCTACAGGTTACTATTTAAGGTTACAGGCAATATTCAGAAAGGGGCAAAAATAAAGGAATGCAATATATAACTATATATATAAATATATATATATATATATATATATATATATATATATATATATATATATATATATATATATATATATATATATATATATATATATATATAACTATATATTATAAACAATATATAACGTTTAATATAATTTTTAGAACACTCATATTAAGACTAAATTTTAAAATGGATACAAAAAAATATATGACAATGACTTGACACAAATCATAATTAAAAAATAAACTTTCAACATGTTCAGAAGGAAGAAATTATGCCAGAAATAAAGAGACTTCGAAGACATCTACAGGCATCAGAGATTTCAAAAGAAGTTCCAGCGTCGTGTTCCTCTTTGAAAATGTTGCAGTTCATCGTTGAAATGGATTTTCAAGAATCGATACCAAATATTTGTGAAGCCCTTAAAATATTTTGGAGAATATGCGTGTCCGTTTCTTCATGCGAAAGAAGTTTTTCTAAACTTCTTAGAATTCTAATTCAAAACTATCTTCGCTCAACTATAAGGCAATCTCGTTTGTCAAGCTTAGCTCTAATATCAATCGAGAACTTTGTTGCAAAGCAAATCAGTTTTGATGATGTTATAAAAACATTTGCAGAGGCAAAAGCTCGCAAGACATTTTTTAAATTTACGTACCTTCTGTAAAGTCTTTCCTATTTGTGTTTTCTTTATTTGTAAATAAAATATTGCCTTGAAATCAAAACTATGTAATTTGACCTGCATATTCAATAATATGGCCGGAGAAATTTCATACTAACGAAGATTTGTTCCGACTATACATCAGTAGATACTGTTACTGGTACATGAATAAAACTTATTGTAAAAATGTAAAATGCCTAATGCATAATATACCAGTGAATCTTGAATCAAAAATCTTAGTACATTATTAAAAAGTTTATTCAGAGTCTACAAAAATATAAGGCATTAGGCAACTTACTATCGTATGTTTGTGGACTATGTTAATAGGATAAAATTAGAAAACTATAGGCCCCATATTGAGTTGCGCCCAGGCCCCCATCACTGTTGGTGCGCCACTGTCCGTGATTCAATCGGAGCGTGGTTGGAACAGCCGACTAACAGTCAGAGTTAGAGTTTGGGCTCGGCCGAACGCCCTGTTCCTAATGTGCATGCGTCGGACAGTTTCAAACTAGTTTGAAGTGTGGTTGGAACAAACCTAATATATATATATAGCTTGCATAATAACTCTGAACTATTGCACCAACTTTAGCCGAAACATCTTGCCCCTCAAACATTTTTGTACATAACAACCTTAAGCTGCCAGGGAGGTATTCCATCGTTTTTTCGGCACTGAGATCATCTGTTGAGGGATATTTAACTTTATTTGTCCATGTGTAAGCTTTCACATCACACTTTATAAGTCGTGCAGCTGCCTCCATGATGTGTATCTTTTGTAATTTGGGATCACAATCTTTAGAATTTGCATAGTAGGATCTAAGAATTTGATCAGCAGTCTCTTTTAATGTTACAATGTCAGTCTTTCCACTTCCACCAGATATTATAACACTTTCACCATAATGCTCTTCAAGCTTTCTTTTCATGTGTCTTCGATCATATGCTTTGTAATCACTTTCTTTAAGGTACTCTTCCATTTTTTAAATAAGTTCCGTTACAATTATTTATTCCTCGTCATTAGATTCAAGGTAAGCGCATGTCTTTAGGAATGTTTCTTCTTGTTCTTCATTGATTGGACGCCCTTGTTTCTTCCTTCTTGAGGATTCTTCGACACGGGCATATTCTTGAGTATTATTTTTCTCACTACGAAAGTTTGCACATGTGCGGTGGTAGACGCAATCCGCAGCATGCAGATCTGAAAGAAAATATTATATTCGTCAATTTACCAAATATGACCATTCATCGCCGCGTTTCTCATAGCTATTTCATGGTTTCTGCAAATTCGGATGTTTGTTCTTTAAATTGGTCTATTTTCGGTTTGTACTTTGCAGAAAAACCACAAAAGTTCCACAAAACTAGCAGTCAGTTGAGGCGGAAAATGGTCCTTCAGCTAAACGGAACCTTCGCTTTCGAATGCTTGAAGTGCTTGTTGATTTTTGTTTATTCCATATGTCAATGCTTTTCTTATCAGTGTGTGTTTTTTTGCATGACACGTGTACTCTGTTTCCAGCTCCAACGGTGATATCTCTTCCACGGAGTTTACTGGACACGTTTATAACATCAGCACCCTTTTGCATTAGACTACATACATTGCGATCACCTTCGAGATATTTTTTTTTTTTTTTTGCAAATACAACAATATTGTCTAGCAGTATCCATTTTCAGTTCGTTACACCTGAAACAAAAAATGTTCATAAAATCATAACTATTAAAATTGCCCATTAGAAAACATTTCATCTTTCACTATCAAATACGATTATTTAGAAAATTTCAGCCATTTTGAATTTGGTTTTTAGGTGCTTTCCATGATTGGATTTTATCTGATTTTGGATATGTTAAAAGGCAAGGTTTGTTGAGTTGAATACCACTGCAATCGCTCGTGAAGCAATTTTGGCCAGGTCAAATCATATTTTCCCTAGACTATATCTATTATCTATATCTATATGCGTGTTAAATTTAACTCCTCTTGGCCTTACCTATCCAGAGAGAGTATTGCCTCTCTTTCAGGTGGAATGTGTTGCCTCCCTTTCAGGTGTAACGGAAGACGTCACGCCTTTCCGGGCATCTAAGATACACTCTATCTCCAGTTCCACTGAACCGATTTTCCTCTAACAACTTTTATTATAATTAGATTATAACCCTGTACACGACGTCACATCACTACAACTATTTTTGACATATCACCAATTATCATTATTATTATAGGCTTTTATCGGATTCTAAAAGGGTATTTTATTTTTTGTGCTTTGTCCAATCGTCGGTTCATTCTCGTTTTAAGTTTAAGGTCCCCTGACTCCGCAAAGGAGACTAAGAAAATATCTATCTTTCGGCCATGAACCATTGTTTATAAATTATTTAAAAAATATTTTTTTGATAATTGGCCTTATTATTATTTTTTTAATGTTTAGTTATATTTCGCCCTTCATTTCTGAATTTCAACTTTTTTTTTTGCTTGTCGGTATCAAAACTCCTCTCCCCCTTAAAGACACGAAAAAAGGGTTGTGACCTGTTACTTAAATAACATGTTATTGGATCATATTACTTCCCAAAAATAGAACAGTAATAACATGTTACCGCCAAATAACTGGTACTACCCATCTCAAGCACCCTGGGGGTACCTGATATAAAATCAATAGCTAATTTCAGGTATGGTGGCCTAAAAGGCATTGTGTCTTTTGTCACAAGATTAGAGAATTTTGTTACTATTGTATCTTGCCCAGCAAAAGAGACCCAAGGATGCAAATCCCCATTGCTCATGGTCTGTTCCAGCTGAGCCATGGTCAAGGCTTCCTATGGATCATGGAGGAACATTTGAAGGGCAGAATTGGTTGATAGTAATTAATGCTTAAAAAAAATGGTTTAGAAGTATTGTTGACCAAGTCAACAGAATCAGAAACCACAATTAACTTCCTTCGTACCCTATTTATTCGTTTTGGGATTCCTGTCCTCAATTTGCAAGGGGTGAATTTGGAGAATTCTGCAGGAAAAATTGCATCAAGCATATACGAATCACAGCCTACCATGATAGTTTGTCACTTAATAGGTTAGTTAGTCAAGTATTACTCCAAATAAAAGAGGTCAACTATTAAGTGACAAACTTTCATCGACTTGATTTTTGGACTCCTAAGTTCGTACTCAGGATCATGGAAATAACATTGCCCATCATGAAGGGTGGGACATGGCCGCTCTCCACCGGTATGTTTTTGTCAAATGCCTATTGCCAAGCTATGTCCCGCTGTCAAAAAGTACTCCTGTGTATCCCACAATGTGCGACACCCGCAGACCGCCTTATCCGACCCCTTATTCTTAGAAGGCATCAAAAGCTTTACTTATTCACAAAATTCTAGCTTGATGTTAGTCAAACACTTTTTTGCACGCTATCTCCTGGACTAAAAGATTTATTCTCAATAAAACCTAACCGTGAAAGAATGGCTAAGTTCCAGACCTCCACCAAAGAAATCGGCCTATCAAAAAAGTAATATCTACTTTGTGGCCAAGTCTACTCTTTCTTTATTCCATAACCCCACTTCACCCCATGAGCAACTTCTACTGTCATGAGCAAGACTACTCATAAATGTCATTGCCTTAACACTTAATTTCTAAATGATGATGTGCATCAAGCATCGTTGGTGTCGATTTGATTTGTTTTACGAGGCTCTGGAGGGAGTAAGCCACCGTATTTTCCCTCTATATACATTAAGTTGTCTGAACTTCATCTGTTCGAGGTTGCTGAATCCGAATCTGAAGTCTAAATCTATCCTTTAATAAATCATGTACAGTTTTTCCGGAAAATGTGCCTGAATGCTACATAAGATTGTGATGTTGCCCTGCAATGTTTTTAGTATTTTTGTATATTACCGTGAATTTAACGAAGTCCCTATAAAGAAGCGACATGTAAGTCCAATATTTTTGAGGAGTGGGTGGTTTGAGAGAAGCCTAGATGTTACTGTAACCGTAGGCCACAACATGACGCACAACGTCTTGCCTAATACACAGCGAATTTTCTTCTGTCCCAAAGAGTAATCTCTGATGTTGAACAAGCAGGCTTCTTCTTCCCCTGCCACCCGCTTTAAAGTGAACTTGGTTACACGACCGTCGATTCTAAAAACTTTTCCTACGTGCAAAAAACGGTAAATATAAAAAAATGAAAAGTGAAGGGAAAAAAACGTTTTTACTCACACATAGAGAAACTGACATCAGAGTAATTGTCAAAACAATACCCAACCAGAAGATTTGTACATAATACAAATAGGTACAAAAGTAAATGTACCAAATTTAAAAAAAATAAACAAATGACAAAGTCCTAAAGTACAAATTGAGGCCTTTAAAATGATATGTAACACAATAACAAACTTTTAAAAAGTGGTCACGTGACATGACACTTTGGTGGTCAGTACAAAAATGCCAACTTTGAAAATCGCCCCTGTTGAAGAGGCTGGGTTTTAAGGGCTCAATTTTTAACAGTGTCCAAAGATACTTAAGCTTAATCTGTTTCAAAAGCCCATCGTAAGAGGAAGCAGAGATATGAGGGTGAGAAAAACCGGGTGAATTGATTCAAGTAAAGATACACACTGCATGTTTACTAGACTTGGGCTTACGCACTGCTATGCGTTCAGATAGCATCAGGCCTGGGGAACAAAAATTCAAGACCAAGCCCACCGAACAAGCTCAAGTTCAGGCCTCAACTGGCGCAAAGCTCATGGTTTGGAAGATACATAAGAACAAGAAATTGACCTGCTGAAACTCTCTGTAGAAGATAATATAGACAGAGCTATAACAAATATATTTATCACGGCTTAAAATCAAAGGCAAAAGTGTTCGAAGAGGATGACATAGAGAGGATGCGAAAGAAAGGAGGAGTATATGGACCTGGTGTCATTGTAAGGATCTCAATCATACAAAACAAGGCTGGAAGGGCAGGGAGAGGTGAGAAGACACCAATACCGACTAGCTTCACTCAAGACATTGGGCTGAAGATAAGGAGAAATATATGTGATATCCAACGGCATCGAAATTCCAGAAATAGTCAAGTTTGCATTTCATTGTAATTTATAAATATACTTATTTTTCTTAGTACGTTTAACTACAAAACTTATGATTCATTATTACTGTGGACATTACAAAAAAACCTAATTACATATTATAAGAAGGTTGTCAGCTGATTCTTCCTTTTAGAATGAGGTCAAGAGGATTAGAAGAATAATAAAACCTTTAGACTGAAACCTGTTTAAATAAAGGAAAGGTGGATAAAAATGTAATACCTATTTGAGAAGAAACAACTATAGACAGGCAAGAAAGATGTTAAAAGCTTGAACGGATTAGTGAAGAGAGCTTGAGGCAAGCGATGTTTACGCTCTAATCGGCCGAGAAGACCTTCACACGTCACACGATACTACACGAACAAGTACGATCAAACACGAACAGAACACACCTTGCTTCCACGTTCAACACTCCAATACGTGCATCTGGGAAAAGGGGAAAAGGCGACAGACGCTTTTCAAGCCCTCCCTCCATCTAAAAACCACAGAATATTAATCGATAAACCTGTGAAAACCACGAGGGGAGGCTTTTCATTAATAAAAGCAATCTCTTATGACAATAACACATGCATCAACAACAATTATTTTAGTATCCCAATAATGAAGGGTCTTGCCTTTGAACTTATTATTCTATATTATATTATCAGCATAAAATTTCAATCAATTTAATATATTTTTGGGTGCGAATGGAATCACGAACTAGGTCGACCGTAAAGTAATTGGTGCTTAATTTATATATTACTTTTTGCTATTTTATTGGCTTTTTGATAACGGGAAAGATTTACAGCAATGATCATTGTGGCATCGAGAAGAAGGCTCTTCTTCTCTGCCCTGTTACACTACTGTTAAAAGGCTTTCCTCTCCAAAATGCGCCTGCTTATATTAGATATAGTTGTCTAGAACTAAAACTACGAGGTGAACAACTATCTTTCCACACAAACCTCATGTGGCAAACGTGAAGGTGAAACAAGAAATTGTATTGGTGTTTGAAGAATATTAAAATTCCAGTTTCACGAAATGGCAAGGCACACTGTCAAGGAGAAGAAATTGATAAGTATCTAAGTTGACAGTGTTGGGTCAGGAGAAAGTGTCAACATAACTTGGCGGGACAGAAAGTTGATTTCACAACTTTTTTGGACCACAGACTTGCCACACAAGTGGTTTTTGGTCAGATATGTATTGTATATACGGCTCTGTCAATCTGTGCAGCAATATGGGATCCTTGGGTGGAGATGAGCCGACCCTACCACAGTTGAGTCCCTTTAAATTTTTCTAAAGAGAATAATTAAAAATAGTTTAAGAAAACCAATGAGAAAAATATTTAAGACACTCAAAGTAGAAAGATTCGTCACCTGGTAATAATTAAAACAAATAATGTTAGTGACGAAAAATTTACCTGCCAAAGCTATGTGAACATAACCCTAAGTCAAGAGGCTAATAAGAAATTCAAGGAACCTTCTTGGCGTGCAAAAGCTGCTACAAACCAGGCAACATTCACAGCTATAATTGACTGCCCCAAACAATAACTCTAATCTTGTCCCCAAACTTTTATTTTTCTATTCTAGTTTATTTCGTTTTTATTGTATTATTATATGGTTATATTTATTCATATTATATGATATATAGACTATTCATTTGCTAGTTAAATAGGGATATGAAGTACTATGATCATCGAAGGCCACACTCAAGCTATGCATTTGCAGTTAACCAAATGTTATGTTAATGAAATTTATCTAAATGAAAATAAAAATAAATAAATTGTTTGTCATTTAATGAAAAGCTGAGCTAAGTCTTTTACATTCGAAATAACGTAATTTTGACAAGAAGCAACACACGGGTTTACCTCTAATCAATAAAATTGTCGTTCTTTTGTTTTGCATTTCGTTGATTTGGTTGACAAATGAAGCTCTTGTTGAAGTTCTTGTTTCGTTTTTATCTTTCCATGGTCTGGAAGATTTTAAGAATCGCAACTGAACTTCTTGAATAAATAAAAGTTACACATTAATATGACACTAAATCCGAAAGAGACTTCCAGATATATTAAATGGATGCGGAGCGATGGAGAAATTCGCAGCTGCATCTCATTATATCAGGTGGATTTATAGGTAATCCAGAACTTCATGCATGCATTAATCCAATGACCCCACTCTACGTGTCTAATACCCTTTCATCATTTCTCTATCACGACCCTGCTACGAATATAAATATTCAAAAAAAGCTTAACATCTGCCTATACACTTTTGGAAATGATTCATTTTGCATTTAATGGCAATCAATTTCAGTTGGTAGTATCAGGGTACATCTCTACGCAAGCACATTATCGTTGGCTCGGATTTTTCAAAAGGAAGTACATAGTGTATTGAATTATATTAGGGTGCGTATACACTAAATCAGCCCGATTGCCAGGCTGGGTTCGGTATTTTGCCGATGGAACTGAATACATTGAATTACATTCCTGAATAACTGTGTTCCTAAACCAAACTCCTATTCCTCACTTCAGTACAATCCACTACCACGGGTTAAGCCTGGATCGGCGTCTAACACACACAAAGCTCAAACGAAAAGACTGCAACAGGCGTTTTAAACTTTTATACAGACTCCTTATCTAAAATCAACATGCCTAACAAATTACTTCCAACCGCCAATATGGATTTTCGCCGACGGAATTAAATTTATTTATTAAGATGTGCACACTAGACTGACTAGACCGGGAAAAAATAGCATACGGGGGTTAAGTGGATTCCACTAGCAGATTTTGTTTTGAACCAGGATCATGAGTATTGGTTCGCACGTCTGTGGCATTTTCCGGGCTAGCCAACTCTGGCCGGAATAGTGCTCGTCGATATTAAATAAGAAAACAGAAGAAAAATAAATAAATTTGTCAACCATGTTGGGACAAAACTTTTTTTTATGTTACTAAGTAGGTAATATATAATTTAAAAACTCAAGAAGCGTGGAGAAAACATTTAATTTTTAATTTGCCAATTAATTACCTAACGAATGGTTTATTCTCTTTTGAAATAGTTATTTAGTTTCTCACAGAATTCATAGTGAGAAATTATCCGAATCCACGTTTTTCCAGTTTAGGGTCTTTTACTGAGTGACATTTTCCATTGATCACAACAAGTAATTTGAAACCTAATAAATGCGGATCCGAAAGCTTAAGTTTATAAGTTCTTAATCTCTAGGTAATTTTTATATGTGTGATAATTTGTTAGGGGGTTATTTCATATTAATTTTATTTCTTAATAATATAAGGTTGAGAGTGTTGAAAGGGGGGAGAAATTACAATTATTCGCAATAAGATCTGCTTTGGTTATTAACCAATAATTATTATAATGCCATTTCTTACGGCGCTTTGTTCAGTTTAAGATGAAGTCTCTTCCAAAAAGGTTTGTCATATTATATCGTTACGCCCTGTTTAGTTATAAAAAAATAGCAAAATGTATAACGTTTAGGTAATCCTACTTAGCTTAAGAATTCTAAAGGTAATTTATAAACCAATCTCATTTATAAAAAAAAATACACAACACACTCTATAGTCAAGCGCGGGTGTCAACCTAGGTGGTGCCTTAATAAATTAAGTGGTATGCTAAACCTGCATATAGTCACTTAAGGACAATATGCCTCCCCCCCCCCCCCCCAAAAAAAAAATTTTAAAAAAAATCTGTGTATGCTATTGGATAAATTATTTAAATAAGATAAGTAAATATGTTTTGTTAAACTCCAAACAAAGGTCATTAACAAAAGTAAATAAAGAGCTTATTAATGAAAAAAAAAAAAAAAAACGAATCCTAGGTGGATATAAAATCGTACCTTTATGCCAGAACCATTGTTAAGACGAGTAAGTGAAGGACCAAAATGTTAAGACGATTAAGTGGACTGTACTGTTCGTGGGGTCGAGTAATAAATAAAAACGAGATAGTGTAAATTGTAAATATAGTCGTGTACTTATAAAAAACGTGGCATACAATACAAGAGACATAGCCCGACTGACTTACTTAAGACTAGATACAGAGTACATAAGAGGGGAGAAGAGAGTCCAAGGTGGGGGAACAAGGCGCGAAAGGAACCAACCTGTCCCAAGGCCAGTAAACATGCCTTACAAAGGACGGTAAAAAACTCGAGATTAAACATACCGCCCACCTTGAAAGAGGGACTTTCAAAATTTAAAAATAATACAAAAATAAAATATTATAGTGATACATTAAAATAAACTTTTATGATTAGAATATTAACTTTAAGGTTATTCAAGTTACATTTAAACAGGTAATTGAAAGTGAATTAAAATCAAATTGAGCAAATATCAAGCAAATTAAAGTGACAAAGATTAGGATTATTCAAAATTTAAATTGAGAAATATACATAAAAATCTAATAAGAAATGTTATACAAAAATTAAAATTGCGAAACAAAAATTTAAAGAAATTAAATTAAAATCAGTCTTCTTCCATCGGCAGGGGAGATATCTTTGTGATAGATCTCTTCTTTAAACCATTTGAAGACCTTACAGTTACGACCCTCACTAAACCATCGTCACCTGGATGAAGAGCTTCGATGCGACCTAATGGCCAACATAATGGTGGAACATTATCTTCTTTAATAAGAACGACAGTTCCAAGTTTAAGGTTTGGAGAGGATGAAGACCATTTGTAGCGGTTCTGAAGATGACACAAGTATTCAGCCTTCCAGCGTGACCAAAAAGATTGAGTGAGTTAAAAGTTAAACGATTAAAATCGTTAGGATCGGATGGGAGTGTGTATAAAGGTCGGGAATTTAAGATAGATTCTATAGAAATAAATAAAGTAATAAGTTCTTCTGAATTTAAGTGACTATTACCCACAACCCGTTTTAAGTGTGTCTTCATAGACTTAACAGCGGCCTCCATGAGACCGTTATGATGAGGAGCACGCGGAGGAGAGAAAACCCATTTAATACCGTTTTCAGAAAGAAAATTATAGATTTCAAATTTATTAGATTCGGCGAGAAGAAAATCGTGAAGTTCTTGAAGCTGCTTGTTAGCTCCGGTAAATGTTGTAGCGTTGTCAGAATATATTTTTTAACATTTTCCGCGGCGACCTATGAAACGTTTCAGGGCTCCAATGAATGATTCAGAAGTTAGATCGTGAACAAGTTCGAGGTGTACTGCCTTTGTGGAGAGGCACACGAAGACAGCCACATATGTCTTTATGAGTTTCGAGTTTTTCCTTAAACCAGTTTTAACGTTTATAGGGCCACAATAATCAACCCCGGTGTTTACAAATGGAGACGTGGTGCTACACGCTCCATCGGTAAATTTCCCATAAGCTGGGTTACGTCAGAATGCCTTTTTGATCGAAAACATATAATGCATTCGTGACAAAGTTTCCTGGTAATAGATTTGCCATTTAGAGGCCAGTATTTTAATCTGATCGATGCCATCGTAGCTTGAGGTCAGGCATGATGAAGTTTAAGATGTTCTACGCGAATAATTAATTTTGTAAGATGATGCTTTGAAGGAAGCAGTAAAGGATGTTTCTGGTCATATTCTATTAATTCAGCCTTTTGCAAGCGACCGCCCACCCTGAGCAGACCACTGGCATCGATGAAGGGTACGAGACTGCGAAGTTTACTACGATGATGAACGAAGCGACCACGAGTAAGATCATGAATTTCTTGCTGAAAACACTCAGCTTGAACTAGACGAATGATATGTTCGAGAGAAGATTGAAGTTCGTCGGGTTCTATAAGTAGCGGTCGAGGCCTTTTAAATTGTGGATCTTTACAGCATTTGATAAATCTTAACCACCAAGCAGTATGACGTTGGAGTTTAAGAATTGTTGAAAATCGACTTATGAATTCTGTGTCTGGAATAATTGAAAGTAGAACGGTTGGTTTTGTTTTTGTTTCAGGTAGATCAGTAGGTGTTTGAAATGAAATGGACTGCCACTGAGCATCAGGAATTGTCAGCCAGCTTGGTCCATACCACCAGAGATTGGAAGAAATTAATTCATTAGGTGTTGCACCTCGCGATAAGATATCAGCAGGATTGCATTCAGATCGTACGTGATTCCATTGATGAGTTTCAGTCAGTTCGAGTATTTGAGATATCCTATTAGCTACGTAAGTTTTGAGACGAAGTTGCGTATTTAACCACCCTAAGACAATAGTTGAGTCAGTCCAGAAATTACTCGTAAATGTGAGTGCTAATGCCTTGCTGACCTTGTCGGCTAGTTCAGCAAGCAAAAGAGCTCCGCACAGTTCGAGACGTGGAATGGTTGTACTTTTTAAAGGTGCAACCCTTGATTTGGCTATTAAACGAGACGTGATGGTTCCATTATCGTAAATAGAGCGTAAATATAGGCATGCACCGTATGCTACCTCCGACGAGTCACAAAATCCGTGTAACTGCAAACTACGAGGATTAGCAATGGGTATAATACAACGAGGCACACTAAGTGATGTCAGTTGGTGTAATTCGAGTTTATACCTTTTCCAGGTAACTAGAAATTCTTCAGGTAATAAATCATCCCATGACGAGCCTATTTGCCAAATTTTTTGCATTAAAATTTTGGCGTTAACGATAACTGGTGCCACGATTCCTAAAGGATCAAACAAACGCGCGATGTCAGATAGGACTGTCCGCTTAGTAATGTTTCCAGTAGAATTAACATCTAAAACACGGAACAGAAAAAGGTCTTTGTCAGGATTCCAATAAGACCCTAAAGTTTTTATGATCTCATCTTGCTCAAACGTAATTAGAGAAGCGGTTTCTCTTTTCTCTTCGGGAATATTCGATAGTAATTCAGGAGCATTAGAACCCCATTTGCTGAGCCGCATTCCAGCCCGGTCGAGCATCGTGATAACCTGTGACTGTAACTCTAAGCCTTCAGTTATAGAGTCACACCCTGTGATCATATCATCTACATAGAAATCGCGTTTAAGAATTCGTGAAGCGATTGGTAAATCGCCTTTTTCTTCTTCAGCGAGCTTGGTGATGCATCTAGTTGCAAGAAACGATGCTGGAGTTGTGCCATATGTTAGGGTAACAAGCCAAAAATCCTTTTCTTTTTTAAGCGAGTCATCCCACCATACGATTCGCTGCAAATCGTATTGATTAGGATTGATCAGTACTTGGCGGTACATCTTTGTGATGTCAGCTATGAGAACGAACTGGTGTTGTCTAAACCTAACAGTAAGAGAAAAAATATCGTCTTGCACAACGGGACCAGCCATCAAACAATCGTTGAGTGCAAGCCCGTTGGTTCCTTTCGTAGAAGCATTGAAAACAACTCTAAGTTTGGTAGAAGAGCTATCTTCTTTGTGAACTGCGTGGTGTGGAATGTGATAAACTATCTCATTAGTTACGTAATCATCGGGAACCGGTATCATATGACCGAGTGAGACATATTCATTCATAAAATCGTGATAACGTGTTTTGATTAAAGGATTCGAGTCAAGTCTTTTCGAAACTTGATATAAGCGTTTAGATGCAATTTTCTGGGTAGATCCTATGCGACTGAGATCTTCTTTGATAGGTAACGTGACAACAAAGCGACCTTCATTGTTCCGATAAACAGTTTTTTTAAAGTGATCCTCACATTCCCTCTCCTCGCGGGTTAAGGAAGAAGGAACGGTGCGCTCTTCAACCGTCCAAAAACGTTCGATTAGACGATTTATAGATATCGATGAATTGTCAGTGATAGAGAGATTGCAAATTGAAAAGGGCGATTTAATATTTTGATTGTTTAATTTTCCAGTAACGATCCAACCGAACTTAGTGTTCTGAAGGACAATTGCACTATTATCAAGACGAATCTTACCAGTTTCGAGAACCTCATAAAATATTTCAGCTCCTAAGAGCAGATCAATTTTACCAGGGCAGTGGAAATCTTCGTCGGCGAGTTGAATACAATCGGGTATTTTATTTGGTGGTAGTTGGATCGGTTTATGAGGATAATTTTGTGTGATTCGCCGAAGTACAAGAAAATCCAATCTAGCTGAAAAACTCCCGTGTCGTGCAGAAACTTGGGCGTGAATGGCAGACGTGGCTTTAGTACCATTCACGCCTATGCCTGATATGTCCGTGTTGATTTTATTTCGTTTGAGTTGCAGCAAGTCGGCTAGATGTTCCGTAATAAAATTACTCTGGGAGCAAGAATCTAACAACGCTCTCGCTTGAATTAGCTTTCCGATATTGCTACGGATATACAGAACGACGGTAGAAAGTAAAATGATATTCGAGTTCCCTGTGAAGCTAGAGACATGACTAAGAGTCTGATTTGAGGATGAAGATTGATCGTTGGAAGCTTCGGAATTTTTATTTTTATTGAGATTTACAAGCTGGATTGATTCTCTGTGGAGAGCTGAGTTGTGTCTTTTACCACATTTTTTGCATCCGGAAGAGCGGCATTGGTTCTGGTAGTGACCTTTTCGAAGGCAATTAGTGCAAACACCTAGAGACTTTGCTTTATCTAATCGAGCTTCAATACTTAAATTCTGAAACTCAGGACATACATATATAGGATGATCTTCATCTTTTTTACAAACTTCGCACCGATTGTTGGGGCTATTATGTTGACGAGTGGAGAAGCAAACAGTTTCTCTATTTTCGCGGTTGATCTTTGGAGAGTCGTGTTTTCTATATCCGTGAGACGGGGCATGATTCTTGGAGGCTTTATCGGAAGATAATGACGTAGGTGTACGAGTAGTTTCCACTGATTCAATCACTTGACATCGATGTTTTAGGAAATTATGAAGTGACTGCCATGTGGGACACTCATCAGTTTTCAATGAGTTTTTGCCATTCACGCAACGTTACAAAATCTAATTTGGAAGTGACTAGATGTATTATTACAGTGTCCCAATATTCGACGGGCTGTTTTAATGATTCCAGAGCTCTTATATTAGTAGAGCAGCATTCAAGTAATGATCTCAGAGACGAGCTGTTCGGTTTGTCAATTTTAGGTAGATTAAAAAGAGATCGAACGTGTTGGCTAACAATCAATCTATTGTCATATCTTTTCCGCAAAAGATCCCACGCCGTTTCGTAGGATTCCGATGACACCTCTAAATTAACAATCACATTAGCGGCATCTCCCTTAAGATATGATTTTAAGTAGTAAAATTTTTCTATTTTACTAATGGCGGCGTTAACGTGAATTAAAGATTGAAACATATCACGAAAGGATAGCCATTGTGTATAGTCTCCGTGGAACGAGCCAAGGTTTATTGTAGGTAATTTCACCGTGGAAGGATTATTTATAGGGTTTAGTGGCCTAAGAGGTTCATTTGAAATTGAAGGCGTAATATTTTCTAACCAAGTTTCTATTCTTGAAACGAGATCGAAATATGTCTCTTCGAAAGCTTGCCGAGCGTCTTGGTCTTCGTTAGACAGATCGAGTATTTGGTCATATTTTTTCCAGCACTCTTGTAATGCGGATAATCGTGGTTTTAGAGACGCAATCGTGTTAGTTGTCAAATCGAAGTTATCAACGTAATCCTTAATACGAGAAACTCTGGCTTCTATTTGTTGCCGAGGTGAAAAGTCAGACACCATCTCCGATTTCTTACTTGCCTCCTTTTTGTTACGAGAATTGACCATGGCGAAAATCGGTACCCAACTAACGTGAAAATAATATTAACGGAAATCAACTTAGATAGGTAATTAAAACATTAAAATACCTAAAAGAAAATGTTCAAGTTATTACTAATCGTAACTTTTAAATACGCAAAAATAATAATAGTTCTAAAATAAAACATAAAGAATAATCAAAATAAATGAGAAACATATAAATTATAATCTCAATATGTATCAGAATTATAAAGATAAGGTTTAAAAATAAATACGTTGGATCTTTCATAAATAGAACAAGTATAAAAAAAAGAAATTAGAAATTAGATGTAGTTGGTATTCAAAAGTTAAGCATTAAAAGAAAAAAATAATAAGAAATGATATGATATGAGAGGTGCCTAAAAGAACGGGAGAATAGGAGATAAGGAATGGAGTATATAGGTTTTTAATGAATGAACGGGCTTATCTGAACGTGGACGATTGAAGACAGGCCGCTTGCCGGGTAGAAGAGATTCCTGAGAAATAAGGGTACGTGGCGTGACGTCAGAAGCACGGTTCGAGTCGAGGTACGAAGTTGGGTAGAGGGGGCAGCAGCGAGCTGGGGTTGGCCTTGACGAGCTCTCCTAAGGAACCGCATCCACAGCTCTACACACTATTATCACTTCGAAAATGTCTGAATAATTCTCAATTTACACTATATTTTCAACACGATTTCACTGATTTTATCAGGGCCATAGGACCAAAATGTTAAGACGAGTAAGTGGACTGTACTGTTCGTGGGGTCGAGTAATAAATAAAAACGAGATAGTGTAAATTGTAAATATAGTCGTGTACTTATAAAAAACGTGGCATACAATACAAGAGACATAGCCCGACTGACTTACTTAAGACTAGATACAGAGTACATAAGAGGGGAGAAGAGAGTCCAAGGTGGGGGAACAAGGCGCGAAAGGAACCAACCTGTCCCAAGGCCAGTAAACATGCCTTACAAAGGACGGTAAAAAACTCGAGATTAAACAACCATGAATGTGCAAATTTAAATATTCTGTTTATTAGCTATTTGGACTTGTTGTTTTATAATCCAATTTAAATATTTATTTAATTTTTAAGTTTTTGGTAGTATTCATACTACGGAAAGTTTAAATTTTAATTTAAATCCAATTATAATCAATGTAGAGGCTCTTGGTTCAAGTTCCGGCGCTGGAGTCTATTTTCCTCTGTCTGTCTCCCAGTGTTAATAATAATTATAATTTGATTTAAATTTTAATATTTATCAAAACGATGTAATACCAAGTAAGATTTGAGAAAGCGGAAAGTATTCATAAAGTGTTAGGATAATAACATATAGAAGACCGCGACAACAAGAAGACAAGGGTAACAGTTAGAATTTGAAAGGTAAATAAGTAGTGATACCGTAAGAGGTGGTCCTGTAACTTTATGTCACCAATTTTCCAAATCTTACATGTTAATCTTTTGTTCTTGTTACCTTTTAGCCCTTTAAGTTAATAATCAAAATACTTGTCAAATGTAAAACCCCATGGCAACCCACCCGTTAAAATAATGTAATATCTACTCTATGTACCTATGTATCCCACTGATTTTTAGGGTTTCGTTGGTAAAACCAAAAAAAGAAACCCTTATTATTATTACTTATTACCACCATTCTTGTAATATACCTTGAAGAAGGAAGTGTATTTTGATAAATCTAACATTTTTTCGCGAGAATATTATACTCTCGTATACGAGAAAGTTTTGTACCAGTTGTGCAGGAAAGTTTGTTTTTTACAATTCTATTGTATGGGCTTCTTTATTGTTGATGTATTTATAGAACGTTTTTGGTATTGTTTTCCTTTGTAAGGTTCTATGGAAAATGATTTTTTTTTTTTTTTTTTTTAATGATGTTGCATTTATTGTTGTTAACTCTCAAAAAGAAGAAAGTCATCTTTTTTAGAAACACTTTTATTGAATATTATTCCAAAATTATTTTCTAAAATAGTTATCATATCTAAAATTACTTCTACTTTATAACTGATAAGTATATTTATAATGAGTCAATTTTTTATCAGAATAAATATAGTTATGATATAGATATGCTATAATAAGATACATAAGAGAGAATAAATATGACCATAATATAGTAAATTATTTCAAAAGTATAAAGAATAAAGTATTTAACGTCAAATAATTTAATTTTGGTTTTATGAATACTTTATCAGAATGCATAGAAAGTTAAATCAATCAATACGAAAGATAAATTTGATATACATATTTACACATGAAAAAGTGGCATTGATATTTATTATATATTTTTTTTATTTCATCTTATACGCATTGTAATAGCATTACATATTCAATCCAGAAATAAATATATTTTTATTTCATTAAGATAATGAGTGCCGTGATATTTAGAGTATATCTAGATTAACGGCTGTTTCGGTAGTAAAGGGAGGTCGGCTAGGTTCAAGATGACTGTCGGATGCACCCCATGGTTAAACCACAGTTCTGTTTCAAACCTTATCACGGTTTGTGCTTTTATACCGCGGCTGCACTGTTGTATTTTAATAGTTTCATATTTCTATATTGCATACCCTCTTAAGCCATATGTCTTCTTGGCATTTCGCTACATGAAATGAAATTATGCCTAGTTTTAGTTATTTTGTGATACTCTACTTTTTAACAACTGTTCAATCACAATCAGGTAAATTAACATTTAATTATTTTTTTATCAGCTAAAGATATTGATACCACAATTTAATGAAACATTATCATAACTTGCAAATATTTATTAATATATGTTTCATAAGCCAATTAAGTCACTTTATTAAAAGCTATATTATTTTAGAATACAGTTTTTTTCGCACTCTGTCCTACTCTAAAGTTTTATGTTTATTTGGATTGACATATAATGCCTTTTGAAGTTATTTTCTTTTTTCGATTCTAGGCTAATTTTATCAACAAGGTAATTCGTAAAACAGACTCAGCGAACAAAATTTAATCTTATAATAGTCCGAGCTTCAATACCAAACCAAACTTCTGCCGGAAAAAGTTTTAACTTTTTCTATTTTTTTTTTTTTTTTTCTATCATCATTCTCACCCTCTTGTAATAAATTTTATGTTATTACTACTATCATAGTAGAGTTAATTACAAAAGCCAATATTTTTCTCCCATTAAGCATTTCTTTCCTCAAATATTTTTAAAGCCCCTAACGAGATTCTTATATTTCAATATAATATTTTTTCTTCTAGTATTATTATTTTTCTATACGTTTAAGATCCAACTAGTTCATTCTTCTTATGTTTAGGACGTTTTTTTTTTTTATTCATAATTACTAAATATTCCACCAATTAGTGTGGGACATAGAATGGCTAAATGAGCATAATTTAGAGCAATACCTCTGAAAATAATAACCTCTGAAATAAAGTGTAATTGTTAGCACCTATAACAATCCCACTGGGTTCAGCTTTTTTATTCAATATACTAATAGTACACCCATGGTTAGATTAAATATAGGGTAATAGCACATAAATGTCAAGAATCCATCAAATTTTCTTTTCTTTAATTGGATGAAAGGGATAGTTGTCAATAATAAACAGGTCAAGTGTGTGCTAGTCAGCACACAGCGAGGGTCCGTAGGCCACACTGTATAGTTTAAGTAGTACCCTATTGATGGTGTTTTTTTTAAATGCTAAAAAGCTTACTTTGAACTATCCTATATGGGTCTGATATTCTCAAAACACATAAACAAACTTCTGATAAAGTATGTTTTTGCCACTGAACCGGACTGCAACCATATAAATACATCGAAAAGACCATAATTATAAAAAAAGGTATTTTGTCAATAAAAAATAAAATAATATTTTTTTCGAAATTTCCAAAAAGTGGTATCTTTACTTTTGGTCGAAGAATGTTGAGGAATTTTTTCAGATTTTTTGCACTTCATATAAGCGAGATAAAGGTGGGACGTTTCACACCCATTTCAAACTTGCCTACGCTCGCCCTATCAAAGTTATAAAATAAGAATTATATATTTTTGTAATCAGCTCGACGTACCCTTTCATATGATACCCCTCACGGTTTTAAGTCGCTATATTTTTAAAATATGTGGGTAGGTACAAGACACATACATGCCAAATTTCAAAGTAATCGGACGAAAGGTGTAGCCGTGAGAGCAGGCGACAGGACGGACGGACAGACAACGCAGGAAAATATAAGGGTCCTTGGTTTTGCCTACGGACCCCAAAAAATAAATTAGTATACCAATTCGTGTGGCAAAAAGCTTCCTCGAGTCTTATTTCGTGTGGTTTAATGATTTCATGCTTTTACAACCTATTTTTGTCACATTTATTTAATTTTTCCCCGTTTATTAAATCTGTAATAATTCTTTTGATTTGTTACATGAATTAAAGTATCAATTTAGCAATATTTGATGAGCACAGACGGTTGCAATTAATCTAGGGCTATTTGCGGGCTACTTTCGACGAACCATCAAAATTTCAAAAACTCACATGAGTACTTTTAAAGACATAAGTGTAAATAAAAGTATGTTTGTGCGTATGAAGAGGAGAAACAAATTTATGTAGAAGGTTAAAACTTATATGGGACCACCAATGGGCCTAATTATGACGTATCCTTCAAATTTCATTAAAATCGGGCTAGTCGTTTTTAAGATATGTTATTGTTGGTTCCCAAAAATTGAGTTACAGACCAACAGAGTAACAGAGTGAGCCGACAGACCAATTAAGCCTTTTGTGAGCAAAAGGCGCTGAAGGTTAAAATAATATGTGACAACCGTGCTAATTATTAGGTTATGACCTAATGGATGTAGGTAGTTTTTAAAATAAGTTTTTTGAATAAGTTTAAACTGACAAGAGGCCAAGAATGTTCCATCGTGTCTGAATCTAATTTCTGTAAAGAAATTGTTAAATTCGAATTCAAAACAAAACAGTTTTTCAGTAAAAATTACCCTTTGGTAAAATCAAATGATTTGAAGAAATGAGCAATATGACCCCAATCTCCTATTTTAGACGCACATGTATACATACTTATTATTAATTTTACTTTCCCGTGTACATAGTACTCGTATATATAGAAATAAAGGATTAATTCACTAATCCTTGAAAAGGGAAGAATCAAAGATACTAAACCTTTCTTGAATATGATCACAAATTTACTTCCGAAATTGCAGACAAGCTCCAAAATCAATATGCGCACCCTTCATATTCTAACCAAATTTTAATTCCATTATCCATAATTCAAGTATTCCATTATTTCAACTTAACTGCACTTAGTTTATCGTGTGTGGAACTGAGACTGAAGTTCTGTTAAATAACCACCAGCTATATTATTTTACTGCCGGAAAACGCTTTTAAACTATTTCATTTAAGTGACAAAGCCGTGGTCGTACGAAGAATTTTTCAGTCTAATAAGTGCATACATAGTATTGGATGATAAAGTCAGACTTTACGTTGTTAGGTACTTCATGGTTGTTGAAAGACTTAAGAAGAGAAGTGATTTCAAGCTTACGTTGAAATGTCAAGTGGTTCTCTTCTACAGTTATTGCTTCTCTTGAAAATCTCCTCTTTCTTGATTATTGGCTTGTACAACTAACACCATTTTCTTTTTGTTTCTAATGAAACTTCAAGTTTTTTTTCTTCTTTTTTTACTAAGATAAATTATCATCATGGTGCGACATTTTTTATGGATTTACACGTTAAAGTCCAAAAAAGTGGTATTTGAAAAATGTGTGTCTGTCGTCCTAAACTTTTGGGCCGATTGCTATAACATTTGGCAATAATGTTCATGAAAATTATGTCCCGAGGCAACATTGCAAAAAGAATTGTATTATACGTAGTATATATAGAATATAGTGTTGTGATGACACGAAAATTCAATTTTGAGATTATTTGAACGAAGTTCCTTATGGCACGTTCTGGAGCCCGGGAGTGAATCCGAAAAAAAAGACCAAAATCACCGTCACAAAATAACCGTCACGCAAAATCCGGAAATTTGCTACTCATGTTCATTTTACCAATGCCCAGGCTGAGTTCGTCGGAAAACGTTATCCACCCAAGCGTTCACGCGCAACGCTCGCGTAAACGTAAGCTTTAAAAGACGGGAAAAAGTGTTATTAAGGAACCCTGTTACATGGCTTGTTTTGATTATTTTTGTTATGTCACGAATGACACTTTGTTTTGTAAATAAATAAAATATAATAATGTAAAATTACACCCTGATACAAGCAGAAGCTGTAGAGTAGGGAAGAGATATATTTTATAATATTTTAAATTAATTGGCCGGGTAGGTAGAAAACAGTCCTATTTCAATCCAACTCCTTTAACAAACATACTCTTTCACTATAAACTCATCATGATCAATTTTTTTCTTATATTTATAGTAAGATGCTTGCTTTAATAATGATTTTCTTTTAATTTTGCCTTAACTCTGCCAGGTACCAGTTCATTACTTTTAATTTTGTCTCTTTTCTAACTCCGCCATGTATAAGTAGTTAGCAATGTATACGTACTTAGCAGTGTGATTTTACAATTTATATTTAATGAAAAATGTAAGGAACTTCGTTCCTACCGGGTGTCCCGCGACATCAAACCTATTTTTTATGCATCTTAAAAGGTCCTCTGATTCCAAGAAAATTATTTTTAAAAATTGTCTGTTTATCGTCTGTTGTTTGCCGTCTGTGCAGATGCCTAGAATTTCAACTGGGCTAGTTTTAAAGAAATTTGGCGTACGTGTTTAGAAAATCATACCTCATGATGAAAACGCTACATTTATTTTAGATCTAAATTTGTGGACGCTGGAACCTCAGCTTTTGATGTTACGAAAAATTTTCCAATGCTGTCAAAAGCTTTGAAGTTCATACCACGTTACGAGTTCAAACCTATTTGCAATTAGCATGTAACAACCATCAAAATGGCCCATGTTATGATTAAAAATAAAACTATCATTGTGTCTAATGAGATTACTTATGTGCTTGAATTAGTAATTTGACTTAATTTAATTTGGCGCGACGATTGTGGTTAGTTAATCAATGAATTTCCAGTTTCTTTCGCTCGTGTTTCAGATTTAATTACGCATTCCACATTCTCCACTTTCAACTTTTCTACTCTATGTGCCAGGTCTAGAAAGTTTCCTTGGTGTCACCAATGTTTTTAACTTCCGCTTACCTGAATTTATTAACGCTTTCAATTAATTTCACTTTTAGCCATTCAAAGAATATAAAGAACCCTTTAAGACAGAAAACTATTGCTTGTATTTCCGTCCTAATAAATATTTGAATTTATCATAAATACATTACTTAATCCTTAGTGTATTTAAAGGATTTGAGAAAACTATAAGATGGCCTTAACTATTGCTTGAATTTCTGTCCTAATAAATATTTGAATTTATCATAAATACATTACTTAATCCTTAGTGTATTTAAAGGATTTGAGAAAACTATAAGATGGCCTTAACTGTTGCTTGTATTTCTGTCCTAATAAATATTTGAATTTATCATAAATACATTACTTAATCCTTAGTGTATTTAAAGGATTTGAGAAAACTATAAGATGGCCTTAACTATTGCTTGTATTTCCGTCCTAATAAGTATTTGAATTTATCACGTATTATCCATTGTGTATTTAAAGGATTTTAAGAAACCTTGAAAATGATTCCACTAACACTCTTATGTTTGCCATACGTATTTAAATAAGTCATGTATTATTTTAATATTTGGTTTACAAATATATATTAATTTAATAACAAATACATAATTTTATAAACTAGGAATAACCACCCAATGAAGAGTAATTTTAATTATCTGGGACGGAAGTTATTAGAATGATTGTTATCACGGTCATATTTTTACGTGTACCAACAGATAAGGACATTGAGATTATTTTGTATCTTCTTCTTTCTGATAGTGGAATCAAATTCATTCATGTAAACATTTTATCAGTAAGAGGATTCTTATATGTGATTCATATTTATATTAAAGTCACCACGGATCTAATTAATTTGTTCTATTTCATATTTTTTAAACTATTTAGGTAATAAATTCTTAGTAGGAATTGAAAATCTACGAAAATGTTTAAGACTCATTTCAAATATGTTTAGATAACTTTTTAGACTTTAGATGCAAACCTGAGCTTTTTAATGCACAGATTATGTGTAATATGGATAGAATAATTTATTTGAATGATTTAAAACATAATTCTATTATAATTATAATATTTTATACATAGTTCACTTTTTTCTTCTTAATATAGTGTTTTAATTTATTGAAATATCCATTATATTTTTCTTCTTTTTTTTTTACTAACATTTCCATACTACAAGTTTTTTTCTTATAAAAAATTAAATTCTAAATGAATAAAATAAATAAAAACAAATAAATAAAAATAGACTGTCAATTGGTACATAGTGGATCATAGCTTCCTCGCATCCTATCCACGTACTTCACTGATTTTATGATTTTACAAGCCATTATTGTCTCATTGGATTAATTGTTTCCCCCCGTTTTAACTTTCTTATATATGCATATTTCGTTAAATGTAAGAAGCTCGCTTACGCTCGCTTCTTACATTTAACGAAATATGCATCTTGTCTGTCTGTCTGTCTGTCTGTCTGTCTGTCTGTCTGTCTGTCTGTGTGTAACGTTTACGTGTCCGACGATAACTTGAGTAAAAGTTGACCGATTTAGTTGAAATTTGGTATACATCTTTATTTTACTAATACTCAGGCTAAGTTCGTTGGACAGCGTGATCCGTCCAAGAGTTCGCGCGCAATGCTCGCGTAAACGTGAGCTTCAAATTTAAAATTGGAATTTCAGGACGGGAAAAAATTCTATCATCACCTATTCGATGAGACGAACATTTTTTTCAAATAACATTTTTTAGTAAAACCAACAACGACACTGCTATGATTTAATAAAGATCGCTAAAACTATTAAAGCGGACCTAAACGTTTAAAATAGAGAAAACAACCTTTTTACCGATATCTTACGTTCTAACGTAACGATTTTAATAAAACTTTATATACACCATCTAATGCACAATTGAAAGTGCATGCAAAATTTCAATTTGATACATGCAGTAGTTGTGTTGTAGCAAAGAGATACATTTTATAATAATTGAAAAGGAGATAGTATGGTTAGAGGAATGGTAAGAATGCGGGGTGGTTCCCTTACTTCTAGCCGCTGCACTACTACTATACCCATTATCTATCAACTCATCATGATTCATGATTATCTATTTTTTCAATATTCAATACATATTTATTACTTTACGCTCGCTTCAATGATAGAGCCACGCGATTAGTTAAATGTACATACGAAAACTAATAAATGGAAAACACTGGGCTAAGTAATTATGAACTCGTAAATGAGAAAGTTTGTCTGAGTTGACTTGGACCAATTTTTTTAATCTGTCAAAATTGCTTTCATTTTTTACACGAATTAAAGTATCAATTTAGCAAAAGTTAAAGAGCACAGACGATTCAAATTAATCTGGGGCTATCTGCGGGTTACTTTCGATAAACTATAAAAGTTTCATTCATATCAGGTAAGTACTTTTGAAGCTATAGGTGTAAATAAATGTATGTTTGTGCGCATGTGGAAGAGAAGCAAATAGCCGAAGGTTGAAGTAGAAGGTTCAAACTTATATGGGACCAACAATGGGCTAATTATGACCTACCACCCAAATTTCATTTAAATTGGACGTGTAGTTTTTAAGATATTATGTTGGTTCGCAAAAATTGAACGACAGACCGACAGACAGACACGGAACCAAAAATGTTCCCTGATGTCTGAAATGGATTTTTGAAATTGGAGACCTACAAATTTTTTGCTCTAAAGAACGATCAAAATATTCGTGGCTTGGTTCTTGCTTAGGGTTCCAAGTAGCGAGGCCAGGTTTATATGGACAGTCTGTTCATTGTCTGTAAGGATAAGCGGGAGTAAGGTTTTTCTCTGATGCTATGGGAAATTTGGCATACATGTTCAGAAAAATCATACCCCGAGGCGAAATTAAGAAATAAATTTTAGCTCCAAATTTGGAGGCGCCGCTCCCCAAAAACTCTGGAAAAAATTGTTTCTCGAAAATGGCTCAGACGATTTTGATTAATCCAACCTTATTAGGTTAGGCCTTATCAAAAAGTTGATTGAATGGTTGCCTGCATTTTAGATGTAAAATTTAGAGTTATAAAAAACTCCGAACAAATATTGCAGCAGAATGATTTCACTTACATCAGATACGAGTCTAGACTAACACCAATAATACAGTCAGAAATCACATCATGAAAAGTGAAGAAGAAGATTATTTATGTCAACATGAAGAGGCAGATACGCGGAACAAAAACGCCACCAAATTCGAAAATATTGGTCAACGCGAATGATACCGATGTCTTGGTCATTTTACTGGCCACTATCTAGAAAGTTCCACAGACTCAAATTTGGTTCGCGGGTTCACCATAAAAAAAAAGCAATAAGAAAGATCTTGATTGTATACAACTGGACCTGGATCTGGTTTTGTACAACTGGGCTGAATCTTGGTTGTACAACTGTACTGAGGTTGCGATGATTGGGTCCTACAGTCCTACTTTATGCTTGCGTCTGCCTGCTTTCCACGTGTTTTACGGGCTGTGATTATACAGCTGCATTTTAAAGGGCTTAAAAAGGGCAAGTCAAGCCTTTTAAAATATTTTCAAGTCAAACATATTTCCAAAATATTTTTCGCATCATTGTAAATGTACGCGTCGAAGAAAAAATTAAACGTGTTCAGGAGTTTACTGCCCTTCTTTATGGGATCAAGCAATGTTATAATATCAATGACGATACATGCTGACATCATGACAAGGTATCAGCTGTTCCAAAAAACATATGCAATATAAAAAACGCAAAGCAATTTATGAAGAAGATTAAAGGCCTCAACTCCAATCTGATTCCACCATGCTGGCTCTCACTCAATCAGAAAATGTTTCGCACAATATAATATGTAAATTCAATGTGGTTTCATGCTGCCTCAAACAAAATCCTGAAGATTGTGGTTGGTTTTTGGATGGCTATATGAAGCCTACATGGTTCGTAGGGGACCCAGCACTGTTACAAGTTGAGGATATACCAAGACAAAAAGAAATCGATTAAGAATTAGAATTCGATTTTGACATAGGCACTTTTGTCGAGTCAAAAGTGCCATTCCGCCCAACGAATACGTTTGCCAACTTCGTGACGCGATGGAAAACATCAGACCAACACCAGCGTCTAGGCACACGAACAACAAGGTGTTTGTTCACAAAGACCTACAGACATGTTCTCATGTTTTCCTCCGCGACGATAAGGTTCTAAAACCTCTCCAGCAACCTTACATAGGCCTACACGCAGTGATGCAACGGGGGAAAAAAGTTTGTCCTGGCCGTGTTCGGCAAGGAAAAGGTTATCTCAATCGATAGGCGTAAACCTGCCTACCTACAAGTAGACGACTTCGGCGAGCCTCCCTGTCAGCTCAAACGAGCCAACCACAATCAATCGTTCCGAAATGTACACAGAATTCGTTTTTTATTATGACACAATTCTCTTGTTTCCTTTTTTTTATAATTTTTATTCGATAACACAACTACAAATTTAAATTGTAACAAGTGATAATGATAACATAGGTTATGTGACGGGAAAGACATGAAGAAGAAGTAGTCCAGTGCATAGTAAGTATAAGCAAGTAGTAGCAGTAAAAATAGTAAAATAATTATAATACAAGATAACTTTTGATAGTAAAATAATGATAAAGTAGATTAATATTACTTATTTTACAAGTTTAGGTTATATTATTAAATATTTATATTACAAGGTTACATTACAAGTTTAGATTATATTATTAAATTATTATTTTCATATATTACAAATAGAAAATTTCAAGTACATATAAGTAAGTGCCAGTCAAACAAGATGAATCTACTTGCAGGGGTACCCCAAGGTTCTATCCTTGGACCCGTACTTTACTGTATATATACTAGTGACATCCCACGTCTCACACAAGTAAACCTGACAATATTTGCTGATGACGTAGCGTTATATATTTCCTCTTGGAGAACTGACACTATAGTAACAAGACTAAATAAAGCCCTATCAAAAATCCGAAGTTACTTTTTACACTGGCGATTAAAGCCTAATAATAGCAAATTCGAAGCCATCCTTTTCTCGAAGAGACGCCCAAAAATCTCCGGTAATATAACTGTCGACGGCCTAGTTCTACCGTGGTGCAATTCAGTAAAGTACTTAGGAGTAATTTTAGATAGAAAACTTACTTTCACAGATTTTAATCGATTCGTGTAAAAAACTAATTAGAGCTCTTTTCCCTATTTTATCGAGGTATTCGAAACTTTCTTCGCAAAATAAATTAATAATTTATAAAGCTATTCGACCAATTTTGTTATATGCTAGCGCTGCTTGGAGTTTTACTTCAAACACAAACTTAACAAAGCTACAAATAATTCAAAACAAGTTTTTACGACTTGCTACAAATTCGCCTAGATACACCAAGATCACTGAACTACATGAACTAGCCGGGATTGAATATATTCAACAATATTTAATAAAATCTGTAGAATCGTTTTTTTCAAATTGCTAAGATCACACAAATAGTCTAATAAAGAACCTAGTTGTCCAAATCAAAACAAACGTTGCTCCAACACAAAACTTTAAATTTCCGATAAAAATAACTTCTTTCATGATAAGATCTCAAATAGATTCACGCTAAACACAGAGTGAACAGTCGCATAAATAAACAAAAAATGTATACTACCACTACTCCACCCCATAGATATATAAAAAGGTTTTTTATTATTTTTCCTATTAAAAATTATGCTGTATATTATGTATTGTAATGACAAATGTAGAAATTAAGTTAGAGGAAAAAGTTACAAAACTGTGACCTCTAAAATGATTTGTAAATTATGTAAATTTTATATTCAAGAATAAAATTAAATTTACCATTACAAGTTTAGGAATAGACAATAATAACTGTTTCTTTTTTTTTTAAAAAAAAAAGGTACAGTAATAATAATATTAAAATGGGGTAACATAATTTAAGGGAAAAAGATATTTTAAGGTAAGAGATCTCTAGGCCACCTCCTCTTCAAACGTCTTGGTGGGTTGCTTGGGATGAACAGAGAGGACAAGAGTTGTACAAGAGGATTTGGATGGTGGGATATGGATTCATGGAATTTTTTATATCGGGATGTGGTTAGATTTCGGACAAAGGGCACATTCAAATCTTCATGGAGAGTAAGGTTAGAAGCATAGACAGGAGCATTGGTTATTTTTCTAAGGATTTTTGACAGCAGGATTTGGAGACGATGGGAATTGGAAGGCTTGGTGCTGCCCTACTCTTCCAGACCGTAGGTCCAAGCTGGTTTTAGAACTACATTATAAATACGAAGCTTGTTGTTAAGAGAAATCTTAGACCTACGATCAAGAAGACCGAGCAGTAACTTGTATCGTCGCGTCGTGTGTCTTGTTTCCTTGTCAATATTTAATTGTAGATTAATCTAAGTTATTAGCGATCATTCTCCGAGTTCATCATTCTCCACAGTTTAATGCCGGGATTTACTATAACATGCTTTTTCTTAGATGACTTCATCTAAAAGCCATTAAAATGGTGTAATACTCAACAAACTGAATTTGTTGACATTCTTCTTTATACCTTGAACAAGGAAGAAAACTTTTCATAGTAAATTCACAATTTTGATTTTTACTTTTGACTAATTGTTACTATTATCAGTATTTATTCAGATATTATCGAAATAGGTGGGAATTTAGTTTAATTTTTAGTTTTGGTTTGTGTTGTGATAGGTTTTTATTTAGTCTCTATGCAGTCTGTATTCAATTTAATGCTTTGAGAAAACTCTATTAGTTTATTTTCTGTGCTACTTTTGTTATAATTTATAATAATCCGAGAGGCTATCGAAATAGAAAAAACGCCGGAAAATTATAACAGGGAAGATTTTAAGTTATCGAAAACCCTCCTGGATGCCCCTTATTTCTACCTTGACCACAAAACCACCAGCCAAAACAAAGGATCATTGTTACTTTTATCAGTGCAACATAAACAACCCTCAAGATGCCAACCCTCAAGATGCCTTTAGCTCAAAAAGTGAAACGTAGGAACCCTCATCCTCGATGACGAGGTCTCCACACCACTGGAAGACCTATTTATTTTGTACATCGTTGATTTTTATGTTGGAAAATGTACTCACTCAATGCGGTTGTATGTATGCATCATATTTTGTAAGGGAGTCTTTCGAGTTATTTTCTTCTTTAATACGGAAAAGTTTTTTGGCAACGGCACCATCCATCATGAAGTTTAATAGTTTGGTAGTTTCCATCTATTTCTACCTCCACCGTCTTTCTCTACATAATTTACACTCATTTCTATCTCCGACGTCTTGCTCACATTACATAGAGTATATCCATTTATGTCTAAGAAGAAAAACGAAGTTTATAGAGTAGATATGGTATGGCATATAGCCTCTTCGATTGGAAAATTAGTATTCCTTTACTATAATCTATTAGTCAGTTACTGAGAGATCCCCATGATTTTCTAATATTATTGAGAAACATCGCCGATTTTGAGCCAATCGATATTGAGATTACTCAAAATATTATATCTTTCCCCGAATTATGTATCTTTCATAAGTATTGGCTGGACATACCAATGGCCGTATCTGAAGGATTATGCTCTCAATAATTTCTTAGAAGTAGCAAACAAAGCTCCAAGATCGACTATCTATGGTAAATAATAACATAAAATGATTAATTGATATTAAGGCAAAAAAATAAGTGAATCAAAAGAATTCTAGTCAAAAAACACGAGTGAGACCCGTGTTTTTTGAAACCTGTGTAAAATAAAATGTTACCTAAATTTAACAGAAAGAAGGGCAGATCAGTGGAAAAATTGCACATACTAGATAGCTAACTACTGCTAATGGCCTTCTTTAGCTAAATATGTGCCAGAAAGTGTAGTTCTGTATTCAAAGATTCTATGTGCTATCTTGGTTGAACATTAAATACCACAGTTCTATTATGATGACCGAAAAAAATATTTTAATTGATAACTTCGAGAAGATACCAGTGTGTTCATTTGTAACAAATCATTGACCTAGTTATTTTAATGAATGCATATCTTTTTCGTCCGGAATACTTATTACTGGCATGATGTCTTACGATGACGATAAAGAATTTAATAGAATCAGCTGGACGACAATAGTTCTAAAAGTGATAATTAGTCCAGAGGTGATTCATATTTAAAGCCGCGTTTACACAGCAATTTGCAACTACTAAGTTTGCAACTATTAGATTTGTTTGCAACATTTTAGTTTCAAACTTTTTGGTTTGAAACAAAAAAGTTGTCAACAAGCTTTGCGTTTTAAAAGTCAATAAATGTTTCAAACATTTTATTGGATACAAAAAAGTTTGGAAACATTTTTTTTGGACGGATAGAGGACGGAGAGTAGAGGACGAAATTACAGCTGCAAGTGCATGCTATATTTTGGCTACTGAAAGAGCACCAAGAAGATACTGGATAAGACCGTCGCTACGAGCAAGAACCAGATATAGTGGCAGTGCAGTTTTGGAAGATCTGAACAGGGATGATATTGAACGACTGTCAGGAGAATTACGGACAGATGGTAGTTTCAAAAACTTTTTGAGAATGGCAAGCAGTGGCTTTGAGCATTTGATGCTTCAAGTAGGACCGAAAATTGCTAAGACCGACACAAATTAGCGATTAGCCCTTCCCGTGAAAGAAAATCTGGCATTGACAATGCGATTATTTAATGAAGAAGGTAGTTCTAATTTATGGAATAGCTGGTGCCTGTGGAAGGAACGAACTTGCTAAAATGTCACTAGATGACATAGACGATAAAGGTTCCATACTAATTATTGGTAAAATGCCAGAGTCTAAAACTAATAGAAGCCGGGTCTTTACAATAAGTAATGACGATGGACATGACATCAATTATTTGAAAATCTACCTCAACAGAAAATACCTCAAATTAATACCTTTAGTAAGCTTATCCACATGTTGTATTAAAACAACATGTGGGTGTCAATACTATAGCTAAAGTTCCTGCAGACGTAGCTAATTTTTTAAATTTTCCTAACCCCAACATACACTGGCCACTGTTTTCGACGCACACTTCAGCCACCCTCTTAGTTGAAGCAGGAGGTAACATAACGCAGTTAAGGCGTCATGGACGTCTGGAAAAGCTCAACAGTTGGCGAAGGATACATTGAAGGCGGAAAAGTTTTGACTGGGCAGTTGATTTTAGGACAGTTACAGTCACCAGAAGTATTAATTCATGACTCTAAACAGTTCGAACAACATTCCGAAGTATCTTCTGAACCAGGAATCGCCATAACAAAAAATGGACACAAAAAAAAAAAAAAATGTAAGTATAAATTGGAACAAATGGATTGACTATCTTAAAATTTGTCAAAACCATTTAATTACAGAGAAAAGCAAAATATTTAAAAAAGTTAATCAAATTTAACCCCTGAATCTCGACCTGCTCGTCAACAGCTTGAGGCTCATTCCTATAAATAAAATTAAATACAGAAAAAAGTAGAATTAAGTAGATAATAAATATAATTAAGTAAAGAATCAGTAGCTTATAAGTGAATTATAAAAAGTTTGCTTTAATTTACTTATAATTAATTTTATTCTTCTCATAATAAGAAAATGATTCCCGTTTGGCATTAAAAATTATTTTTATCTACTCACGGCAGCAAAATTAGGCATTGTTGTACTGTTTTCAATCTGCAAAATGTAATTTTTCTTGATTCTTTTGTAACAAATCAAAAAAACACGCAGTAAAATATCAAATTGTCAGCAAAAGTTCAAAGTGTCAGCAAAAGTTCAAAGTGTCAGCAAAAGTTCAAAGTGTCAGCAAAAGTTCAAAGTGTCAGCAAAATAACAAACAGGCTGCCAAATTTTAAGAAAAAGTTACTACATCTCAGGTTATGAACTCTCCCACATTGTTCACTTTTGTATATTTAAGCGTAATATTCTTCTAAATATTAATATGTTTTTTGAAAATACCTTTAAAAATTATAATAATAAAACTAATATTATTATTTTTCAGTGATTATTTTTAAAAAATCGCTATAAATTGAGGTAAAAAACAGCTGTTAATGAAAAAAGTGACAACACTGATTGTTTTGTCTTTGTTTTGTTTTAACTTTCGAGTCATTACACTTATTCAAACTTTCGAGTCATCAATTCGATTTTTACAACTTTCATTGCTTTAAATCTTTTATCTATCAAAGAAAGATAATTTAATAGTTTTCTGTTATTATTTTGATAAATTTGTTAATTAGGTTTTTAAAGTTTAAATAAAAATATGGATGATAATGTTGTGCAAGACGTTGAAGACTTGTTTGATAACACGCCACCCGAAAAAGTTGATTGCCCTCTAAATCAGGTACTAAAATCTTTAGTGTAATTTTTCTGCCGTTAGTAGATAAAATATTGTATGTAACTATGCAGCAAAGGAAACATTCCTGACTCGTTTAAAGATTACCTGCTTCGGCTACACCTCAGCAGGTAATTAACGTTTTACTGCCTCGGCTACGCCTCGTCAGTCAAAATGTAACTTTCCTGACTCGGCTTCGCCTCGTCAGTAAAATAGTAAATTTCCTGCCTCAGCTTCGCCTCAGCAGTAAATTTGTTTAGCCTATCCTCGCCTTCGGCGAGGATAGGCCTTCGCCTTCGCCTTCGGAGAATGGACATCATTCTAGCAGGAATAGATGGTGTAGCAAGTTACTTGTATGATGTTATTGTCACAGGGAAGACTAGACAAGAACACGTACAAAACAAAAATGTAGTGATGAAAAGATTAAGCGAAGCAGGCATTAAGGTACAGTTAACAAAATGCCAATTTTTTAAGAGCTCAGTCATTTATCTCGGACATAGACTCAATTCAAATGGTGTACATCCTACAGAAGACCACGTGAAAGCTATAAAAGAAATGCCATTGCCAAAGAACTCAAAAGAATTACGATCTCTTTTAGGTTTTATCAATTACTACCAAAAATGTATACCAAATTTACAAGGAATTTGTTCACCGTTACACAGACAATTAAAGAAAGGATCACACTGGACCTGGTTGGAAAATGAGACAGATATAGTGAGTAAAATTAAAAATATTTTGACATCTACAGATACATTGGTTTATTATAACCCAGACCTACCCATTTTAGTATCCTCAGATGCTAGCGAAAACGGTATTTGTAAGAAAGTCGTCTTAGAGAACAATTACTATAATATATTTTTGAAACATGACAATAGACACAAGTCAAAACAAACAGAAAAAAAACAAAACAAATAAAAAATAACTAGTCGTCCTTTACATCTTTCTCCTTCGACAGAAGGACTACTTTTGACAATCATCAGCTAGTTTCGTCAGCTATGAAAGTTCTGATCTTCTGGCCTTATGTGCACCTGGTGGAACATTTTCTGAATGTCAACGACCACCGCATAATAGTCCCCTCGTAGAAAATTAAGTAGAATCTTCGGAAGTGAATTTGGAAGGTCAGGGCCACTTAGCAATCCATCATGAAAGGATGCCCCGTTTGATTTCAAGGCGGCATCGAAAACAAGTCTAAGCTTCCCCGGCTTGTTCGGATTTGTGACCCCAAAATGAGGAAGGTAGTAAGTCCGTCCCGAGACAATTCTTACTTCTTTTTCATCAAGTTTCCTGAAGTATTTATTTTCGAAATATTCATTGATTTTATGGTTATAGCCGTCCTTGAACTGGTGGTCTCTTCTAATTCTGGCTTTAATACCTTTATGCCTTTTAAAAGCTTGTCCGTAGCTCTCCGAGTATTCAATCTCGTTGGACTTCCAAAGTAAACCCGCTTCGTACCGAGGATCTACTTTCTTTGTCGTCTCTCTTAAGATAGTCATTGCTACGTTAGTTGGCGTCCCAGCTTGTTCCTTGGTTGCGGACCCGAAGTCATCGATTGTTAAGGAGACGTTCTCAAGATCGTGCAAGGTATTGTCCTTAACTAGGCACGTCATTATGAAATCCGGATCAACTCTTTCTGTTAACTCTTTTGTCTTTCCATGAAGTGTCCATCCAAGCTTTGTCCACGATAAGGTTGGTGAATTCGATGGTCCTTCAATGATTTTTCTTGGTAGGAGAAGCTCGCTGTAATTTTGTCCAATCAGTATTTTAGGCTTTATGTCGGCAACAGGAAGGGGCTGTTCCAATACTTTCAAATGCCCCCACCGCCTCTTTAACTTTACAGCGTCGACTTCTTGCAAAGGCAGGTCAAGTCTTCTCATGGTGTGCACATCATCAAGAGTGTACACTTTGTCTTCGTATAACCCTTTAATACGCAGGCTGACCTTTCTCGATTGCTCTTCCAAATGCATAGTTGAATTGGCCCAGCAGGTGGTGAGTGGTTCCTCTTCGCCCTTCAGTCCTAATTCTTTAGCCATTTGGGCGTCTAGTAGTGATGTTGTTGAACCATCATCAAGAATTGCATAGGTTCTTATCTCTTTGTTATCCCCATATAGGATGACCGGGCAGACTTTCAGCAGTACTTTAGGCGTAACTTTTTCACTTATGGTGTTAACTGGTTCGTGAAGGGTAGTCTGTCGCGTTTGGTTCTCATGAGATTTACTTGATCGAACTATCTGTTTGTTTGTTTCACCCTTATGGAGAAGACGGTGGTGGTATCTTTGGCAATTATTAATCCCACAAACCTTTTTGTTTTTGCAGGCTATCATTTGGTGGTACTGTAGGCAAGAAAAACACAACTTTCTCTGAGTAACCATTTGCCATCTTTTTTCTACATCGCTATCCCTGAATTCCTGACATTTATTATGAGCATGGTCGCCTGAACAAAATCTACAGGTCGTTTTAATGGTCCTGTTTATTTCACTGGCCTTTTCAGAATTGGTCTTTACAGTACTGAAGGTTTCACTTGTGCTTGGAAGAGGTCTATGGTACAAGCTCATTATCGAAGCTTCCCGTTCTAGCCAACTAGCGAAGTCAATCAAAGTCGGTACAGTCAAACTATTGTCTTTGACGTATTTTGCCCAACTGTACTTGTAGCCGTGTGGTAGTTTGTTGGCCAGTTGAGTTGTAAGCATCGGGTTAGTAAGATAAGCTGTCATGTTTAACAAAGTCGCCGTAGTTGTAAAATTTTGTACAGTAATCGAAAATTTTATTAAAGTATTTGGATCGTCCTCTTTCACTATTGGCATGAGTTGTATCTTATTTAGCATAGATTCAATAATAAACTCAGGTCTTCCGAATAACATTTCTAAAGTTTTAATAATCGCATCAACGTTCTCTGAAGACACGAAAAGCGGACGAACAGCTTCTAACGCATCCCCAGTTAGGCATGACAGTAGCCTGTTCAGGTTTTCGCTATTATCATAGTTATTTCTAATCCTATTGAATGCAGTTATAAAGGTAGGCCACTCATCTGATTTACCTCCGAAACGAATGGTATCTAGCTTTGGTCCAATTGCTTTTTTTAATGTCTTAGTTAAGGACTCCATCGCTAATGTAACGGCTTTAGTCATCTCGCATGCTTCGTTTTTTCCTATTACGTCTCTCTTGTCCCCTTTAGAGTCCAGCAAATTAGTATCTTTGGTCTTTGGACAGGATATACGAGTGGTATCTACGCGTGCGTCGTTGTCTGTCGGGTCTGCATATAACCATCTATTCACCTTATCCAAGGTATCCTCTGATACGTCACTTAAGCGTTGGGAACATTCACTAGCGCGACTAGAACCTGCTAAGGAAGCAATCTCTAGAGCTGCCTTCGCTTCAATTATTTTTTTCTGCCGTTCTAATTCTTTTAGTTCAGCTGCTCTTTCTAGCTGAGCAATCTCCTCGATTTTTTTTAATTCAATTTCAAGTCTAAGTTTAGTAGACGAATTTTTTGATTTCAATGTCTTATTTGAGACCCCGTCCCTAGTTTTATTAATAATGCAAGGGATGGACTTACTGTCTAGTTGCTTTTGGTCGTCTAAAAAGGCTTCAGCTTTACTTTTTGATGTAATTTCAGGTAAATAACGTTCGGGCGGGACACCAAAATTTTTTCTCTCACTTCGTCTCACAGATTTTGACATTGTCTGGCTCTGGATCGGGTTTCGGCACCACTATTGTAAGAAAGTCGTCTTAGAGAACAATTACTATAATATATTTTTGAAACATGACAATTGACACAAGTCAAAACAAACAGAAAAAAACAAAACAAATAAAAAATAACTAGTCGTCCTTTACAGTATTGGTACCGTAATAAGTCACAGATACCCAAATAGAGTGGAGAAACCGATTGGATATGCATCCAGAACTTTATCAGACACCGAAAAGCGTTATTCAGTAATAGTCAAAGAAGCACTAGGTCAAGTGTATGCTGTAGAAACGTTTCATCTGTGGGTATGTGGACGAAAATTTATTCTCCGAACTGACCGTTGGTTAGGTTGTTCGGGGAACACAGGGAACTGCCTAAAATGACAGCAAATCGGCTCACACGTTGGGCATTGACACTGAGTGGCTATTACTATGAAATTTAATACATTATAGACTCTGAAAACACTGCTGCAGATATATTTATCTCGTTTACCTATACAGATAATAAGAAGAGAAAACAACGACTTACGAATTTGTTAAACACATCTTACAACTACGATTGGGAGAAATCACAATTACTCGGAAGGAATTAAAAAAAAGAGACATTCAGACGAACACACAACGTTTTAAATAAAATCATTGGATATATAGACAGAGGCTGGCCTGAAAAGAAGAGTTCACCTAAAGAGATTAACAGTTTTTATGACATACTGGAAGAACTTTCTTTTGAAGACAAAACTGTCTAATGGAAGGGTAGAATTGTTGTTCAATCGTCTCTACGTGGAAGTTTACTTAAAATGTTACACGAAGGACATCCAGGCATCGCTGCAATGCGGTCATTTGCAAGATTTCATGTTTGGTGGCCAACTATGGAAAAAGCATTGAAAGACCATGTCTAATTTTGCAAAACAAAAGTGTCAGGAAAATAGAGCTTGTGATCCCGAAATGCCTTTGGACTCTTGGACCATTCCAGCAGAAATTTTCACAAGAGTACATATTGATTTTACTGGACCGTTAGAAAGTCAATATTGGTTAGTTTTAGTGGATGCGACTTCAAAGTGGCTTGAAGTGATACCAATGCGAAAATCAATAAATGACAAAACCATTACTACTTTAAGTGAGATCTTTGCTAGATTTGGGTTTCCTAAAATCTTCAATTCACTTCCCATGTCTTCAAATATTTTTGTAAGTATAACAATATTGATAATGTATTAACTACACCATACCACCCAAGGACAAATGGGTTGGCTGAAAGGGCAGTGAGAACATTCAAAAGTCGGTTCAGTGCTTCTAAAGATGACAAAGAAGAATTAGCCATGCGACTGGTAAAATGTTTGATGAATTATATAGGTCAACTTCACATAAGACAACTGGACGATCTCCTAGTCAAGTTAGGCCGACAATTAAGAACAAAGCTTTCGCTGCTCAAACCGGATGGTTCACGGGACATGGAAGGTGCACTGGCCAGGCAAAAAGGCTACCATGATAAGAGAAGAAATGGAGAGAATTCGTCGATGGAGAAGATGTCGGGGTACAGAAGCGCGGCAACAAAGGATGGGAGGAAGGAAAAGTAGTGAAAAGAACTGGTCCTCTTTCTTATGTGATTAACGTACAGGGGAGAGAGCAGAGACAACTTTCAGACCAAATCCGACATCGACCAACGCCTTAGAGGGGGAGATATGTCATATAGCAATTTGACATTGACTTGTTTACCTTGAGATAATGTTTTGTATTGAATATTAAATATACTTTTCTTGTTACGCTTTGATCGGATTCCTACAATAAGTAACTTCCAAAAAATATTGGTAGACAGTGCGAACAAATGTCTTGAATTAAGTCACTATAGTAAGGATATTCTCTGACACTCTTTAGTAAGACTGACTCTTCTTAACTGAAACTAGTAGTCAGAATTATAAATATATGTAATATTTAAGTATTTTGATTCATATAATGAAAAAAGAGAAAAAGGAAGAATTCTTCTTACAAGCTGTTATAATACTTCATATAATCGAAATCTTTTTCAAAAACAAAAATATAAAAATATCGTCTAAATAATATGATTAATAATAGCATTTGAGAGTTTTTAATTTTATATATTTTTTTATTATTGACCGCGACCTTAAATTATATATAATCCGTGGCATTGAATATTTATCAAACTCGTATATTTGGCATAAGTAATTTTTTTTAACGTTTTGATAAGACATGTTATCGCTAATATAATATTTAAAAAAGGAAACAAATATTTTTAAGACTATTGGTAGTCAATACAGCCTCGGATCTTATCTGTAGTTGTTTCTATGCATTTTGGTAATATTTTTATTTTTGTTAGAACCTTTATTTATGGCTGAAATAAATGTTAGAGCTTAACTGGAGAGTAATTTATGCTCCATCCTTATATCTATCTATAAAAATAAGATTATGGTTTGTGCAAAATTGTTAAATACTTTTTCATTTCTTGTGTGTGTCTGTCGCCACCAGTCCAACTTAATAGACGCAAAACTGGTAGAACGCAATCGATTAATTGTTTCGCAAAGGTGTGAGCAAACATGTTGCGGATGTTGTAGGCTTGGTTTCATCGATAAATTGAGTAAAACCAAGGTTATTAACAATTTTATTTATAAAAAGATTTTCAAACCAATGTCGGTTATTGATTTTAACATCAAAACAAAAATGACGCATTACACCCACAGTTTTTAAGCTAGAGGTTTGAAACTTGGTACAAAAATCAGACATTAGTAATGATTCATTACACATAGCTAGTAGCGTGCCACCCGGAAAATCATAAATTTGTATTGTCATTAACCCATTTTGCGTCAGCAAAAGTTCAACATTAATAAAAAATTAAAACATTTTCCGATAGCGCTGATAGTTGCACAAATTATACTTTTTATAAGACAAATAATTTTTGCAGGATTTCGGTTTGATTTCGTCTTGTCTGCCGACATTTTGAAAATATCGACTTTTGAACTTTAATGGTTAATAATTTCAGAACTATTTCGCATCTACTAGTACTCCTCTAATTTTTATGAAATTTGGATGATGTGTCGAATGTAGCCTGCAGATAGATTTGCTAAATTAAAATCGATACTTTAATTTATGTAAAATAGACTGCCAATTAGTGAGGTACATGTCTTCCTCGCGTCCTGTTTCGTATACTTTAACAATTTTGACAGATTTTAAAAACGGGGGAAAATGAAAGAAATTTGACAAAAATGGGGTGTAAGAGCATAAAATAATTGAAGTATACGAAATAGGATGTGGGAAACCTATGTGCCACACTAATTGGCAGACTATTTTAAAACTAGTTTGTCCAAGCTTCGGCTGCCAACTACATTTACGTGCATTCTTCCCAAAACGATAATGAAAATAACAGTACTCTCGGTTTCGGCTATTTGAACAGCTACGGTTACGTGATGAGGTTCGTGAACTACTTCTAGATCTTTACTGATTAAATTACGTCTTCAGAGCAGCAACCTCAGCTATAAGAGACATAAGTCGTTATTAATACTTGAGTGAGGTTGTAAAGCAGTAGTGGCAGGTTGAGAACCAAATTAATAGATCGTAGGTTCGTACGCTACTGCAATACGACCAGCAATTTTAGCTAACTCATCTATCTCATCGTAACTCATACAACCGGCAAGCGCGGCTTTTAATCGCTCGGGAAGACCTCGGGTCCATATTGAACGAAGTAGGTCATCAGGCACTGAAGAGCCGGCAAGTTGCCTCATTTCTCCCAGGAATTGTGAGGGACGTTCATCACAAAGTCGTTTGCCTTCTAGGAGCCGTCTTATTCTTTTATTTTCTGACTCCGCATACCTCTCAGTAAGACGCTTACTTATGGCATAGTATGCGTCGGCAGGCTGGTTTTCTACGATGTCAGAAATCTGTTTCAGAACTTCAAAATCTAAATTTGCAACCACAACCTGAAATTTTATTTTAGGGGACGTTATCCTACTTGTTGCGAATACAGCCTCAGCTTGGCAGAACCACAACTCCGGGTCTGCCTTCCAAAAGGCGGGTATTGTTAGAGTTGCTATGCTCGCCGTCATATCTGTGCTACTAGCGGCAGTATTCGCCGTGGTGGTATTAGTAGTACCGGCAGCGTCACGATTAGTAGGCTGCGTGCCTAGAGGCTGAGCAGGTACGTCATTATTTAGCATAATGAATATTCAAATTACTTACGAAAAAAGTTGACTTTCAAGTCGGAGGTCACCACTTAAACACTCGGTTACTTCACACTGAGTGATAATAATTTATTCTTTTAAGTCTTCAAACAAACAACACAAACAACTCGGTAAAACTTTGATATTTTTTGTTCGGCGAGGAAATTTATTACAAAAGATGATATAAGAACACAAAAAACATGGTCTGGGTTATGTCATATAGCTTGTAAACAAAAGTAGCCTACGATAATTCACCTCTTGTACCAACGCAATGCTGAGCCGGCACAAGAGGGAACTAAATCTAAATTAAGACTTACTTTCTAATGGGGGCCGCTACACCAGTATTTCTATAAAACTATTGTCTATAGTTTGCTTTGATTATGAAGGTAACGGAAGCTATGGGATCGTTCTGAAGAACGAAAAAATTTTAGGTCTCCGATTACAAAAATTCCAAGACAGAAATCCGTTTCAGACATCATTTTTGGTTCCGTGTCTGTCTGTCGGTCTGTCGTTCAATTTTTGCGAACCAACATATCTTAAAAACTACACGTCCGATTTTAATGAATTTTTTTAATTGGCTGCTTCGTTATCTACCTTCAACATTATGGAACTTCAAGCTTCACAACTTCACTAAGTAAACGTTTTAGCCATACCATCTTACGAGCACCTTCACTTGCAGCAACGACCTCTGCTTCAGTCGTTGAGATAGGCACTGAAGTCTGTCTCTGGCTGAGCCAGGATATCGCTCCTCCTGCGAACATACATACGACCCCGGTTGTTGATCGACCTGTGGACTCATCCCCCCCGTGGTCAGCATCATTATATCACTCAAGGACTCCCCTCTTACAGTTTGGCTTGTAAGTGATACCAAAATCCTCAGTATTCAATTCAATTCAATTCAAAAAATACTTTATTTAAATAAATACATTTTAACATACATTTTATAACAGTATTTAAATAGCATGGCTTTGGCCGTCTGCCGAAATCTACCACATACAATTTTTAGTGACGTAGTACAATAATAATAATAAAAGGAAATGAGACAACCTATATATATAATATATATATATACACATATACATACATACATATACATACACATACATATATATATACATATATATACATATACACATACATACACACACATACACATATATACATATACACATACATACCCGCACAAATACACACATTCATGAATACACGCATGCATAAAATAAATAAGCAAACTAACAGTAATACAAACTTAATTATTAAATTACAAATAATTGGAATTTAAATCACATCATTTTTTTTTTTTAGATAAATTTAATCAGTAAATTAGTATAAAATAAGGTAAAATGATATAATAAATATTAATGAGGATTTAGTAAACTAGTACAATTTAGCGGACTACACAATAGTACATTTTGCAATTTGTTATATTTTTAATTAGGTGCTTAATAAAAGAAAAATAAATAGTAGTAATAATAGTAGACACCCATAATTTATTATTTTCATTAATGCTGTACATGAGCAGCCCCGCAAATATTTTTATTTATTTATTTTTATTTATTTTTATTTTTTTCTGAAAATATGTATATCGTGTTTCCCTTTCTATGGTTACATTTGTTTTACTGTGGTTTATTAAGTCAAGGTTGGGTCGGATAGAACAAAATTCATTGTAGTACTGACGGAAAAGATTATTTTAAAGAAGAAGGAAGATGGTTGAAAAAGAAAATAAATGAATGATAATAAATACAGAGCATAGGTTTGCTTTGATCAAGAAACAGTTTCCTGACGAGTAGATAGGACTCTCCTAACAAAATCAATAACACAACGATGGTGCCTAAGCAAAAGAGTAGTGACAGTATAACCAGCTATAGTAGGACCACCTAGATACTGTTCTCTCAGAGCAGCGTAGGCCGAGCAAGTAGTGAGCACATGCAACATGTCCTCCCGCACACTTTGAGAGCACATGGAGCACTCCTCCAGTTCGGCGTCTTGTTGCATCCAGGGTACACACTTCACTCCCAGCAGCTCACCTCTGAGTTTAAAAAGGAGACGGAGATCAGAAAATTCTAAGTCACTCACTGAAAGAGGACCGAAACGTTTACCTAACACAAACTTATCGCCTTCCTCCTCCATCAAAGTTCTATATAAAAGAAAACGATTCGATGCTTTAGCTTTAACCAAAGATTTGCTTATCGTGCTTTCTTTGATCTTATTAAGAATATAGCTGAGTTGAGGTCTCCACTGGTTTATATTTGTTAAGGAAAATTCGTAGTCGGGATTGTATAGTTGACTTAGTTGCCTCCACGATCTGAACCATGAATTATTTGTCTTAACCACTACCTCAGCAGTGATTCTGGGAAAGCGATGGGGAGATAGAGAAAAAACGGAAAGGCAGTAGTCGAAATGCAGCTTAAGGGTGTGAAGAAACACCGGATCCAAACCGGTTTCAAGATTTAAAATATAACTAGGCGCAGCGTTTGGCAAGTTGAAGAGCTTTTTAAGAAAAAACCTTTGAAAAATTTCCAAAGCTTCAAAACTTTCGCATCCCCATACTTGGGCCGCATAACATACAATGGACCGTGATACTGCATTGTATACTTGATATTTACTACGTAAAGGTACATTATTGTCAGATATAAATCTGTTCCAAATCATGTTAATACCCTGCTTTGCTGACGAAATTTGCCTCTTAAGATGGTCTTGATAAGATAACTTGGAGTTTAAAACAACGCCGAGATATTTGTACTGTTTTTACAATTTCGATCGGTTTGCCGTCGAACAACCACTTTTCCGAGGCTGCTAATCTGCCACCTCTTCTGAAGACCACAATCTTAGATTTTTTTAGATTCAAGGAGAGATTCCATTGTTTGCAGTAATCGCTTATGATGTTAATATTTCTTTGCAGTGATACTCTATGGTCGCTAATTAGAACAACGTCGTCACAGTACATGAGGATTTTAAATTTCACTCCTCCAATAAGAACACCACCTTCGAGTAAATCCGGCAAGTCGTCCAAAAAGATAGAAAATAAAATAGGACTTAAAACGCAACCTTGCCTAAGACCACTTTCAACTTTAAAAAAATCAGTTACACCTTCTTTAACTTTTACAGCGGACATCGAGGAAGAAAATAAACTTTTTAAAACATTAACGTAGCTGGTAGATACTCCTAAATTTAGAAGTTTGAAATAAAGAGAACTGCGGTGGACATTGTCGAAGGCGGCTTTGAAATCTATGAAAAAACAGTAGAGTTTTTTTTAGGTTTAGCTAAAGTTAAGTGGATTATATTTGTCAAAGTAAATAAGTTGTCTATTGTGGAGTAACCTCGCCGGAATCCCGCTTGGCACTCATTAAGCAGATTATGATCATTGATATAGGTTTCCAATCTGTGTAATAGTAGGCCAGAGAAAATTTTAGCCATAGCGTCCCAACAAGAAATACCTCTATAGTTACCAGGATCGTTTCTGTCACCTTGTTTAAACACCGGATGAATAATTGATCTTGCAAAAGAAGGGGGTACTGCACTGGAATTGTATATAAGGTTGAAAAGCGTTAACAAATGTATGTTGAAGTTCAAGGGGGCAAATTTATAAAACTCATAAGGAACTCCGTCCACTCCAGGAGATTTGTTGTTTTTCAGATTACAAAGTATTGAATTAAGTTCCTCACTAGTGAATGGTGTATCAAAGGAAGAGTTGAAAATTAAAGGTTCGGCATAACTAATTGGATTGGGATGTGGAGGGGGATTGAGCAGAGACTGAAAATATGTGAATAAAGTATCACTACTGACATTATTACCACGATTAGATTGCTTGCCTTTAATTTCATTGACCAACAACCAGAACTCTTTCGAGTCACTAACATTTTTTAACCTAGAACTTAGAGATTCATTGTACATAGTTTTAGTTTCAAAGCATAAAGCCTTATAACTCTTAACAACTTCACGATAGGAAGTTGCTATAAGCCGTGAATTGGATTTACGAAGCAGGTTAAGCAGAGCAAAAACTTTTTTCCTTAAATGATAACATTGAAATCAAACTACGGTTCATGACGTACTGACTTGATAGTAATAGAAGACTTGGATCTACAGGGGTTGGCAGTTAAAATGAGATCAGTTAATTGATGAACGAACTCCTGAGTATCCGAAGGGAAATCGGTGATATTAGAAACGACATTGTTCAAATTAGATTCATACGAATCTTTGGAACGCTTACTCCATGCAAGACTTGGAAGTAGTGAACAAGGATTGTTTTTCTCCTTCGCAACAAGATCGATACTACAACATATAGGAAGATGATCTGAAAAATAATCTGAGATGACACTGAATTTTTTTAAAAAAGGAAGACTATTCCCGCCGATGAGACAGAGATCGTTTACAGAATTTCCTGAAGGACCTAAGTAAGTAAAACTCCCCTCGTAATCACCTAGAAATCTGCCATTAAGAAGCTCTAAGCCATATGAATCGCACACTTCTAAAATTTTATGTCCCTTAGAGTTGCAGACTTTATCTTGCGATGTCCTAGTGTAGTTACAGCTGTCATTGTTGAGCACCAACTCCTCTCGAATATCTTGCAGCTCCCCCACTCTAACATTAAAATCTCCGATCAGATTACTTCTCGATCTGAGAAATATTCTATAAAGTTAGTAAGTGAAAAAAAAGAATCCTCCCAGAGAGCGAAAGAGCTTCCATTAAGATACACAGGGACCACAGTTAAACAATAGCTATTTCCTTTAATTGCAATAACAATTCTATCTGCTACAGTTTCAAAAAATATTGATTGAGAGTTTAAAATCGATTTAACACCCATTAATATGCCTCCACTAGCACGTCCTTTAATATTAGTTTTTGTTGCTGCTACCCAATTAATTTCAAAGTTTAATAATTTACTTTTTAACCATAAAAAATCTTCTTTTAAATAAACAAATGTTTCTAATAAAACAAAAATATCAAACTTATTTAGAAAATCTAAGAACAAATAGTCACTAATATTTCTTTTTAGTCCACAAATATTATAAGAAAGAATATTAAGAGTTTTAGAATCGATAGTTTTATTTCGGCAGGCAGTTTTACGTCAAGATTTAGGGGTTTCCGAGAAGAGAGAATCGAAATATTTTTTTGGGAGTTTATCTTCGGACAGCATTTTTACAAATTCAGTTAGATCAAAGCCGACCAGTTCGTTGAGTTTTGATGTACCTTCCTCGTTGTTATGGCGGAGACCGGAATTCAAATTCCAGCAGAACTTACATTCTTTTATCATCAAGAAGTCCGATCTGAGAGAAGGTTTACTAGTAGGACTAATCCGTATTATTTCTTTGCGCAGCAGTAATAGCTTTCCTCTTTGACGCCTAATAGTCTCAGGAAAATCTTGATGAATTGCAAAACCGGTGTTGTTAAGAAGTCTGGAGGCTTTGAGGACTTGATATTTGTCCATATTGCGGATGAATTTGACAAGCAATCCTCAGTACCTTTCAGGTATCTAAAAATCGCTTTTACTTGGGTGCTCTAGGGTTCTTGACACTACTCCCACAGCATAGGCGATATCCGGACGGGTAGGAACCATAGGGAAGGTCAACGTTGAAAGTGAAGCTGAAGTCTCTGAAGATAATTTAAAATATCGTCAAGCTGTTGGTACATAAGTGCACCAACAGCTTGTCGATATTTTAAATGATATTCAGTGACTTCAGCTTCACTTTCAACGTTGACCTTCCCTACTTCAAAGTTTTCTTTTACTATAGGTGTTGAGATTGGTCTACAGTTATTCATTCCAAACCTTTCTAGTACCTTCTTTGTGTAAGCAGGTAGTCTAACTGAGATAGCTCCATCAGAATGACCGGGCAGCTCTATTCCTATTACTAAAAGAACGTCTACGTGATTTCCCATAAATACACCCTTCACTGTCTGGTTCAACTAACTACAAGTTCTTTTGACAACCACTCCTTTACATGACGCTTGTTTTGATGCCCTAATCTCTCGTGATAGAGTTGTAATAAATCACTTTTAGACAATGTATTTAGATGTTGTTTAAGTAGTAAAATTGTTAGTTATAATGACGAACTTCTAACTACAAGAATATACACATAACACGTACAATATAACTTAAATGTATACATGAATTTAATACACACAGAGAACAGAGAAATGTCACACTGATAGATCTAAATAATAACAAAAACAAACCCCTACTAAACCCTCAATACAGAGTTGACAATGTGCGAGTGAGATATAAATTCAATCCAACAAAAATGTTCAAAATTTAATTTAAATAATCCTCCAAAACGATTTCTAAATCCTTCAATCACTGCTTCATTATTTATTTTTAGTTGGCATTGAGTAGCAGTTGATAAACAAACTTCTGGCATATTTGTCTTGAGCAGCTAAAGTTAAAAATAAATTTTTCTTTAAACTGGGAACATACCAGACTTCAGTTAGAGTTAGTCTACGCTTTTGGTTTTTGATATTTGCTAAAAAAATCTATTTCACATGATCCTGTAGCACTCACAAATTCACCATTAGGAGCGACATAGGGTAGTATTCTTGGACCCCTCCTATATTCCTTCTACACACATGATGTCCCTCAACACCCTTCCTCAGTCCTTGCCACCTTCGCAGATGACAAGGCAATCCTATCAGTCCACCAAGACCCTCAAACTGCATCAAATAACACTCAAAGTCACCTTCTCCTTCTCGAGCCTTGGTTAAGAAAATGGAGGATCCGGATTAACGAACAGAAAAGTGTTCATGTCACTTTTACTCTTCGACACAGCACCTGTCCTCCAGTCATTCTTAACTAAGTCCTCATTCCTCAATCTAGCACTGTCCGTTACCTTGGCCTTCACCTTGATCGACGACTCACCTGGCAACATCACACTAAGACTAAACGTACTGACATCTCAAGACGCTACAAGTTGCTGCTTCGTCTTCTTGATCATAGATCCAAAATTACTCTGAGTAATAAACTCCTTATTTATAACACAGTTTTAAAACCGGCTTGGACCTACGGTTTAGAAGTTTGGGGTAGCACCAAGCCTTCCAAATCCCGTCCACTACAAACTCTCCAATCAAAAATCCTCCGTAAAATCACCGATGCTCCTTTCTATGTATCTAACCTCACCCTCCATAATGATCTCAATATCCCTTTTGTCCACGACCTATCCATATCTAAATACCAGAAATTCCACGAGTCCTTATTAAATCACCCCAATCCTTTAGTTGAACTCCTTTCTTCTCAATCCATCCCTGATAACCCCCCTCGCCGCCTGAGGAGACAGTGGCCCAGAGATCTACTAAATATGGGATTACTTATTAATTAACTATCACCAATCAATTATTCTTATCGTTTTTCGTACACTTGTTAATTTATTATTTTGCATGTTCAGATTCTGAATTAAATAATACAAGCCAAAAGGAATAATCAATGGATTATTACCTTTACCATGTATGTCACCGTCCAAATAACAATGTATCAGTATCACTAATAACATTGATCATTTATGTAGTTGTGGTATTCAATAAAAAAAAAATAAAAAAAGCAGTGACTATAGTGTGTGGTGCAGAAAAGTTTTTAAAAGATTTACGTAAATGTTTTTGAAATGTCACATGATTTGTTGCGCCATTGTCAACTATCCATTCTTCATTTGTTTCTTCTTTTTCCGAAATGTTTAAATTTACTGATGTTGATGTCAATGCCACACTATTTATACATTTATTTTGATTTTCACTTTTAGGAGGCTTCGGGGGCTTCCCATCTGCTATCCATTTTGCACATTGTTTTATCCTATGATTTGGCGCCTAGCAGTATTTTCAAAAAATTGTATGAGGCTTTTGGTACTTCTTACTAGTGAAAGGCACGTTAACAGTTATTGCTTCACCACTTGCACTCGCTCCTCCGACTTCTTTACTACACAGAGCTCTTTCATAGCCACACAACTGAATGGTTAGATTTTCGATGGTTCTCTCTGTCTTTGTCATAAGCATCCAGCTTGACTTAAACGAGAAGTACTCGGCTGATAGTGCCTAAAATCTTGCAGATTAAAAAAAGTTATGGTAAATCTTGTTTCTAGTCCTTTTTAATTTCTCTTTTCAATTCATCCCAAAGATTTTTCAATTTAGACGTATGCCTTGACATGTCATCTCCTGCCTGTCTTTGGTAACTGTTGGCATAGATCGTAGGCTTTATCTTCACAAACACCATCAAACAAGCGCTGAAGTTCTTGCCAGACTTTTCTTGCCGTAGTAAAACTCATAACCTTCTGAAGAGTCTCTTCTGTCATATTCGTCGTCATAATTATATAAGGGCGATACTGTCTGCTTTTAAAAATTTGGCTGTTTTCTTCGTATTTAGTCACAGTTGCCACAGTTGCGTCTTCTTCAGACTCATTGGGCCTTGTTAGAGTACCATTACACGACATCCATGGCTCCTGGCACACCTCGAAGTAACACTAGAACCTTATATTGCCAGCTATTCCAGTTATTTTTACCCTCTAAAAGACCGATTTGAATTTTGATAAATTCCATTTTTTGAATTTATGGTTGAAGTATGATATTAGACCCACCCGGGTAAAAACAATAAAATTTCCCTACAAAAATAAACAAATGTCATTGTCATTATTAAAAAAAGTTAGAGGTGGGTTTGATGTTCATACTTTATACAATGGGGTACCAGTATGATATTAAACCCACCCAAACAATAAAAAAATAAAATTTCCCTCCATTATATATTAGTGTGTAAAAAAGTAGTGTGTCCGGTATACAATGCATACAATTCTTTGCATAAGCTCAAAATCGGGAAAGTGGAAAGGCATAGGGCTTTGTGTAGGGCAAAACAAAGGGTTAAATGAGGGTGGGTATGATATAATACTATATACCATGGCGTAAGAGTATTATATCGAACCCACCTAAAACCTTATTCCATATGCTCTTTTTCGGGAATGTGGAAAGGCATGGGGCTTTGTGTAGGGCAAAATAAAGAGGGAAACAATGGTGGGCATGATATAATACTATATACCATAGCGTAGGAGAATTATATTGTACCCACCCAGGCCTCATATTAGATTATTTTTTAGGTAGGTATGATATAATACTATATACCATGGCGTAAGAGTATTATATTGTACCCACCCAGGCCTGATATTAGATTATTTTTTGGGGTAGGTATATGATATAATATTATATACCATGGCGTAAGAGTATTATATTGTACCCACCCAGGCCTCATATTAGATTATTTTTTGGGGTAGGTATGATATAATACTATATACCATGGCGTAAGAGTATATCACACCTACCCTAGACTTATTTATTCCATACGCTCTTTTTCGGGAATGTGGAAAGGCATGGAGCTTTGTGTAGGGCAAAATAAAGGGGGAAACAATATTGGGTATGATATGATACTATATACCATGGCGTAAGAGTATTATATTGTACCCACCCAGGCCTCATATTAGATTATTTTTTGAGTAGGTATGTTATGATACTATGTACCATGGCGTAAGTGTGTAAGATTATTATATTGTACCCACCCAGGCCTCATATTAGATTATTTTTTGGGTAGGTATGATATGATACTATATACCATGGCGTAAGAGTATTATATTGTACCCACCCAGGCCTCATATTAGATTATCTTTTGGGTAGGTATGATATGATAGTATATACCATGGCGTAAGAGTATTATATTGTACCCACCCAGGCCTCATATTAGATTATTTTTTGGGGTAGGTATGATATGATACTATATACCATGGCGTAAGAGTATTATATTGTACCCACCCAGGCCTCATATTAGATTATTTTTTGGGGTAGGTATGATATAATACTATATACCATGGCGTAAGAGTATGATATCACACCTACCCTAGACTTATTTATTCCATACGCTCTTTTTCGGGAATTTGGAAAGGCATGGGGCTTTGTGTAGGGCAAAATAAAGGGGGAAACAATGGTGGGTATGATATGATACTATATACCATGGCGTAAGAGTATTATATTGTACCCACCCAGGCCTCATATTAGATTATTTTTTGAGTAGGTATGTTATGATACTATGTACCATGGCGTAAGAGTGTAAGAGTATTATATTGTACCCACCCAGGCCTCATATTAGATTATTTTTTGGGTAGGTATGATATGATACTATATACCATGGCGTAAGAGTATTATATTGTACCCACCCAGGCCTCATATTAGATTATCTTTTGGGTAGGTATGATATGATAGTATATACCATGGCGTAAGAGTATTATATTGTACCCACCCAGGCCTCATATTTGATTATTTTTTGAGTAGGTATGTTATGATACTATATACCAAGGCGTAAGAGTATTATATTGTATCTACACACCCAAGCTTCATAGTATTTTGTTGGGCAGGTATGATATAGTAAAACAGTTTTATTTTATTATGTTTAGTAAAATTAAATGAAGGGTACCCGTTGGTTACCGTATCATAATTTATGAAATATTGTAGGAGTGCGTGTTGCAATTATATAGGGTTGATGTAAGACTATTATGTAAGGGTGCAAGTGTATGATAAAGCCCAAACTCAACTATTGTCAAATCGTGTCAAAATATTTCAAATTTATTTAATTTAAAATGGACATAATTACAGTAGTTTTGTTTTTTGAATACATATTTTTTTCCCAAGAATTAAATCGTGTAAGTATTTCTACGCATTGGGACAAAAAAAAAAAAAGAAATCATGGACGAAATACCAGATGAATTTTTAACTCTCTCTGTTTTTGGGTTCTTAGACGTGTTGCGTGACGAGGAGCGGTGCATATCCCTATGTACGAAATGGGGATTGTTACCCGATGTCGATGGACCTTCACCAGTACATTGCGAAAGACCCATGAAGGTTAAAAATAAGGCAGATTCCGAAATTGGTTGGATATGGGTTTGCATCAAAAAAGAAAAGGGCAAGCAATGTGGAAAAAGCATTAGCCCAACCAAAAACACTTGGTTTGAAAATTCTAAAATTCCAGTCAACTGCCAAATGCTTATTGTCTTTTCTTTTGTGGCCCAAATCAAAATTAATAAGCTTACGGAATATTTAAAGGAAACATGTCTGATTACAAGGAAAAGAAAATTTGATCCCGCAGGAATCAGTAAGTCGACCATGAATGTACAACTACAATTACTGTCGCGAAGTGTGTGAGGTCATTGTTTCTAATGCAGATCTGCAAATAGGAGGTCAGGGTCTAACAGTAGAATTAGATGCAACTTTCCTCACCAAAAGAAAGTACCATCGAGGGCGGCTACTGTGGACTAACAGTATAACCCTGTTTGGCATGATGTGTCGTGAAACAAAAGAGGGTCTCTACTTTCTTACTCCGAGTAAGAAAAAAGAAGATTTGTGGCCCTTGATCAAGAAGTACGTTCATCCTCTGACGAAAGTGTTATGTACAGATTCTGCGTGCCAGTATAAAGGAGTAAATTCCTTAATACCTGGTGCATTACATAAAACTGTGAATTGAAATTATAACCATTTCATACTATATTATTTATAATAATTTAATACGTCATATTTCATATTCACTTATTAACCAAATCTTTGTTACTCCTATTCCATACAGGAACAGTATTATTTTTACATTGGATAGGTTAACCATAGTAAAGGCGAGTTTGTGAGTTCGACAGACAAGACAAACCATATTAGCACCATTGAAAGGTCCAATAGAGCATTAAAATCTACTATAAAAGGCCGTAGATCAGATGCTTCGATAAAGCAATACATGGCTGTCCATTTATATTTTAATAGGTATGTCTGTACTATACTAAATAATTTATCAAAATTAGACAGGTGAATGCACACTTATGTTTAAATTTTTCTTATATTTTCGCGTTTTATTTTTATAGGTTCCTTAAGTCAAAAAAACTGGGTGAACAAATCTATCATTACATCAAGGACCTTAGAAAAGTTTTTCCTGGGCCGTTGCAAGAAGGTCTTACCTTCAAAAGCCTTGTACCGGTTTCTAGCAAGCCATCTACAAGCATGCCGGATACCAGATCCGTGCCTTCTACAAGCCAACCATCCACGTCAGGAGGCAGCTTCGTTCTACCTGAAGACGTGTGGACCGTGGACATGTTGTTTGGGTCAGATACTGATGAGGATGTCTTTTTACCCTCAAATAATACAAAATAATACCGCATTCCAGTAATATTCAATCATTATATATTATCAGGTTTTTAAATAATTCTTTTAATCATATTTTATTTTTCTATCCAACATTCTTACACGATATAAAAGCTTGGAGCGAACATGAGGCCTGGGTGGGTTCAATATAATACTCTTACGCCATGGTATATAGTATTATATCATACCTACCCCAAAAAATAATCTAATATCAGGCCTGGGTGGGTACAATATAATACTCTTACGCCATGGTATATAGTATTATATCATACCTACCCCAAAAAGTAATCTAATATGAGGCCTGGGTGGGTACAATATAATACTCTTACACCATGGTATATAGTATTATATCATACCCACCCTTATTTCCCCCTTTATTTTGCCCTACACAAAGCCCCATGCCTTTCCACACTCCCGAATAAGAGTGTCTGAAATAAGTCTAGGGTAGGTGTGATATCATACTCCTACGCCATGGTATATAGTATTAAATTATATCAAACCCACCCCATTTTTATACCTTTTTACCATATTGACATTGACATGTTAGATGACATGTTGATTGAGGTGTGGGAATTTTTTTGTTTTGATGTAGGGAAATTTTTATTGTTTTGATTTTGCAGGGAAATTTATTTGTTTTGATTTTTGCGGGTGGGTCTAATATAAGACTTCAACCTTAGACAATAAAGGATGATTCACCGTGTCGTGACCAGGCCGTTTCACGGACGGGACACGGTTTAAGAATAGTAGTATACTTTTGTATGAACGCATTCATGTTTGACCGGGCCAAATCCGACGGTGTCATAATGTCGATGAGTATTGTTTCCCGGCTCCGGCTCGACCCGGCCACGGCACGTCGTAACATGAATTCGGGCGGGCAGTCGACGACAGAATATTGTGACACGGACACGGTCGTCCAAAAATAACTCGTTCTGCCTGATGTAATATGTATGACTAGCCCTGTCGGCACCCAGCGGAAACAACCCGGCACGGTGAAATGTGAATCATCCTTAATGGCTCGTAAAACTATAAAATACGTGATTGGATGCGAGGAGCTATGTGCCACACAAATTGGCAGTCTTTGGCTCAGAGGCTAGCGCGCTTGCCGTGTGATAACGCAAGTTAAGCAGTCTCGAGCAGGGTCAGTAGATGGATGGGTGAACGCTTCTGACCACAGCTCTGCGTTCGATTCCCGGACCGGGCCCCCCGCTCAATGTCAACCCAGTATTGTTTAAATAAATGGGAAGCTCCTCGCAAGAGTGGCGCCACCAGGTTTTGGCCTGGAAACCATGATGATGACACTCCTGGTTGTAATACAACCAGGAGGGGAGTCAGGGTTACCAACCACATCTTCACAATAGTGTGAAGATTTCGGTCCCTAACCCGGGTTTGTTCAATGGGCCCACCTAAGTGGCCTGAGTCTTCGGGTGTAAAAGCCTCCCGGAAAAAAAAAATGCACAATAAAGATCATTGTGAGATTATACTCAATCTCAATTAAGAAATGATTATATATCGTGCCTAATAATTAAATAGAGCTATTTTTGCACTTAATAAATAGCATTCAAGCTGCGATTTGCAGTGAGTATTTTATTCTTAATAATGTATTAGGAAACAAAGCCACTGATTCGTATTATGAGCCCGGAGCCCGCGCGGAAGACTTGTCGTGTTATAAAATGTAATTGCTTTTACGTTAACAGAGCATTTCGTAAAAAGTGATATTAAGCTTGTAAAATTGTCATTTTAACGAGACAAGTAGTGGAGGCGGAAAAGTATTAAACTTGTGGTGGCTTTAACGTTTTAAACGCAGGAAGAGGGTGTAAGAAAACCTTTTCAAGATACTCCGCAATTACTTTCCAAATAAAACTTACTTCAATAAAGTTAAACAATATATTTTAACTTAAGGTCCAGAAATAGGTTTATGTAACAGGAGGACTTTAGTACTAGATCTAATGAATAAAGCATTATTTGCACCTAAATCGCCCACCACCACTATCAATAAAATTACTATTTATCGTACGTGCGTATATTTAGGTAGAAAGTATTGAGATTATTAATTAATATAAGATAAATAAACTTAATTATTTTATAAATAGTAGAAAATGATTGGCTAATGTAATAAAGTTGTTGAAATCAGGTTGGCGACAAAGCGTTTTCGACCTTGTTAATAACCTGCATCGAACCTTCTATTTGAGTTAAATTCCAATTCTTATTTGTTTTTAATATTGAATCTCTTATATCTGCAATTAAAGTGCTAATAATTAATGTTATTTATTAAATTAATACAAATAATAACTGTGTAAGGGATGAAAATGTGTATCTTCTCCCTATTGGAGATAAAATATTGTATGTACCTCGTGGGTAAAATGCCATTATTCCCCTCGCGATAATTATCTCTCTCGGCTTCGCCTCGGGATTTAGGGACCATGGTTCCTTCGGCTTCGCCTCAAGAACCAACTTTTTCGTTCAGGAAATAATGGCTTACTTTAATCCCTAGGTGCATAAATAACTATTTTTTTCCTTTAAAATTTATCATATAAATATAAAATATTATTTATAACAAAATAGAAAAGACATCGTATTGACTTAGGTGCTCTGGCACTTACTCATTAATTTTGCATTATATATATTTTTTTTATCGGGGAAAGACCTAAACACTTAAACGCGTTTGACTGCTCAAGTGCCAGTGCGCAGTCGAGTCGAACGGCTCTGAGCCGCTTCAGCCGCTGCACTAACACTCCACCTTAATTATTATAATTCAGTTCATGAAGACATTGTTAAAAATAATTCATATTTAGAAATAGTGAGTAATTTTAATACTAACTTCATACACCATACTCGTAAAACAATTAAATAAATTAAAATGTACTATTAAATATTTCCATAAAGCTTTACTTATATATTGCACGACATGTCTCTGGAACAATAAATCCCAAAATTTGAGCTGCTGTTCCCGTTTACAAGCTCCCACAAAGTGGTAGGCTGTTTCCTCTTTTTCGCCGTACTCTGCGCATGTGGGATCCTCTTCAATCTTTAATAATGCCAGTTAAGACCCCAACCATGTTTCTTAGGTTGGGTCCACTCAGTCCCATCAGCCATCTGATTTTCCTTTTATTTAGCTTTGGCATTATCATCCCAGCCCTCTCAGCTTTCTCCCAGATCCACTTTTTTATGGCTGACTTAGCCTGTCCTCTAGACTCTAGGCCAGTCAATAGCGGGCTCCGGTCCGCAGAACGGCATGGAAGCTCCCTTTTTTGCTACTTCATCTGCATCTTGAAGTACAGTACTCACTCTCAAATAATTTTTAATATAGCTTATTTTGTTCTGGCAAAATAAAGGAGCATATTATGCCCAAATATTTATCTCTTCTAAATCCAAATCTTCAGCTCTAGGGATGATTTAATATGATTAACCGGTGTAGGCTGAAGAAATTAGAGCTAATGATTTGCGTCCATCAGGTATCATTTTCTACGTATAATTTATTTTTGGTTGTAGATCATTTTTGTTTTTGATATTTATTTTTTACTCTGACGCAAATTGACTATTCTCTGAAAACTTTGTAAGAAAATTTTTTAAAGGCATATATTCAAGAACACATAAGATGTGTTAACTAAAATAAATTCACCTATCATCATTGAAATAAAGAAATTATTAATAAACAAAGTCAAAACAAACACATCAACTGTCATATAAAACAGAAACCTTGTTACGCTTGTTCCAAATTTGTTTATGGCTTTTCACTTCCAACACATCTGAAGGATGATCACAATCTTAGTATTGAAAGTTTTAATAAAGCATTTAATAACTTAAAACGTTTTCTTATTTAGAAAGATCATAATGAAACTGAAAATAATGTGAAGTATGTTAAGAGATCTGGAAAAAAAGTAGGAAATACTGGAAAAACATGTTTTTGCAGCGGAGTTTTTAAATCCAGAGGAAAAAGTGTTAGACATCTAAAATCCATTGGTTCTAATAAATTTGGCTTATCTTGTCCTTCTGAAATAGAAATTTCTGAAAATAACGATGGCACAGTAAAAGCCGAGGTAACGGTGACCCATTTCGGACATGTCAATGAGATTTGTAGGCTGACATTGTCTAAATCTGAAAGAGAAGCTATCGCCTTGAAACTGGAGTCTCATATTCCATTTGATAACATTTTAGACGTTGTTAGACTTTCTTTACAAAACTCTGATTTGACGAGGAAGCATCTATTAACTAAACAAGATTTGAGAAATATTGAGCGAATTTAATTCAAGATATTGTTAGGCACGACAATGATGTAATTAGTGTAGAGGAGTGGATTGATGAAATAAGATCTGACCCCGAGACCAATTACATACTGTTTTATAAACCTCAGGGCAGTAGTGCCTGTCAAAAATTTTCTTCTTTAGAAGTTAACGATTTTGTTTTAATTATAATGAGCAACGCCCAAAAAGAGTTTTTAATAAGATATGGTGTATGCGCAGATGAAACCCATGGTCTAAAGTCTAAACCCTTATAATTTTATGCTTACGACCTTGCTAGTTTTAGACGATTTGCACCAAGGGCTTCCTTGTACATTTTTATTTTCTAATAGATCGGTCACGGAAATTCAAAGTAATTAAAAATAAGATAGGTTATTCTATTCGTCCGAAAATATATGTCAGACATGGGATATACATTTTTTACACTGTGGGTAACTACCGTGTCAGTTCCGGAAAAAACTACTTATTTGTAGTTGGCATTTCGGCCGTGCGTGGAGGCGTAATTTAAATAAAAGGGAAAGGAAAATTAAGCTGACGCCTATAAAATGTTAAGAACTTTATTAGAAGAGACCGACGAATGTACATTTTATGCAATGATGATAAATGTATGTGCGAAACTTTTAGCTAACGAAAACACTAATCATTTCGGAAACTACTTTATAAAATATTTCAGCGACATTCATTAGAAGTGGGCGTATGCATTTCGGTTGCATTCCGGTATAAATACGAATATGATCTTAGAAAGAATGCATAAGAGCATCAAATATTATTATTTAATGGGCAAGAAAGTTAAAAGATTTGACAAAGTGTTACACGCTCTAATGAGGTTCCTGAGAGATCTGCTATTTGACAAACTCATTACTTTACGTAAAGGGAAAGTGACGAATAAGATGAGTGATTTCAGAAATCGTCATAAGACAGCAGTCATCTCTAGGAAAGGAAATGTATACAGTGAAAATTAGAGATGCTGAATGTCAATGTAAAATTAGATGTGAAGAATGTTCTATTTGTCTCCACCATTATTTGTGTTCCCGCATTGACTCTGCAATAAAATACAATATGTGTAAGCATATTCATGCTGTTGGCATGTATAATAATAATAATAATAATAATAATTGTAACTGAGAAGGATATTGATTCTAATTTGGCACTGCCTCCCACCTCTACATGACACTTCAAACAGCAGTTAAGTCAATTCTTTTGAAAATATTATTTTGAAAGAAGTCATATCGACAGGTCATTACACTTCTTCAAACACAATATCATTTGATTCTCAGCTCGTTAGAGAAACTATTAGAAATAAAATAGATGATGAAGTCCTCGCTCTAATAGAAACAAAAGAAGAAGCTGACGAAATATTTAAGTTTATCCCAAAGATGACTTGCTTATTAAAATCAATGAAAAATAATTCTGATTCCAGCGGAAGTAAGAACAATGGATCGGAAAATGTGATTGACAAAACTAGAAAAATTTAGCCGCAAAATAAATTTCTCTCTTTAAAAAAGTCAACGAAAAAAATTGGGGGAATAAGAAAGCCTGACGAAGAAGAGAAAAGTGACCTAGAACTCGAGCTTATAAATATTGGAAAATGTCCTAAGCCACTAACTAAGTAGATATTTGTTAAAATAATAAATAATTGTTTCTACATCAGGTCCATAATTCTCTCAAACACTTTTTTTTAGGGTTTCTTTGGTAAAACCAAATAAAGAAACCCTTATAGTTTCGTTCATGTGTCTGTCTGTCTGTCACTCTGTACGGTTCCAATAACTTTTTAATAAAAAAGATAAAAACATGAAACTTTCCAATAATAAAGATTGTTTTGACGTGCACACAGGAAAAATATAACGAACTTAAAATTATCAGCTGTTCGAATCCAAAATGACGGATAACTCACGTCATGTGAAAATAATATTTTTTAAACTTTTGTGTGGGGTATCAAATGAAAGGTATTGAAGAGTAAATTACAAAAATTTATTCCACTTAGGGAAAGTATTTAATTTTTGGCACCATTTTGTCAAAAAACATCGACATTTTGCGTCTCCCCCCCCCCCCCCTAAAATAAAATCGTAATTCCGCTGTTACTAAAAATATAGAAAAATGTGCAAAATGTGCAGTATGGTGGGTTATAGATTTACTGGGAATCCAAGATTGCGGATAATTCATATCACTCGAAAATAAATATTTTTAAAAAATTTTGTGTAGGTAAGAGTAGATTACAAAAATATAAAAACTTTTTTTAAATTTTATTTTTTATTGTATTTATAAATCGAAATATACAAAAATAAAAATGTTCCCCCACGAACTACCCTACGGCTACTCTTAAAATTTTGATACTACTTAGCTTATACCCTATATTATGGTGGACCGATGAATATTTCCGGAAAAAAATTAATGTAATTGTTTAATTTTCTGCAGTTACTAGAAGTATAAAAAATATGCCAAGCGGTCTGCTGAACCTTAGGAAAAATTAGAATAGCAATTTTAACTGATTAACTGGGAATCCAATATGGCGGATAGTTCTCACCAAAAAAAAGAATATATTTTTGAAATTTTGTGTGGGGTAACTAATTAAAGGTATTAAGGAGTATAGATTACAAAAATGTATATCACCTGTTATTGTTTTATTTTTCACGCCTTTTAAAAGTGGTTACTAGAGAAAAAAATTACGAAATAAAAGTTTTACAAAATGCTCATCCGACCATGTTCATTCACCCCCCCCCCCCCCCCCCCTCCTTAAAACTAGTTTTATGTTAATTTTGAATTTCGAGAAAGTGAAACTGAGAAAATTATTAAATCAATGGCATCTAGTTTTCCAGTCCTTGGGTCTATAAATGTCGGCTCGCTGATATTGTACAAGTATCAACCCCAGTCTTGAATGAAAGATCTCTTGACAACCCCAAGGGGTATTTTGAGCATATAAATCGCCTCCAATGATGTTAAAACTTTGCCCCCATTCCAGGTAGGTGTTGCAAAGGATCACTGGGTAGGCTCCACCTAGAACCGTAACCAGTATTTGCAGGTTAGAGTTAACATTGATTTTCCACTTATTTAAGCCTCCCTGTCTTATCTCTGGTGGTGGGTCCATCTGAAGATGTTATGGCCAGGTATTTTGATGCTGCTGGATGGTAGATGTGATTCCTGTACGAGTAATGATGAGGGTTTTCATTGCTCAAAGGCAGTCTTATATCTTCACTACGAGCTCTATAACGTTTGCAGTTCCAGCTAAGGCACTTGATGTTTTTGTCCATGGGCTATAGGTATATTTGTATTATTGATCAGTAATTGAAGCGAGCGTAGCGAGCTTCCTACATTCAACGAAATATGCTCCGTGTCTGTCTGTCTGTCTGTCTGTCTGTCTGTCAGTAACGTTCACGCGTGTGACGATAACTTGAGTAAAATGTGACCGATTTAGTTGAAATTTGGTATACATGTTCCTCTTACTAATACTCAGGCTAAGTTCGTTGGACAGCGTGATCCGTCCAAGAGTTCGCGCGCAACGCTCGCGTAAACGAGAGGTACAAAAATGAAATTGGAATTTCAGGACGGGAAAAGATTCTATCATCATCTTTTCGATGAGACGAACATTTTTTTCAAATAACATTTTTTACTATAACCAACAGCGACACCGCTATGACTTAATAAAGATCGCTAAAACTATTAAAGCGGACCTAAACGTTTATAATAGAGAAAACAACCTTTTTACCGATATCTTACGTTCTAACGAAACGATTTTAATAAAACTTCATATACACCATCTAATGCACAATTGAAACAGGTATGCAAAATTTCAACTTGATACAAGCAAAATTCTTTGCGTAGTGACGAGATACATTTATAATAATTGTTTAAAAGCTACCGCGGGTGGTGAAGATTGTTATAGTCGTATAGTGTATAGGTTTGTTTAGGAAGTAAAGCTTTGTACCGAGTATCCCCACTCTTCCCTACACTACCCTCTTCCACTTATCTTCAACTATGACATTCATCATGATTAATAAATTTCAATATTCAGTATTTCATTGCAATACGCTCGCTTCAATGATAGAGCCACGCGATGCCTAGTTTAGTGTTATTGCTTACTATTTAGTAATATATTTCTATGTGTTATGTCTGCTGAAATTATTTATATATTTTCAATTTTAATTTATCACTTTTGCCGGGTCGTTTTCTTTTTTGTTGTTATTCTTTTTTTTATATTTTAAGTTAAGTTATTTTAACGGTTTGCTCAAGTATGGATTTAGAACTGCTGACAGAGGTGCCAGAATCCCACTAATTTATTTACATCATAATATCCTGTTCTGCCTGGGCCTAGGTGTTTATTTGAATCGGTTTCAATTTGTGGCTTTTCTCTGCGAGATGACTTACAGTGTTAGTAGTAACTTCTTTTTCTTTTAAGTATGCAGGATTAACTTTTTCTTGGTCGGACGAACATTTTGTAAACATTTTATTTCCGTAATTTTCTTCTCTAGTAACCACTTTTTCACTCTAGTGACAATTTCTGTCTAACGCCGAATGAGAACCGTTGCAGTGACACATCTCGTAGGTTTGACACAAGACGTGTTTTCATGTGTGGGGTCTCCACACTCAGGGCACATTGGACCTGACTTACACGTGATCTTAATGTGGGAAATTCTGTGGCACTAAAAGCAACGTCTTGATAGCGGGATGTACGGCCGGACGGGGACAGACAAGTTATCCGACTTTTAACTTATTAGGAAGAGACGTTGTTAATTCTCTTGTTCAATCGTCTAACTTCTACTACTCCCTGGCTCTTAAGATGGTCTGATATCTCCACGACTGAAATGATGATCCATGCATGATCCATGCACGACACCACCCATTTAACTTGATTCAGAGCTTTATGAGGTTCCACTGATGACTTAATGGATTCATTTTTATGTAGCTTGGTCATTAATTTGATGGATTGGTCATGTGTGAAGGTCTCTACTAAGAGAGAACCGTCCCGCAGCTTCTTTGCAGTCTTCACTCCGGCACACGCTTAAGAAAGTAGTCGTTTAATAATTATAAAGGGCGAAACTTTTGACATCGAGCTGTCACCATCAAGCCATTTTACTACAAGAAAATTAATAATGACAGTAGGCGGTGATGAATCAATTTTCACAGGGGCGTTCGGCCTGTGGCACTTACTTTTATGCGAATTCAAAGAATTGTCATTTGGGTTTATAATTTTATCTTGCATGTTTTGATTTTGATTTTGAGTTTTCGACAATTTCCATTTCATGCTCAAGTAGTAAGTTAACATTGGGAATAGTTTTATTCCTAGGTTGCCGTCTTCCAGGGTCAGGGGGTCTCATTGCGTCTAGTTAACACCAGATACAATGTAATTTATTAGAGTTACAAGTTTAAATATGAGAGTTGAGTTACTTAGGCTTATTTTGACGTGACAGCCAAAAACAACCTACCCAATATACTTTTAAAATTCATAATTATAATAAATAACACTGAAAGATAACTTTTGTTTTTGTTGTGGGTGGTCCTTTCCTACACGGTTGCCTGATTTTAGCGAGATTAGACATTATGATGTGAATTACTAAAATGAGAAAGCTTTCTATACTCGTACGTTTCATAAGCAAATGTGACACCAAAAACCCTTTCTTGAATGATAGTTTCCTGAGGGTATTAATTACTTTGAGGGCGACTCAACAGTTATGACACTCTACTAATTTTCTGTTTTCATCATATTTCATGCTGCCCAATGTGAATGAATCAATATTAAAGGATAAAAGCAATATAATCAGGGAAAATCTAAAAGAATATTTTTTATGAACGTAAGATACCAGTAATAATTTAAGATGTACTTATTAATGATTTTTTTATTAATATAATTTGTCCTTCACTTTTTTGTGGGGAAGAAAAAATTTCTTAATTTTCCAGTTCTTTATATATTCACATTATGGTCATTCACAGTTACGTCTTCTTTAAAAGGCTTTTTACCTTTGCAGGATTCAGGATTCATGGTCACATTGGATAGTTTAATGAGGCTCCCTTCTTTATCTAAGTCAATGTTTTCTTCCAAAATTGTTTCAGAGAGCATGTACCCCACAAAAACTCTGGTTCACACTTCTGGTTTTATACTAAAGTATAAAACCAGAATAGAACTGATATACATACATATGATATGACATCATCATAGCTTAAAATACATTAGGACGCAGTGGTTTACTCTCAGGATCAGAAACTACATTATGTGTGTTCACTTTTGAAAACGAAAAAATTTGATGTCTCCGATTTTAAAAATTCCAAGGCAGAAATCCGTTTCAGACATCAGGGTACATTTTTGGTCTCGTGTCTGTCTGTCGGTCTGTGTGTCCGCGAATCTTGAAACGTGTGACGATAACTTGAGTTAATGTCGACCGAAAGTGTTGGTATTTGGTAAACATGTTCATTTTACCAATGCCCAGGACGAGTTCGTTGGACAACGTTATCCGTCCAAGCGTTTAAACGCACGCGTAAACGTGAACTTTAAATTGAAAATTGGAATTTTAGGTGGGAAAAAAATTAAACTTCATCTATTCAATGAGAAAAACATTTTTTTTTTTTAGTAAAACCAACAGCGACACCGCTATGAAGTATTAAAGATGGCTAAAACTATTTTACAGAATAAACAATATAACAATAAAGTAATATAACAATAATGTTAATATAACAATAAAGTGCATGATAGGATGCGAGAAAGCTATGTGCCACACTAATTGGCAGTCTATTTATACTTCCTTAGTTTGTTACGCTTTAACATAAGTGATGTGCTTTACTTTGTGGATTGTTATACATATTTATATTTGGATATGGGATTGGGGATATGGATCTTTGTCAAAAATTTTGTAATTATTTAGACTCTTGAGTTTTACTAACTAAGCACGTGTAGGAAACAGATACGACCAGCAGTGGGTTTTAACTTGATTGAAACTAATGTTTACAAAATAAAAAAAAAAATCTGAATTTCTGGTTTTATAAATAATTATTTTAGCGTCTGGTGCTTTTAGTATTGATGTGATATTATGGTCTAAATTATAGTGAATTTTTCTAAAAATAAAATTAATTAAATTTACAATTTTAAATGTGTTAATATTGACTTAATAAAGATATGTCCATAGATATAGTAATGCAACATGTCCAAAGATAGTAGTACAACTTACGGTTTAAAAAACACAACAAAAGAACAAACATTTATTAACTAAACATATTTGTTATTTTCAAATTAAGTAATTCATTTTTATAAGTACCTTTACTTGAGTTATAAACAGTATTTTCCATTTAACTTTGTATTAAATTATTATATTTTAGTGGAAATTAATCAATTTAGTAAATGACCCCCCCCCCCTTAAACATAAAAATTAAAATGTTATTTTCCTCTTGTACTATTCAGACATTCTCATTTAATCGCACAGTTGTTAAAACTTAATGTTCAAAAATAATAAAGTTATTTATTTATTATTATATCTTAATAACAAAAATTTATTTTTCCAGTTTTTTCATTCTTTTATGAAATAAGTTAGACACAATTGTTGTGAATTTTCTCTGAAAAAGAAAAAGTTACAACAATTCTTCAAGTCAAAAACTTATACGAGATGAGGGAAAATTGGAGACTTTTAAGAGGCGTTGCTTTGACTTAACCTCTCTTTACCACATAATGATTGTGTAGGAGTACGATGGGGAGAATAGGGTAGATTGATTTTTTCGTCCAGATCTGTTGTCCTACAGTTATGTTGTTGGAAGTGATTCAACCCAAAGGTTTCCTTTTTCTATTGAATCCAACATGTGAGCGAGCAATGGTTTTCATCTGTATGGAATCTATCCCATATGGACTCCCTCCACCTCAATATAGACAGTCCATTAAAGGTGCCGTTAATTATCTTGAGGTTTCGATACAAAGGGATAAAGCCCCACTCAGTCTCCTTTACCGACCCTGAAAACCCAACCAAAGGAAACTTAACGAACAATGACCGACTAAGTACTGACCCACTCTCGATTATAATGACCTTTGAACTTTGCCCCAACCACAACTCTTACTGTTTGCTCATATTTACCAACATTAAACCGTTTGTGAGGCATTTCTAGTTTTTAATAATACCTGACAGGGACGCAATTATAAAAAAAAAAAAATCTTTAAAGTTCTATTATAATATTTAACATGAGGATAGGAGCAAGATGTTTTTATGTTTATACATATTTTAAGTGTCAATCTTTTCTCAAACAAATAAATAGGAATGGTGTTGGTCAGTACATGCACATATATGTATATTACTATTCTACTACTATGATTCCTACTGCATTGAAATCATATAAATATTTCTTCGATATTGATTTAAAATCTTACCTCGATACTCTAACTTAAAATGTAGCAGCCAATCTCAAGCATGTAACGTTAAAGTGATCACTTACTTGAAACTTAATTAATTATTGTTAACAAAACTGAAGAGTGAGGAATTTATTTTAAGTAATCAGTCTGATTAGACGAACAAAACTCTATCATATAGATATTGATACAGTATTTAAATCCCATAATATCAAATTTAAATTCTTTATTTTTAAACATTTTTTTTAAAACACATTATTTTTAAAATACTCTATACTTCCTAACTGTACACTTACACTCACCATAAAAAAAGAAAAATAAACTCATTCATCATCTCAGTAAAGAAAGTTTTATTATTCGTCATGTGCGTCGAGGCTCCCGAATCTATGAACCATACGCTTGATTTGGTAAGCCGAGTTCACAAGGAAGCAGCTTCCATCTTCCGACAAGTTAATTTTACTTGAAGCGGCAGTTTTTGCTTCATTATTTTTTTTCAGATTTGTAGCTTTCCAAAAATAACATTGCTGTTTCGTATGGTTTTTTGAGCAAATCGGACAAACTAATTTACCCCTGGGTCCATCATATTTAGTTATATCTTTGTTTCTTTTGTTGTTTTCAGTTACTTTAAAAGCGGCCTCGTCTTGCCTGTCATTCTCGGTTTTGTCAAACTGAATCTGTCTGTTATATTCATCTAAGAGTTTAGCTTTAACATATTCAAGTGTCAGTTCTTTATCAGGTCTAGTATCTAGTGCAGTGACTAACGCATTATATTGTTTTGGGAAACCACTCAGTAGCAAAGCAGCAACGTGGAACTCTTTTATTTCTTCTCCTATGCCCCTAAGTCTAACTATCAGTTCCAGTACATGTCGTATGTACTCCTCTATACAACCTTTCATCTTGGACCGATAGAGCTGCCTCAGAAGGTATAGTTTATTAGAGAGGTTTTCTCTTTCATGTATATCTTTAAGCTTATCCCACATTTCACGTGCTGTTTTGCACTGAACGAAATGGACGATTTGTTCCGTCGTCTATAGGTATGGCTGCAGTTGATTGGGCTTTATCTTCTTTATTAGTCCAGTCAGAGTTAAGTTTGTCTGGGGAAGAGGGATCATCCCTGATTACTGACTAGAGACCTTCTCGTATCAGCAACATCCTCATCTTATAACTCCAAGGACCATAGTTGCCATTTTTTAGCTTATTGAAAACTAATTTAGTTTCGTTATCAGAAGACATTATACCTGCTATTGAAGTCTTCGACTTGACCGACGTGAGAGTTTTTCTTAGAGCCCATAACCTCTTATATTAACTGTGAAATAAAACACTATTCCTTTTTAAGAACTATTAATATAATAATGACACAATATACATAAAAATATAAATATGTCAAAAAACCAAAACATGGTGGGGTCAAAGTCGGTCGGTCGCTCTCTAACATAGTGTTGAAATAAACACTATTCTGTGGAGAGGCTTTCCAGTTTTTCATTATTCTATTGATATCTACTCCACTTGCGCTCTTAATCTTCAGCCACAACAATCATGGATAATGAATTCATAAATGAAATTAAAACCACTATTTTTCCTAAATTAATCGATAACCTTTACCTACTGGAAATAACAAGATCCTTATGGTACCAACTAATAAATAAAAAGGGAACCACATTACCACAAACAATAGATAATAACCATGAACAGCAATATTTTAATAGCTCAACTTAAATTCAAGGACTCTCTGAAAAACTTCATAAAACAATGAGATTAAATGTTTGTGAACATTTAAAATTTGCCTTTAACCCAAATGATAAATTTTTAAACTTAATAATAATATGAAATATAAAATCAATAATGAAAACAGAGGAAATTTAATATGTAAAACCGATTTCTTAAATTATGATAAAACTTATATTGGAGGAACTTCTCGAATAGTAAGTAACAGACAATATAATCATATTAATGATATCAAAAATAAATATCAAAAGGCAGCATTAGCTATTCACGCATAAAGAAGAATATTGGAAGCTTTTCACGTCTATAAAAATTCTGACAACACAGTCAACCACAAAACAGATGCTAACAAAAATTAAAGTCTTATATTTAAAAGTTTCAAAATGTAATAAAAAATTATATATATTTTATTATATATATGTCATAATTTTATTAACATTACCACTTAGATACAGATATACTTAAATCATATTTATTAATTCAAAAATTTTGAAAAGCAAGTCAGTCAGTACACTCACTTCTAGATACCACCAGTAACTACACTGCCATTTATTTGATCATTTTCTTCCTATCACTATTTAAATTATATATAGAAAAACTTATTGAATCGAGCGTAAGCGAGTTTCTTAAATTCAACAAAATATGCATCTACTTTGTCTGTCAGTAACGTTTACTTGTCCGACAATAACTTGAGTAGTAGCTGACCTATTTAGTTAAAATTTGGTGTACATGTTCCTGTTCCTTTCTCTAATGCTCAGGCTAAGTTCGTTGGACAACGCTCGCGTTAACGTATGCAAGTATAAAATTGGAATTTTAGGACGGGAACAGATTCTATCATCACCTATTCGATGAGACAAACATCTTTTTCGAATCAATTTTTTTAGTAAAACTAACAGCGACATCGCTATGAAGTAATAAAGATTGTTAAAACTATTAAAGCGGACCTACACGTTTAAAATAGAGAAAACAACATTTTTACCGATGTCTTGTGTTGTTCTAACATAACGATTTTAATAAAAATGCATATACATCGTCTAAAGTGCAATTGAAACAAACAGAAGGTTTTTGAGTAGGTAGTGAAGTGATACATTTTATAATAGCTGAAAAGGAGATGTGTGGTTTGTGAAATAGTAAGAACGCAGGGTGCCTCCCTCACTGCTAGACTCTCTACTGCAATCATACTCTTTAACTATCAACTTATCATGATTATCTACTCTTATCATGATTATCTCTCATGATTATCTTACATATTTATAACAATACGTTCAACGATAGAGCCACGCGATGTTTAGTTTAAGTTACAACGAAGATATTTTTACCTTCGCTAAAAGCTTTCCAAAGAAGAAGATGAAGATTAAGAGCTTTATTATTCTTTAAGAGATTTATTATTCTTTCCAAACAAGCTATTAGATTCCATACTTCTTAATCTATAAATTGTTGATTAGTCGGCTTCCTTTTTTTCTAAGAGTTCGGTTGATTTTAATGCTTAATAAAGCCTCAATTATTTCTGGTTATTTTAATTGGTTATGATTGTTTGTTTAGATTCGAGAGAGGAGGTGGACCTAGTTTTGGCCACACTAGGAGGAGAAGGGAACAGTGAAGGAAGATGTGGCGGCACTTCCCATGTTACACACCCAGACACTATAGCTACTGCAAGGCCTTCTGACCTGTGGCCTAGAGGTTTCCCTAGTGACTTCTCCATCCTAACTGTCATAAAACCTATGACTGCTAGTGACAAGTCTACTCTATTCACATTATACAGCGATGCTGGTGATGAACAACTCGCTCTAACTATCGGTGACGATGTTACATTTCTCTTTGCTACTGAGAGGTCTAATCAGCCTATTGTCATTCGCTTCAATTTTTCCATACACGAACAGAGGTAGAGTTAATTTTCTCTTTATATAATCATTTTGTTTAAAACCACTTACTTTTAGAAGTTTATTCCATAAAAGGTCGATTACACCGTTTATTAATTGTTCAAAAACTATGATTTTTTAAATATGTAATATTTCGACTTAACCTTAAAGACGTAAAGCAGGACCTAAAAGGGTCACGTAGAGCTCTAAGTCTTAAAGTGATAAGGAATTCGAATCCGCATCGCCCATACATACTGAAAAGGTGGCCAACCCCAAGTTAAGATCCTAGATAATGTTGAGATAGCCCAAAGTAAGACTTAACCCCTCAAATTTTCACGGATTAAACCACCCGAGCCCCTTTTATTGTTACCAAAAATGCACGTCTTAAACTCTTTCGAACCACTCCAATTTTCTGGCAATAGTTTGGATTTTCCTACCTCTCGAGAGGATGTTCGCACCCACCTAGAGAACGATATTCTTTTGGAAGACGTGAGACGGGAACCGCGTAGCGGTTACCGAAGTTTGGATAAAAAGGTTGACTGCGGGGGCTCATTTCACAATTAGAGATAGATTCTCGCAATTGACAGCTAGCAAGGTCCTTAAAGAGCCTAGTTACTCGGAAGTCAGCTCCAAACTATGTTTGAAAAAGGTTGTGGGTAGGTTGCCCATAGTTATTTGGCTGCTTTCGTAACCGAAATAAATAGTTGGAACTATAATCACCCAGAGTATAGTGCAGTAGAACCAGGTTTTCAGAACCGTATTACGTCTCATCCGTCAACGTCAGGAAAGGCATACAGCGCTTAAAGCATGAAGCGCTTCGCGTGACGTCAGAATAGGAACTGACGCGACCGGTCAAAGCAGACAGCAATTCAAAACAATCAAACAATAGTAAATTGAGAAACGAAAATTTGACACCAAGTTCGGTTGCTCGAACTCGAAGTTGTTTGTTTTTTCTATCAATCGAAACATAGTTTAGAAGATTGTCAAAATTTCCAACCAAACAAGATTGGGATTATACAAAACAATTGATTGCAAAGTTTAAATTATGTTTTACATGTTTAAAACCCTCAGATATTTCTAAAGAGAGTAAAAATAGATCACAATGCAAAATAAAGGGATGTGGTACGTACGTGTTAACATCGACCTACATGGGATAATACGAATAATACTTGTAAAGGTAAAAATGAGGATGATAATAAAGCATCAATTATAATCGCAAACGTAGAGGATAAAATCGATTTAAGGGGCACTACTAGTCCATCACAAAACTAACCCTGACATGAAAATACGCGATATTAGACGACGGAAGTGATGCCTGCTTTATAAAAGAGAGCTCAAGAACAGAGTTAAACCTAAGTGGTGTCAGTACCAAGTTAGATTTGCGGACAATACATCAAAGAAGTTCGATTAACACCTTTAGAGTACCAGAATTGGTTGTAACGAGTTTCGATAGCTTCTCCAACGTTGAGTTGCCTAATCAAACGTAAACTAGGGAAGTAATTCTAGCATCATAAAATGAAATCCCTAGACCAAATCTTGCGGAAGTCCATCCTCATCTTCATTGCTTAAAAGACAAAGTTCTCCCACTTATGAGTGAAGTCGAAGTTAAAATTTTGATCGGGAGTAATTGCCCTAAGGCACTATGCCTCTTAGAGGTAATTAGAGGCCAGGAATCAGAACCCTATGACGTAAGATAGGAACTAGGTTAAGGAATTATCGGACCGCAATTAGTAGCCCGTCCCGATGAAGGTAGTTTGGCGTCACGAAATATAAGCATAAAAGAAATAGTTAACATGTTTCAACCTTATCCAACGTTCGAAGCCAATAGTTTTCAATTAGTTCAGTCGCATAACGACAAGGCTTTTCTTAATAAAATCGAACGAGGCCTAGTCCACCGAACAGATAATCATTATTAGATGCCCCTACCTTTTAAAACCAACAACGTAAATCTCACAAACAACTTCAGAGTAGTGGAAGCTCGTTTGGCTTCGCTTAAAAGAAATCTCAGTAACTCAGTCTCAGCCGACTATCGAAGTTCATGATGTCGTGAACAATATTCGAGAAGTAACAAAGCTCTGCACATTAGATGGTTTCCGGTTCCACAAAGTGATTTCAAGTAGTTCAGAGGTACTAATGTCGATTCCCCCTGAGGATCGAGTTGGGGGTTTAAAATATCTCGATCTTCTGAGAAACTACCCGACAGAAAGAGGTTTAGGGATAGCTTGGTGCGTTCAGTTAGATAATAATGAATTTAGAGCAATCGTACAAGATAAACCCATGACGAGAAGGGGCGGCCTTTTCACCGTATGTGCTCCGTCTACGACCCGCTAGCCTTCTTAGCACCATTCGTGCAACATCCAAAGCAGAGAAGAGACTCCAGGCAGCCGAAATAAGATACATCAGGACAGCTGTTGGGAAAACTAGAAGGGACAAAATAAGGAATACTGCCATCAGAACATCATTAAATGTGAATCTGCTGGTAGAAAATGTTAAGTCCTCGCAACTGAGATGGTTTGGACACGCCCAAAGAATGCCCGAAAATAGGTACCCTCGGCAGGCACTTGAATCTAGACGAGAAGGATGAAGACCCCGGGGAAGAAGAACAACAACTTGATCAGACAATATAGCCAGTCTGAGACAGAGAAGCTGTACTTGGAGTCGAGCAGTCCTGCTGGCTCAAGAGCGTGCAGCCTGAAAAGCTTTTTGTCGCTCCTCTACACCAGCTGGTAGAAGAGGATTAGGATTAAGTATGTAAGTAAGTACATTTTTAAAATCAATTAAAAATACCCATCTTACTGGGAAAATGAAAAAAGCACAGTTATGGCTATGATTAGATAATTTGGCGGGCCTAACTTATTTGTTACTTTATCTGCTGCCGAAACAAGGTGGGATGAACTGATTCGCATTTTAAAGGTGTTCGTAGATAAGGAAGAAAATGTTACTTGATTTTACTTTAGAATTTACCTTACCCTGAAAAAGCTAGGCTCATTCAGTCCGATCCATTTCTTTGTACTTCTTTTTAGGGTTTTGTAGATTCTTCTCAAAACCCTTATGCCGAGGGTGATGTGTCCGTCTGTCCGTCGCTCTTTGGTTCATAGGGCCCGAACCGTTTAAGCTAAAGAGCTGAAATTTGAAATACTGGTGTAACTTTTTGACCCAACCACAGGAAAAATATACAGAAGTTCAAAATTAAATATGCACATGCGCAATTCGCAAAAATGTTGTAAACTCAAAAATTTATATTTTTTTTAATTTTCGAGTGGGGTATCAAATGAAAGCTGCTGAAGAGTAGGACGCAAATATATATAAGATTTTGTAAATTTTGCATTCCTTATTGGGTAAAAATATCAAAATATACCCAAAAAAAAATCCCCCCCCCCCAGCCACTATACTTCGGCTGGTCCTAAAATTTCGAAATAATTCATGCTAATGCCTTATTGTGGGGCGATGAAAATTCCGGGAGTTCATCCCAAAGTTTAAAAAATTGCCAATTTTTGGCGCGAAAATTTGAAGTACGCCAAAAATTTTATTTTTTTTAAATTTTGAGTTGGGTATCATATGAAAGCTGGTGAAGAGTAGGATTCAAATATATATTTGCTTTTTTAAATTTTTCCTTCTTTATTAATTTTATAAGTCAAAATATACCCCCAAAAATTTCCCCCCTGCCCAACCACCAAATAACGGGTGGTCCAAAAATTTCGAAATAATTCATGGTTATACCTTATGGTGAAGCGATGGAAATGGTCTGAAAAAATTAATTTTTCTAGTCGTTATTACCGATGAAAAACATTGTGACCCCCCGGGGGATCGAACCCGGACCCTTGAGATCGAAGAATAAAATCATAATTACATAACGGGCATGCTTAATCTTCTACAAAACCCTAAAAAGTACTTGGACGCAAGTACTTCCCTGTGATTTTTTGATAATAAACTAAGAGAGATCAGAAAGACCTGGCAGTACTCCCACTGGTCCATTTGGAGATGATAAAATTAATAATTCCTTCTATCGCATAGAATTTCAGCATAGAGGTTTAGCCCATGCACACATAATTTTTTTTTTTTTTTTTTTTTTTTTTATTTGTAAAGAATATTACAACTACATAAAAAAAAAAAATGTAACAAGTAACATTGTTAATTAATTGTATACAAGAACATGATGTCATGGTTGGAGAAGCAACTCAGTAGTTGTACTCCCTAGCTTGTTAACATTATTTAATTAAAAGAAAACATAAACATAATTCATATATATATATATATATATATATATATATATATATATATATACTTTTTTTTTTCCTAATCGCATAGGTGATCGCGAGGCCACAGTCTTTTAAGACGGCGAGGAGGGTTACTTGGTATCGTGCGGGAGGAGAGGGAATGTACTAAAGGATTAGGATGGGAAGCTAGGGAACTATGAAAAGTCTGATATCGGGAAACTGCTAGGTCTCGAACGAAGGGAACTTTGAAGTCATTGTGGAGGATTAGGTTGGAAACATAAAAAGGTGCGTTAGCGATTTTGCGGAGTATAATGGATTGTAGTGTTTGGAGCCTTTTTAGATTGGAATGCTTTGCTGTTCCCCATAACTCCAGTCCGTACGTCCAGATTGGACACATAATTTTGTGGTTAAAAAATGCCCCAGTATTTGAGCCTGGAAACCCAGTATCTTTTGCAGGTATAATACATTTTGTAGATAACATTATAACGTGTAGAGGGGACCATTGGGAGGCCGAAGTGCAAATCCATCGCCATGCTCGCACCTTCATCCCAAACCTGGTAAACCTTGCAGATTTAGCATTCCTTTCTTCCCAATGGACTCCAAAAAAAAATCCTGTTACAGCTTTATGATGGAGAAGGGGATCCTGTTAAACTAAAGGAAGTTGTCCGTAATATAAGATCTTTGCCGGTCAACCCCTCTGGGGAATGTATACAATGGTTGGAACTAACTCAGTGTAAGCAACAACGGGATGATATTCTATTCACTATAGCCCTCAATAATATGGCTTCTGATAACATATCTCTCATTTCATTAAGAACTTTCATCAAAATGCCTCCAGAAGCTGACGGAAGTATCAACCTATATTGTAGTAACAAGGAAGTTGACGCCCACAATACAAAAGTTCTAGAAAGAATGTGTACTGAAGGTGCCTTATTTTCTGCAATTTACCTCGAGACATGTGATAGTAGTGAGTCAGCCAGGCATCGGGCTACTACAACCGTATTGAACCAACCTACAGCACAAACATATGGTCTTCCAAGTGAACTTTCGCTTAAAGTTGGTTCTCGGTACAAGATAATGTCAATATAGATACCACGGATGGATTAGTTATTGGAGCCACAGGCATGCTACAGAAAATTGACTTTGGTGTTAAATTATCGATGAAAATTCTATGGTGGGCTCCAAATTATTTAACCAAGTTAACAAAAGACTGATAAATTTTGCACGTCAACAAACCTTTTGGTGGACTGCATGTACTTGGTGTAGGCGATTTGAGGGAGGTAGCTCCAGTTGGGATAGCTCGGGAGAAAGACGACCTTCCAGAATGAATCCACAACCGGATTGCATTTGATGATACTGCATGTGGAAGGCGTAAAAGACAACAACCTTTGGTGTCAAGAACTGTAGGCAAACAATGCTTCAGTCCAATAGAATCTGCAACTTATATCGTTAAGAGGTGGAAGTCTACCAACCTACAGGTACATAGAAGTTTCCTAAGGTTGCAGCAAAAGCAATCAGTCAATCACTACACACTAGTCGCAAGGGTCGACTCTAGACAAGATTGTTATACACATCAAGCCAGGTATGAAGTGTTCTATGGCATACGTTGCCTTCTCCCGGGCTAGAAGTGCCAAAAGCTTAATTATACTAAGTTCTTCTGGATGATTCAATCCACCAATTACTACTAGCTCTTCAGTTAATAAAGAGCTGCCCGCGCCTTAGAAATCACCACTTAAAACGTCTGGTTATATCACCTCGAACTTAACTATAGAGGACGGTTCTAGAGGGCATTGCAAAGCATCTGTAATAGTTCTTCAAGGAATGGTTATTGTAGCCTTGTACAAGTCACCGAAATGAAGTGAGCGTACATTGAACGACCTTCTTTCACAAGTAGTGAAATCTGGTGACCTTATCATGATTTTCGAGATTTTAATTTAGATAGGAATACTTTTAATACCTCTTCAACATTCCTAATTAATAACAAAGCTAAGTAACTCATAGATAAAACTACCCCAACCACTAATTCAGGATCAAATATTGACAATATTTTAAGTTTTTAAAAGTACACTATGGCCAGAAATCAAAGCGAGTGTCTTTGAAAACTTTTATAGTTATCTTAAACAACTATGGCTACGAGTCAAGCCGCCACATCTTTATTAATTTAAACCCAATTACAATTTATAATGAAATAGAAAATGTTTGTGATCCATAAATGTATGTGTGTTTAGAGGCAAACAAAAAATAAAATAAATATATATATATATATATATATATATATATATATATATATATATATATATATATATATATATATATATATATATATATATATATATATATATATATATAATAAATAAAAAAACTAATTTGTGTCATACATAATTTAAACATTATTCGTAAAGCTGTAAAATAATAAATAAATAATGATAACATTTTTTTACAAATTTTATTTACGCAGGCTCGCTGGGCTCACCAGGTCCGCTTATGTAATGATTGGGCATTTATTAGGAAATTTTTTTGTTCCTTTCGGGGGTCAAATAGCTGCCATTTGGAAAACACGATTTATATTTGTGATCTGCCTTTCAGTACCTTTAAAAATGATTCCCCACTCAAAAATAACTAAAATGACTTAAATTTGACTTTTTTATACTAACTCCCGAAAATATCATTGGCCCAAAGAGATTTATATTTATGTTTTTTTCCATATTTTTTTGGTGGCCATTTTAACCCCGAAATTACAAAAGTCCCCCCCCCCCCCCCGCTACCCTATAAGGTAGAAATGTCCTTATAGGGTAGCGGGGGGGGGGGGGAATTATTTTGTAATTTCGGGGTTAAAATGGCCACCAAAAAAATATGTACATTTAGGAAACGCGATACATATTTGTAATCTACATTTCAAAACCCTTAAAATGATACCATTTTATGGTGATGGCATATGTAACCATCACAACATTTATTACTAATAATTAATTAAATTGGTACTTTTTTACTTTAGCACCCCCCCCCCCCCCCCCCTCCCCCACCCTCCTATATCCCTTTAGTTAATAGTTATTTAGACAAAGGAACATATACAGAGTAGCATATATTCCTGTCTAAATTTCTATTTAGACGAAGGGATATTTATTCCAATGTACCTTGGAACAAAGGAATGTCACACTTTTGTATATAATTGTGATCATATCTCTTAGACTAATCAACTATTAAGATAAAGGAATATTAAAGATAAAACTGCCCCAGGAGTCTCAATGTCTTAGGGAGACAAATACACAAACCTTTGAGACGTTTGTAGGGCAGATTATTGTTTATAACCAAGGGGGGTGCTAAAGTAAAAAAGTGCTATTAAATTAATTAGTTATTTACTAGTTTGTATTAAGTAAACGAATTCAATATCATTTAACTTAAGTTTGTTTCCCCTTTACAAGCTAGGTCAAATGACAGTAAAATAAACATATATCTAATATTGTCTTGCTCTATTTACTTATTTTCATGATCCTGATCTTTTTATGATAATTATTTAAGTTGCCATCTGCTCTCCAAATTTAATTTGTACTCATCCATCTCTAGGTATTAGTTTAATGGAAGAGTGATGTTAACTTGAAGAAAAGCCTGAGGATGGGTTGACTTTATTTAGAAGCCCTTAAACAGATTGGTGTCAGATAAAGGGGGTTAACTGTGGGCTTTCACAGAATTAACTTTAACTTGATATATTGTTATAACAAGCTTGGAATTAGGCGCTGTTCTACTTCGTGCTTTAACCACTCTTATTACTAGAAAAAAGGAAACATGTTTTACATGATGGAAATTATGTGACAAGTGAATCTTCTGACCTACTAATAGCTGACACATACACACTACGAGTGGACGAAGAACGATGAGCCGTCTTCACTAATCGAGACAAGATACTCCAGTACTTTGTGCAACCTTGCCTAAAGGGGGGATAGAGAGTAGTTAATGGCAGGGGTCTAAAGAACAATCATTCACTATAGGACCTCTATTGTTAATTCCATATTAGTATTTTTTTTTTTTTTTTTTTTTGTAGTTTTAGTCCCGTTCAACAGCTTATTAGGTCATTAAAGGGCTGGGGTTATCCGGGCACTTTACTCATCTAATCGATGAGATCATCAGCGTGAAACATGTCTCACCCCGCTGGGATTCGAACTCACAGCCGGGGTTTAGACCTTGGTTTCAGAGTTTAGTGCGCTAACCCCTCGGCTACACCCCCTATTAGTAATAGTCGGCCCCCATAGTAGAAGTTTATTAGGAATTCTAAAAGTTGCTGCTTCTAAATATTTATTATTGCTTCTATCTAACTTATTGTTGTTTCCGAGCTTACCGAAAACAACAAAAGAATAGTAATGATAATTAAGGAAGAACAAATTGTTTGTTTACTTCGTGAATTTAGAGGGCAGAAAACCGTAGCAGACATCATGGAACATTTTTGGTCTCTTCAGAAGGTCGTTCAAGACAAATTATTATTGTTAAGGATAATATTGTTATAATTTATAAATAAACGGTCATTTACAGGTCTGAAGATAGTTAAAGTGACAAGCCCTCATGGGACGAAAAATAGCCATATCATTAAATAGTATTTTACATTTATTTTACCTCTTAACACATAAGCATCTTGCTTGTATCATGCTTAAATCAAAGCAAATTCTTATGCATCAGGTTTCACATTCTGATAAAACCTTATATTCAATTAAGGAAACGGAATAATTCAGATACTTTCTCGCTTACCACACGTTTATTTTTCAGCGCACAATCTTAGAGATTTATCTATCTAGGCAGTTTTCTTTCGTGTTTTTGTAAATACAATATAGATTTATAAATACAATTATTATTGACACTATCCTAAACCTCTAATATTCCCCAAACATATTCTGCATAAACAATATTGTTGGATCTCTTAACTCTCTTTTAATTAAGTAAATTGGTGTTTTAAACAGATGGTACCGCATCGGTATGAGTGTAAAGGGAGATCAAGCAAGCTTGATAATTGATTGTCAAGAAGAGCACAGTCTCCGTTTGCCTCGTTCACCTGAATTCCGCCTGGCTTTGGATGGCATTCTACTGATTGGCCAACCACTCCTTGAAGATAATCGAGGCTTCGCAGTAAGTTCTCAGAGTTTTAATTCAATAAATTCTATTTTAACTATCTGATTTTGATTGAAGGTGTGATTTCTTAGTTTCTTCCAATATTATTTATTTTTTTATTTTGTTTGTTTAAGTTATTATAACTTTAAATTTATGCTGTGTGAAATAGTTTTCTTGAAAACTGAAGGGAAGCATTTCTAACTTCGACTACGTTACATATGGCTTTTTTAAGTTCAGTGGAAAAAGGAAATGCAAACAAAGTAAAGTGGATGTCTCCTTAAAGATCCTAGAGGGCCTGTTTTGACGAAATTTGGCATACATGATCAGAAAAATCATATCCCGAGGCGAAATCAAGAAATAAATTTTAGCTCCAAATTTGGGGGCGCTACGAAAACTCTGAAAAAAACGTGAAAACAATTATTCTCGAAAACGGTTCCGACGATTGTGATTACATTTTTTTTTTTACTAAAATGTATTCAATTTAAATATGAATGATATAAGCTATTTTCCCGGAAAAAATTTAGTTTTTGAGATATTGATGAAAATAAATCTGAATTTGTTGAAAATCGAAAACAACCACCTAGTGAACATATTATTATCGTGTGGCTTTATCATTAATATTTATTGTATTAAGCGAGCTTTATGCAATAAATATCTAATATTAAGCAAATTAATAGTTAATAATGATGAGTTTATTGATTAAAGGATGATTGAGTTAACAGTAGTCGGGTGGGACTCTCACTTCACTTGAAAGGTTCTATAAAAAAAGTTCCTAAAGGTGGGTTCATCACTGCAAGCAGATCGACACGCGTATCCGTCTGTATAGATAACCATATATTTAAAGTTTTCTGGGATCTCGGACCGATATTATTCGAGAATGTTAGTCTGAGTTGTTTCGGACCGATTTTATTTTTTAATCAATAAAATAAGATATTATGGAATTTAAATGGAGTTTCAACAATATGAGAATTTGTCTTTTTTCTGTTAAGACCACGTTTTTGATATATTTTACCCAATTTTGTTATACAAACCAGAGACTGTGAAGTGTCCATACAAGTAAATTCAAAACTCATTTAGTTTTTGAGATATTACGTAGTTTTACTTTTAGATTTTTTATTCATATGCAGTATGTATAGCGAGAAAATATTGTGATAAGCGAAAGTTCAATTTTGAGATTTTGATGGATTTAAACGTTTTGGTCCCCTTGGTTGATTTCATTTTTTTTTAAATTTTTTTAAAAATAATTCGTTTTGATGTCTGTAGTTAGTCTGAGCAGACACGTGAACCCTAAACTACGTACTTAATTTCATAGACTACAGGTTCAATAAAAATCATGTCTTTTTCCCGGGAAATATTGATGCAAAACAGCTGTCAGAGACCCGAGCACAGGCGTGCTATTCTTTACTGGAACCAACTCAAGGCACTACCCCCCCCCCCCCATATTATACTATTAGATACTTAAATATACATAACTAGGCATCGCATGGCTCTTGACATTGAAGCGAGCGAAATGTTATAAATAGAGAAACTATTATTGCAACTTTAGGTATAATAATTGCGAAAATATTCTAAATTTATATATTCGGCGAGTTAAATTTTTTCACTATAGCTTTACTGACAAATTACCTATATTTTAGTAAATCAACAGCGTCACCTCTATGAAATGATCAAAAAAACTATTAATTCATTTAATCGGATCTAAACGTTTTAAAATAAGAACATCATGTTAAAAATCAGTTAATTTTGTAGGGTATCTCTAATTTCTTGTGCTGTGAAATAATACAAAAATGAGTTAAAAATAATGTTACAAAGATAAATTATTTAGTCTAGTTTTTCAATGTTGCTCTAATTCGTCAATTTCATAGCTCCTATTTTCTTTAGTCTGTAGACGTAAGTAATCTAAGATAATTTGTCAAGGCTTCTTACTCTTGACAGAGCAACATAGGAACAACCTGGTACTAATTCCCTTTCACTTATGTCCACAACAGCATTAGGCAAAGTAAGATCTTGAGATTTGTGAATGATCATGGCCCATGATAATGTCAAAGAAAATTGTTTTCTTGAGCATGATATACTACCAGACGTCCAACTCTTGGTGATTGGAGCTATTGATACAGAACCATCCTCCAGTTTCGGCCCCTTATAGTCATCAAAATGAACAGAAACAACTAAAGGCATGCTGTCAGGGGGTTGCGTACCAGGGCGTTAAATTATAGCTTTTACAGTACCTATTGCTTCGTTCACTAAGCCCTCTTGTGCCCATAAGTTAGATCATAACATAACTATACAACCTACAGATAGCACTAAGTTAGCCTCAAGCCGCCTTATTGTAATGCTTCCCTTTAATTAGAGCCACTGGTAAATGCATTTCCCGGAGTTTGAGTAAATTATACTTATTAACAGAGTCATTATTAAAAAATTCTGGTTGCGGTATTGAAAGATGTTTGAGACTGCCGAGGTATATTAGATTTAAATCTAGTTTCTAGTACTTTCCAGTCTTCTAATAATGTTTTTCCTTCACATAATCTATCCATGATGTCTTTGAATATCGTATCATTCGCTTGTCTTTGAGAGGTTGAAAGAATAATACATTTATTGAAAGATCTGTATTTCAGTTGCCCTTCTCGTAATGCTCTCCTTAAAATCCAGAACATAACACAGGACGATCTAACAATGGAGGTAGTTGCTTGATATCCACAAATAAATAAACGTCGATACCTCCAAAAGTCTTATCGTAATTCAAGGGCTTGGCCTGTCTGCAACGTAAATCAATTTTATTTATAATTGAGCAACCTATATCATTGACATTTCGTCAATAATAATAAATCTGATATTTCTAAATGATTCCAATATTTTTTTGGCCGCTTCATTATCCAGATTTGTACTTTCTGTCAGGAGGTATTTTTGGCACTGAGTATATAGTTGATCCCGAAATATTAACCGCAGCCCTGTAGTGCCATCAATACGTATGAATCAGAACCAACTTCAACCTCAGATGACAGTAAATTTGTCATTGCTTTAATGACAGTACTTTTTTCCACATCCGGCTTTGCCTTTAACTATGATTCGACGTGAAATTTCGAATCTCGAACTGTTAATATGGTTAATATAATCCTTTAAACAATCTATCACTATTTGCTGCTCATTGGAAAGAGCAAGAGTAGCATGTCAGGTGTAGATTCAGAAATCATGCATTCAATATCTTCTTCTTTCTTTGTTAAACATAGGATGTAAGAATATCTGGTGAGCTATAAATTATACTATATGAGGCAATTAGAATCCATACCTCTACGTCCAAGAGGCACAGATATAATGTTACTATTAGGGCCTGCCCTCAATAGGACCATTCACACCTCGTCTTCACTTTCGAATTCCGAGTCGTTAACATTATCCATAACATCTTCTTCGGCTGTACCAAAATTGTTCAAATGATAACACTCCTCCCATGATCCATCCCCTTTTAAATTTTCAAGATTTCTCCAAAGTAACTTAGTTATCACTTGTTGCCTAAAGAATCTGTCTCCCGCATCAACCTTGTACTTAAAATTCTACCAACGGCAGGTTTTAGCCTACTAACCCACCGATCGCCTCAACGTTAATATCTTGAGTAGAATTCAAATAAATTTAAATTTTCCATATTTTGAGGTCGCAATGGATTAGTTTCTACAGGACATTTGTATGTTATCACTTTCAGGAATAGATATCAATTGGTCATCCCCCAAAGAAACTCTTGAGAATGCTCTACTGGCTATGTATAGAGACCATCCCATCAAAAGATAACATGTTTCTTGAGCTCTGTAGTCCCTTTCGTTACAACCAATACACTTTGAACGACTTTAATTGCTGGAGCATCATCATCGACCCTGTTTAAAACAAGTTTATTTAAACTAATTAAAATGTTTGAACACGGTTCCGACATACTTGCACATTTTGCAATACAGTGTAACACCATGTTTTGATAGAAATGGTTGAAAATCAGTGTTGGCTCGCCAATTCTCTAATACAAATTTATTGTGGACATTTTAGAGGGGGTCATTCCGAGACGTAAATAATTTCTAAATGGTTTCTACCTTTTTTTACTTTAGTATTATCTTGCTGGCCATACGGGAAATTAAAGGGCAGACTTCTACACAAGAACCTTTTTTCTGGGAAGAAAATGCTTATCGTGTTGTGTCTGGCGCTGACAAGAGTTCACTAACTCTGATTAATCGTCTTCTCTACCATCGCTAAAATATCTCTTTGCACAAGGATATTTTGCACAAGGAATAGCTGGAGTATTTTTATTGCAATTTGGATTGTTTGAGGTAATAATTTTATTTAAAACAAAAACGTATAATGTCGTCCAATTGAGCCTCATTAGCGCGATCTAAATTTTCAACAGATGGAGTCCCCTCTAACCACAAAATACCGTGATTGTGGAGACTACCTCAATGTTAAAGGTCCGTTCGATACTAGTAATCAACAACTTTAAAATGTGGGCACATTATTTGTTTTATAAAATAATCCGCCCTTTCTGCAAATCCATTAGCAACTACCAAGGGATTATTATTGAGTAAATTGGATTTCTGTTTTTTCGTCAACTCCTCTCGCCGTCAGGTGCCAATAAGCGATAGAGGTCGGGCCAGTATAGATCGGCAGTGCTTAAGATAAAAATATTGTTGGAGTACCTACAGATTCAACTATACTTGAAAGCTCTTGGCTTCATCTTAAAGTTGAATTAAATGAAATTAATCGTTTAATATAATTTGGATTCTCAGTAATAATCTTTTTGAGGTCGGATATATTAGGTTTGTACATTTTTCTTTTCTCGCACATATGGAACCTTGCCTCAATGAATTCCATTCAACGCATAACACTATTCAAAGCCAAAAACCTGAAACAATGGTGAGTGGCAAATCTCCCGTCTTTGAATTGCTTAAGGTGTCTAAAATAATCAGAGGCGTTAATTGCATGAGGTCGAGGCCTTCGCAAATCAGCTGCACCCGTAGGAAATACTTAGGTATTACTTTATCTGCTGTTAATGTAGATGCTAAAAGCCTATCCTGGTATATATATGCAAAGTTTTAATGACATCTGTATGAACTATAACCCTGTCTTCATTATCTCCTTCAATTGTTACGGTAGAATCGTCCGTACACGTAGACAACATATCGCTAACATCACCATCTCCAGGAAGAGAGGAAAGGACATTCTTCCAAGTGAGGGACGAAATATCACCAATGTAGTACTATTTATTGATGAAAAAAATACTGACAACACCATAGTACAAAAATAGAAATTGTCCTATTTTCCAGTAAATTTTCTTGCAACCTCTAAATATGAGCCTAGACATTGAAGTTGGAGGATAACTACTATTTTGTGAAGAAAGCGTTTTTTTAAACCCTCTGTTTTATTCAGTTTATACGTATTCAGTTTTCAGCGTTTTATTCAGTTTAATACGTAGTTTTGCCCAAAAGTGTAATTTAATTAAGAATTTCACACTGTGCATATGTATATTTAAATATATTCTATTAAATAAAAACCTCTACATTTAAACATTCATAACTATTCATTTCTGTCGAAGGAATTTTTTCTTCTCGAAGAGGTGTTTTTGAAACGCATCAGGAGGCTTTTTTTATTTAAGACTTGGAACTACCAACAACAACAAAAAAAATAATAAAAGGTAATGCAGTGACTTTATTCATTCAATGAGGAGTTGCGTGTGTCCCACCTTATACAACATTCTATTTCTCTTATTTACTTTCCGGCCGACTGCCAACATCATTAGAATAGAAGGATCTGACACTTGACAATGACCAACAAAGAGGATTACTATGGTCGATATTGTTAAGGCGTACTCCCCCTCCAACTCCACAATAGTATGCATTATAGCGTTTCATTCCCAAAGTAGGTATAATATATTATTCCCAATGGAAAGGCCATCTAATAATTAAGGCGCCTAACGGAAACAGACTGAACGGAACATACAAAATGTTTCAACCACAAAAATAAGCTTAAGGTTTCTTTTTAGTCCATTTAAACAAATACTATGGACTTTTTTTCTAGAAAATGTAGGAAAGCTATCAAACTATTTATTTAACACGGCTTTTACTTTCTCATATACGTAATATTTGGAGAGAAAGTATTGAGATGACGCGATTCGATTGTGTGATTTTGATGGATTTAAACGTTTTAATGTTTACCAAGTCCAAGTAAGCAAGTGTTAGTTTACTAAGTACTAAGAGTAGTTTTGCTTCCGAGCTTACCGAAGGTAATGGAAGCTATGTGATCGTTCTGAAGAACGAAACATTTTTTAAGTCTCCGATTTCAAAAATTCCAAGAGAGAAATCCGTTTCAGACATCAGGGAAAATGTTTGGTTCCGTATCTGTCTGTCGGTCTGCCGCTCAATTTTTGCGAAACGTCATATCATAAAAACTACTCGTCCGAGTTTATTGAAATTTGCATGGTAGGTCATAATTAGTTTCAACCTTATGCGCCTATTTGTTTCTCTTTCACATGCGCTCAAACATACATTTATTTACACCTATATCTTCAAAAGTATTTATCTGATTTTTATGAAATTTTGATGGTTTGTCGAAAGTATCCTGCAGATAGCTCCAAATTAATTTCAACTGTCTGCGATCTTTAACTTAATGCTTAATTGTTAATTCAATTCATGTAAAATATCAAAACATTTTTGACATTAAAAAACGGGGGAAATAATTAAATATATTATAGGAGCGAGGGAGCTATGTGCCACACTAATTGGCAGTATATTTAAGATATGTTGATTTACAAAAAGAAAAAGACAGACAAACAGACCGAAAGACACAACACCATACATTTTCTCCGATGTCTGAAACGGTTTAGTGTCCTGGAATTTTTTTGAATCGAAGACGAAATATAAACAACCACTCGTTGATCACTTTTTAGAGTTTTGTGCCTATGTCTGCCTATCACTCTGAACAGCCTTTTGAATAAAAAAGATAAAAATATGAAACATTACAGTATTAAAAATCTTTTTGACGCACACACAGAAAAAATATAGTGAACTCAAAAACACCTGCCGTTCAAATCTAAAATGGCGGATCATCCATGTCACGCGAAAGAAAAAAGTTGTGCAATTGTGAGAGGGGTATCAAATAAAATGTATTATAGAGTATATTACAAAACTATGTAACACTTGTTGAAATTTTTTAATTTTCCAAGCCATTTTTTTTAAAACATCAAAATTTAATAGATTTAAAAATCTATATATATAAAAAAAATACGTGTGGTGTCGTGGGACACCCGGTAGGAACGAAGTTCCTTACGCTTTTCATTAAATATAAATTATAAAATCGCTGTAATAACTACGTATATATGGTGAAGTTAAAAAAGAGACAAAATTACAAGTAACTAACTATTTGTACTAGCGGAGTTAAGGCAAAATTAAATGAAAATCTTTTTATTATCTTTGAAGCGAGCATCTTTCAATAAATAATGTATTGTATATTGAGAAAAAAGGTAATGATAAATTTATAGTTAAAGCAGATGGTTGTAGAACGAAAAAGAACTGTCCTCTCAGGCCCCGTCGGCATATTACTCCAATTAAATATTAAAATAAAAAATATAAATCATGAACTCACAAAAACTTCTGCTTGTATCAGGTTTAAATGTTACATGCTTGTTTCAATTGTACTGTAGGTGATATATACAAAGTTTCATTTAAATCTTTACGATAGAACGTAAGATATCGGTAAAAACGTTGTTTTCTTTATTTTAATCGGTTTGGTCCGCTTTAATAAATTTAGCGATCTTTATCACTTCATAGTAGAGTCGGTGTTCGTTTTACTAAAAAAAAATATTTTTAAAAGTTGTTTGTCTCATTAAATAGATGATGTTAGAATTTTTTCACGTCCAAAAATTCCAATTTTAAATTCGAAGCTTACGTTTACGCGAGCTTTGCGCGTGAACGTTGTCCAACGAACTTGTCCCTGACATTGGTAAAATGAACATGTGTACCAAATTTCAACTAAGTCGGTCAACTTTTACACAAGTTATCGCCATCGGTAGATTTCGTGACGGTGATTTTGTGACGGTGATTTCGTGACGGTTATTTTGTGACGGTGATTTTGGTCGTTTTTTTGGATTCACTCCCGGGCTCCAGAACGTGCCATAAGGAACTTCGTTCCAAAAAAAAAAAAAAAAAAAAATCTGAAATAGATATGCAAAGGTAACACAGCATTGCAATCATTCCAAAGAATTTTAAAAATATGTTTCATTATAAATTAATTTAATTAGATTCATGAAATGCAAGTAAATAGATGCAAATTAATTCAGTACCATTATGTGTAGATAAGTAGAGCTTGAAAATTACGTTATACAGTAAATGAACGTTAAAAGAAAATTATTATTTTCCTTTAGTACAAAAGTCAAGTTAAGTTAAACATATCTATCTAGTGTTGTTCACATGGAAACATTTGTAATATCCTAAACTTTGTTTCACAGTAAACTGTATCAACCACCCTAAAAGACTGTTTGCTTACGCTTTGTAGAACTTCAATTAGCTTTATACTTAATTAAGCGTATTCATTTATTCGTTTAGATTATATAATTATAATTTACAATTACAAACAATATAAGCTCTTAAACTTTGAAACAATATACCCAAATTGAATTAAGTTATTATCTTCGTTAATTTTATGCAAAATGTACTACTAAATCGCTCTTGTGTGGATGAACTCTGTTGAAGATAAATTTAAAGTGCGAATGGATACGTTGATTTGTAACAAAAAAAAAAAAACAAAAAAAAACTGTTTTATACTAGATTTAAATTCACTAGATTTTAAATAGCCTTTATATTTTGGTTTTGTCCATGTTAGCACCCCAGAATGTTGCAACTGATAAGAAACTAACAAAGGGCTAATTATGACGTAACATCAAAATTCCATTAAAATCGGACAAGTATTTTTTTTGATATGTTGGTTCGCAAATATTCGCCGGTGCTTCATTTTTTGCCGCCACAGGCAAGATGGTTATTTGTCCCCAGTGGCAGTAGGAATTTCAATTTGAAGGGGAGAGGTGTCAGCCAAAAAGGAGTTTTAGGGAAAATATAATAGACACCGTGCAAGTAAAAACCAACCCGAAATGCGATAAGCTCAGCTGCTAAAAAAACTTAATAAGGGGTTAGGTATAGTAATAGTCTAGTGGTTATTACAAGGATGTTATCTTAAAGAGGCTACTTTAAAGATAACTGCCGAATTGCCGAATGCCGTACTCAGTACGCCGCCTGACCAATTACACAAGGCACTTCAAAGGCGGCTTTTTAATCCCTTATCTAAGGGCGACTTAGGCCGCCTTCTTCAACTGTCCGTAACGCCGATACTGGGGGACATTAATATTTTTGGCTTTTATACCATATCTCTCGTTTACAAATCACCATAGAGTATTGTGGGCTAAATAATCGTAGTAAATTATTTTTAATAATTCTGCAATAATAAAAAAATATATGAACGGTGGTGGAAAAAATTGCACAAAATATTCTTCTAAAAGGCTAAACTTAGCAGCAAACGTTTTTATTTTTTATACCAGGTGAACCAGACTACGGAGAAAAAAGTTTCATAGTCAAGTCTCCAAGTTTGAACTTACCGTCTCACCTGATTTCCTCTATAAATCTTCTTTTTTCTATCTTCAATCACATCTTCCTGCATTTACCCTTAAATTTATAATATATATATATATATATATATATATATATATATATATATATATATATATATATATATATATATATATATATATATATATATATATATTATATTATATATATATATATATATATATATATATATATATATATATATATATATATATATATATATATATATATATATATATATATATATATATATATATATATTTAAAACTTGCAAAATTATTTTTTCATAAAAATATAAATCTTAAAATGACAAATTGTTTTATACGGAGCCTTAAAAAGTACCTTTAATATATGTATATTTTTATTGAAATGTGTGTTCACATAATTAATAGAGAAAAATAAAATATTTCTAAACTTAAAACTGTATTTCAGTTATCGAAGTAAAATTACTCGTACATTTATGTAAGAAGTTTAACAAGCTACCCATTACTTTAGATTTTTTCGTTTGAGAATATTTTTAGAATTATCATTGAATAACACAACTAAATCTGGGAGACGGCGCGGCAGTGCCAAGTCGAGCACAGCCGTACCATCCTTTACTACTTTACTGGAACCAATTCACGGCAATTTGGACCCCCCTCTATTATCCTATTGAAGATACTTAGATATATAAAATTAATTTTAATTTAAAGTTCATGACAAACTGAACCAGAAATAAAAATTCCACACCTCTACCCATAGTAGTTCATAAGATGCATGAGCCTAAAGTTGTATTATTTCGTCACTGACCCACTCATTCATTATGATTCTAAGACACTTTTAACAATCCTAGAAACTTGAAATTTTTTTAGGTAAAGTTTATTGTACAAAATAAAGGAAAAATTAAAAAATCTGGCTCTTTGTCCCTTTCAAGGCTAATAGAAAAACCGCCTAATCAAAATATTGTAAAAAAATTGTAAACAACGCCACTAGAGCTACCTAGTGGAGAACTTTACAACTTAAAAGTGGCGTTGAAAACATTCGTCGGGGTTGATTTGGTAGTATTGATTGACATTTATCTTAAAGTGCAAACTTATTTACTCCAGATAATATTATTTAGTTCACCCACCAACAACTAACACCCACGAACAAGAACAAAGAAAGAAAAAAGGCCCAAGAACAATGAAACATTACTTAAAAAAAAGTGAAATCCCAACAAAAACCCTATTGTAAAAAAATAAGCCACGTCTTGCGTAAAAAGTTGTGAGATTATAGGTGTATAAAGTCTCTCACTGTCCGAGTAAGTTTTACTAGACTTCTTAACCGAAGTACTAGGCAGAGTGAAGGTTGAAAAATTCAGAATTATGATGGGACTTTCAACAGCTCCTCAAGAGGAAGGAAACAAGAATTTGCCAGCAAAAAGGGCTGCCTGGAACTTGAGTGAAAAGCCAAACTGGAACTGGTAACCCAACTACTTCAGCTGAACAAATCACAAAATGATACAGTAAAGGGGACGAACGAGTCACTAGCAGAAATACATAACGGGATGTTAGATTTAATAATGGACAAACTTAAAGATGTTGGGACACCGCAAATTGTAGATTCAAATAAAAATACAAACTGCCAAGACAGGAAGTTAAACGCATTTAGCAACAACTGTCGACAATTATTCTCGTATAGATCCAATAAATAAGTTAGTCTACTTAAGAAGTTTTTTGAAAGGAGAAGCTCTAGACTTAATTAAAGGTTTAGCTGTATCAAAAGAAAATTATGGAAAAAAAAAAATTAAGAAAAACTAAAGAAGAAATATGGAGATCAAAGAGGTGATACGAAATCATAGAGATTGCTTAGAAAGTTTAGAGGTGATTGTGGATCCTACACTAAACGAGAGAAAAGAACTTTATCTTAAGATACATGCCAGAGTAGACGCGTTGCAGGCACTGGGAGGTGAATTAACAGCTTACGGTGACATCTTCACGAAAAGAATTTTGCGATTATTTCCTGAGGAATCAGGATTACTACAGTGGTTTCAACATTGTGAAACCAATGAAAATGAGTCAGTAACACTAAAGAATTTTTTAAGAAAAAAAAGGGCGTTGTTTCGTCTTTTCGGTGAACATAGAGCAAAATCGTGCCCCAAGGTAAATAAAATCTACTGTTTTAGGTGCAAAGGAGGTAAACACTACACAACATTATGCGTGAAAGAAAACATCAGAGAAAAATAAATAAAAGGCACGCCTAGTACTTCAAACCACCATGTTGATCTATACTGGCAAGGAGCAAGATTACAAACCATAAAAATTTGGATAGTAAGAATAAACGGTAACAATGAAATATGAAATTAAAACGTTTGAAAATGAAAGAACAACGGAAATTAGATACAATAAAAATTTAAAATATTCAGCAAATTTAATGAGGCAGGTACAGTTTTAGAAGCTTTAGAATCAAATAACAAGTACAAAAAGTATGGTGCAGTACCCAAAGAAATTCAAAATCTATACAAAAAATTGAAATTTGCGGGCACCCATTCAGGTAAAGAAACAGTAAACATAGTTATCTTGATTGGCATGGATTATTGCTTGTTGGGTGCACGACAGGTAAACTGTGGCGTGCAGTACCAAAGTGACTAATATTCGCTGAACGTAAAAGGTTTGGAGAAGGATGAGTATAATAGGGTAGGTAGCAGGGTAGTAACTTGAGTAAAATGATAGATAATAATAAATCCTATTTATTAAGTTGACATAATAATAAATAATAATAATAATAGGCAACTAAAATATATAATAGATATATAAAACAATCGAAAATAAATAAACCCAAGCAGGGAACCCAGGGGGACTAGATAAGATAAGAGGAAAATAAACCCAGAAAGAAAATACAGAAGGTGTTAGACTAATCTACTGACTTACATCTATTGTTAGTAACGGTTAAAGGTGGTGTATGATGGTGAAGGGGGTGATATGTAATATGTGTGTGAGACTGAGAAGGATTACCTGTTGCACAGCATGCTTTGTGCAATACTGTGCTTGAAAATAAATATGTATGAAGTATTGTGTTCCAGTTGGTTGACCAGGATGTTGTACTGGTCTACAAACTGGTAACAGCACTGTAAATATAAGATTTATTCACTCTGAATATTATAATTTAGAAAAACTTCACTAAGGTGTCAAAGCAAGTGGTCACTTGACAGCTTCACAGTGCACTCTGCAGGGATGTCGATAGATCGATAGTACTATCGATCTGCTTGGTGCATCCAGCGCTGAGTTTAGGAAGGCGTGAAGGTTAACGGATGGGAAGGTTATGCCGGTAGATTCAGACGTAAACAAGTTCTTGCAGCAACAGTGGGTTGTCGTAAATAACTGGTGTTTACTTGTTACTCCTGAATCTATTATGGTAGAAGTGATGATAGAAGAAATGAAAATAGAGTGTAGAAGAAGAAATGAAGCGGTAGAATCGGCGATATATGTGTTTAAAACTAAGTTAAAATGTGATTCTATATAAGTGTAAATTGTTAAGTGATAAGGTAAGATTTGCATGATAAAATAGATTAAATAGTGATATATATGATAAAATATAAGGGAATAGTTGATAAGCTTAATATAACGATAAATAAGAATAAGGATAGGGATTATTCTGGATAGGATAGTGGGATTATTTTGGTCAGTGCCCCGACATTGCTGGAAAATTGTACAAGAAGAAGTAATAAGAATAGACCAAGGCTTGGTCTTAACAAAAACAATTTTGGATGGATATTTCGTGGAGAAAAAAATACAGAAAAAATAAAAGAAATTACTAACAACAATATAGATTTAAATAATACAGAGGAAGAGGATAAAAAAAAATAAAAAGATTCTGGGATTTAGAGACTAAAGGAATAACACAAAATTCGACGTGTGAAAATGAAAAAGATAAAAATTGTTCAAAAAATGTAAAGTTGAAAGGCAGAGGAATCGTGTCAATTCCATGGAAAGAAAATGAGAATCAATTAAATGATAACTATTTAGTTGCAGAAAAACGGTTTACGTCGTTAGAGAAAAAATTAGAATTACAAAAAACAATACATAGAAGGTATAAAAAAATATTTTGAGAGCGAGCAAATAAAAAAGGTAAAAGTACAGAACCAAACAAAAAAAAAAACATCCTTCTTTCCACACCAAGCTGTCATAAAAGAAAATCGAGAAACTAAAAAAGTAAGAATCGTATTTGATGGATCATCTCACGGAGAAAGATAAGTCTCGCTAAATGAAATGACTGAATCTGGACCAAATTTAAATCCAGAAATAATAGGTCTATTACTACAGTTTAGATTACTCCACTACGTCATTACAGGTGACGGGCAACAAGCCTTTCTACAGTTAATGTTAGCAGAAGAAGATCGTGATGCTACAAGATTCATATGGTACGACATGGAAAAAACTGAAAAAGGGCTAGTTCCAAAGAAATTAGAAATATATACATATAGGTTTAAAAGACTAGCGTTCGGACTAACATTTCGTCCGTACGTGCTCGCAGCATCCATAAGGAAAATAGCAAAAGATCACAAAGACAAGTACCCCAAAGCTGCTTAAATTATTAACGAGAGTATGTACTTTGACAATTTGGCCAGTGGAGATGAAACAAAAGAAGGCGTTATACAAATTTATGAAGAAGCAACTAACTTACCAAGGAAATTAAAATACCTATGCAGAAATGGTGTTCTAATAGTAAAAAAATAAACAAAATGGGGAAAGATAAATATCCAGTTAAAGAGGAAACGAACATATTAGGATTAAATTGGAATGTCAAAAAATATAATTTTTGAATCACGCCTATGAAAAAAGGTGATCAAGTCAAAGCATCCACAAAGAAAAATCTATTAACAGAGTTAGCAAAAACTACCCACTTGGGCTCATTGCGTCGATAACTGTCAGAGGAAGAATTTTATTTCAAGTAACGTGGACTAAAGGACTAAACTGGCACGAAACAATACCAACAGATTTAAGCATAAAATGGTTTCAGTGGAAAAAGGAAATCGAAAGTATAAAAGAAATTGAAATGCCAAGATGGATTGAAACAAAATCTTACCTAGATCAAAATAATGAGATACATGTATTCTGTGACACCAGTGAGAACGTGTGCAGCAGCTATCTACATCAAAATTCCTGAAGACGATGTATTCATACTATAGGTGATAATAAGTAAGTGTAGACTAGCGCCGATAAAAAGAGTAACATTACCCAGATTAGAACTACTAGCAGCTCTAATTGCTAGGAGACTTTTATATATGTTTTCAGCAGAAACAGAAATAAAACCAAAATCGATTCAAATGTGGTCAGACTACATAGTGTCCTTAGCTTGGATTGGAACGATCCTAGAAAATGGAAATAATTTGTCAGTAATAGAGTCACAGAAATATAAGAAACAGCAAAACCGAATTTATGTCGTCACTGTAAAAGCAAAGACAATTCCGCCTATTTACTAACTGTAGGAGTGGCAGCAGATAAATTAAAGCAAACAAGTATTTGGTAGAACGGACCTTCGTGGCTCAATCAAAAAGAAGAACTCTGGCCTACAGAAAAAAATATAGATACAGCAGATGAAATTCAAAAGGAAGAAATGAAAATTAAGCCGGCTACACACGCTCAAGCATGTTTTGCATGCTTGCACAATCATGATTGTGCAAGCATGCACAAATTGACATCGCCTCCACATGGTACAAGCATGATTGAACAAGTTGACATCGCCTTCACACGGTACAAGCATGCACAAATTGACATCGCCTCTACATGGTACAAGCATGATTGCACAAGTTGACATCGCCTCCACATGGCACAAGCATGATTGCACTAGTTGACATCGCCTCCACACGGTACAAGCATGCACAAATTGACATCGCCTCCACATGGTACAAGCATGATTGCACTAGTTGACATCGCCTCCACACGGTACAAGCATGCTTGCACAAGCATCAGTTTGTGTTTGCAAAATGTCGAGTATGGACGACGAAGATGCACTCGCTTTGGCTGTATTTGTTCTTGTATGCATAAGAAAAATTACAAAAAAAAAACGTGCCTTGTGGAGCAAATGTTGGTTAATGAAAAGAAAAACCTTTTCACTTACTAACTTATTGAGTAAGTTGAAGATATATCCCCGTGACTGGCATAATTATCTAAGAATGGATGAAGAAACTTATCTTAATCTTCTGTCATTGGTGACACCTTTAATTCAATAGAAGGATACTATCATGTGAGAAGCTATAACGCCACATGAAAGATTAACGGGCACTTTACGATTCCTCGCGACCGAAAGATCTTTCGAAGATCTAAAATATACAACTATAATTTCACCCCAGCCACTGAGTTATTTAGTTCCTGAAACCTGTCATGCTATTTACGAGGTGCTGAAAAGAGATTATTTAAAGGTAAATGAAACTTATTGTAATATTTATAACAATTATCCTTTTATTAAATGGTTTTATATATTATGTGTTAAAATAATAATTTAATGGGTACACCTTATTAATTCTAAGTATACAAAGGAAGAGTTGATAGATGTTCAGGTGTAAGGCAAATTTTTTCTTAACTAAGAAACAGCACTATTTCATATTGAGACGTTTCGACTCATATTCAGAGTCATCTTCAGTCAATATATTGTTACGTCACCTGTCATGTCAACATTGTTTATATTTATATAATTTCAGTTTAGCGTGAGAATTCTTGAATGTGTCATATTTGTATTATAGTTATTGAGTTTAATATATCAAAGTTTACTTCGTCTACTTACTTAATTATTTATAACGTAACAATTGGTGTCAGAAGTAAACGCGGAAGCCGTAAGTATGTTTAAGAGAGTTAAGTTAGTGGATTTAAAAGTTAAGGAGTTAGAAGCTGAATTGAAGGAGCGTTCACAGCCAGTTAGTGGAAAAAAGGTTGACTTACAAGAGCGGCTAAAGCAGGCTATCTCCGAAGAAGGTGGCGATCCCGATTGTTTTGAATTTACGGTGAAGAACAAAGACGCTCTTCAAAATTTGGTCTCGCGTGTTGAAGAATCGCAGAATGAATTTAAGAAAATTTTTCAGACGGAAATGAATGAATTTCGGGTTGAGATGGGAAATTACGAAACTCGGATTTTGGAAGCAAAGAAAGAATTTTCGGAAAAATCTCGGGAACAGATGGAAAGTTTCAAGGATGACATGTCGGCCGACCTCGCGAAAGAAAGGGAGGAAACGAATCAAACCTTTGCGAAGATGGAGGAGAGGATAAAAGAGCTGGACGAAAAGGTAAAATTGTTTTCTTTAATTACACCGGGGGGATCAAACACAATAGTCAATCGATTTAAGGCCCCAAAATTTGATGGGGGAACACCCTGGTCTGTGTTTATCAGACAGTTTGAGATAGCTGCTAACAGGAATAAGTGGGAAAAGAATTGCAAGGCTGCCTCTCTTCTATTGGCATTACAGGGCAAAGCTTTGCGTGTATTGCAGACTATACCTGTTGATGTACAAAATGACTATGACAGGCTTGTAGAGACTTTGGATAGGAGGTTTGGTGACTCTCATTTGAGGCCGATCCACACTTTAGAATTAAAGTCACGATGTCAGAGAGCTGGGGAATTGTTACAGGATTTTCAGCTGGATATTGAGAGGTTAGTCCGGCTTGGCTACGGTGAAGTCCTTCCAGAAGATGTTTTCCAACTCCTAGCCATCCAATTTTTTGTAGACGGTATACGGGACTCCGAGGTTCAGCAGGCACTAAGACTAGTGAAATTCGATAGATGCTCAGATGCCCTGGTTCGAGCTTTAGAAATTGAAGCTGCTAAGAAAGCTGCTAGAGGAGGGCTAGGTGTAAAAGAGATACGGGAAACAGATGAGGACAGCCTGGTGGAGAGGGTCGTATCACGAATTCAGTCTAATATGAGCGTTCCAGTTCAGCCTGAAGTAAGACGTCCTTTATGCTGGGGATGTGGCTCTCCTCAACATTTAAGAGCAGCGTGTCCAATTAATCAGCGATATGGAGGAAGAGGCCGAGGTGGAAGGCAGGGAAACTGAATGGAGTCAGTACTGGGGAGCGACTGCTGACTTCATCAAGAAGTAGCTCCAATAAGTTAATTATTTCCGGAATTCATGAGGGTACCCGTTGCTTGATGGCAGATGGACGCGTAGGAGGACGGGAGTTCCAATTTACCATCGATACTGGGGCTAATGCCACAATAATGAAATCTAGCATTTTGCTAAGTATGGAACCAGTGCGTCTTTTAAATAGTAAAAAAAAGCTACAAACAGCCTCTGGGGAAGTTCTATCTGTTCAAGGTGAAGTAGAACTTGATATTCAAATAGGTTGTTCTAGATTCCGCCATAATGTTTTGGTTGCAGATATAACTGATGACTTCATACTAGGCCTTGATTTCATGAGTCAACATGGGCTGGTGGTCAACCTTAAGGATCGGGTCCTTCGAATTGGACAGGAAGAAATACCACTGCACTTACCAGGCGGTATGGGGAAAGTATATAAAGTAATTCTTCCCTCAAAAGTGATCTTGCCACCCTTAAGTGATAACTTATTATATGCAGTTCTAGAGGGTGACGTAGAAGGATGTCTGGGAGGGATTGTGGAGCCGACGGCTAATAGTTGTAAGAAAGAAGGAGTATTGCTAGCTGGCACTCTAGTGAAAATTCAGAAAAGAATCCCTATTCGAGTTGCGAATATCAATCGGTATGGGGTCAAGTTACAAAAAGGAATTATTCTCGGTCAGTGTCAAATAGTTGCGAGTATTAAGAATCTTGCAGTCGAAAGATGCTGTGAAACAGAATATACCGGGTTACCTGATAAACTAGAAACTCTGGTGAGTGGGACTGATAGTGAGTTGTCGGCGGAAAAGAAGAGGGAGGTTAGAAAATTATTCAAGGAATACCAACACATTTTCGCCATGTCTGAAAAAGATTTAACGTTCACTGATGTAGTCCGCCACCATATTAATACAGGGGATGCAACACCAATTCGCCAACAGCCTCGGAGGTTGCCAATAGCCAAACGAAAGGAAGCAGAGGAAATGGTAGAAGACATGGTAAAGCAAGGTGTTATCGAGCCTTCAGAGGGACCTTGGGCATCGCCGGTCGTCTTGGTCGCGAAGAAAGATGGTACCACTAGGTTCTGCATCGACTATAGGAAGCTGAATGACATAACAAGAAAAGACAGCTACCCACTCCCCCGAATAGACGATACTATTGACACCTTGGCGGGTTCCAAATGGTTTTCGACCTTAGATTTGAAGAGTGGCTACTGGCAGGTAGGTATGGAACCCAAGGACAAAGAAAAAACGGCGTTCACGACAGGAATGGGCTTATGGCAATTTAAGGTAATGCCATTCGGATTGACAAACGCTCCTGCTACGTTTGAACGTTTAATGGAGCTGGTTCTTCGAGGACTTACTTGGAAGACCTGCCTAGTCTATCTGGACGATGTCATTATTGTAGGAAGAACTTTTGAAGAACACCTTACAAATTTGCGTGAGGTTTTTTCCCGGCTTAGGAATGCCAATCTCAAATTGAACCCTAAGAAATGTTATTTTTTTCAACGCAAAGTCCGATATCTAGGGCATGTCGTTTCTGCTGATGGTGTATCAACGGATCCTGCGAAGACCCTTGTTATTCGAAATTGGCCGGTACCCAAGAACGTTCGCGAGGTCAGAAGTTTCCTAGGTCTCTGTACTTACTATAGACGATTTGTTCGAGACTTTTCCAAATTAGCTCGACCTCTTACCAGACTTACAGAGGCCAACGTTAAGTTTGAATGGACAGCCGATACGCAAGAAGTGTTTGAAAGTCTGAAGAATCATCTGATTACAGCCCCCATTCTTGCATATCCTCGAGAGACAGGAGAGTTTGTTGTAGACGCGGATGCCAGTAATCATGCCATAGGGGGAGTTCTATCACAAATTCAGGATGGAGAGGAAAGGGTCATAGGCTATTTTAGCAGATGCCTTTCAAAGCCTGAGCGTAATTATTGCGTGACGCGCCGAGAACTGCTAGCTTTTGTGAAAACCGTACAACATTTCCACAAGTACTTGTATGGAAGACCCTTTCGGTATCGAACAGACCATGCGGCTCTGCGGTGGCTATTACAATTTAAAAATCCAGAAGGACAGCTTGCTCGGTGGATTGAATATCTTCAGGGATACCCATTTGAAGCTGAATATAGGCCAGGGCGCCTACACCAGAATGCAGAAGCTTTGTCACGCCGCCCGTGTCCTATCGATTGCAAGTCATGTTGCAGAGTAGAACGAAAGTTCATTGATGTTCTTCGAGTGGGACTATCTACAGTGGGGTGGTCAGCGGAGGATATGAAGAAAGAGCAGAGAGAAGACCCTGAAATAAATAAGCTAATTGAATGGAAGGAAGCAGGTTGTCGACCGGACTGGAAACGAATTGCGGCATGTTCCCCAAACATTAAGGCTTATTGGGCGCAATGGGATTCTTTGTTAATGGAAAATCAGTTGTTAAAAAGAGTTTGGGAATCGGCAGATGGTACAGAAATCCTTCACCAGTTAGTATTGCCAAAAAGTAAGATAAAGGAAGTACTGGAAGAAGCACATTCGGGGCCCTCGGGAGGCCATTTAGGAATCAACAAAACACTGACGAAAATCCGTGACCGATTTTATTGGCTGAAATGCAGGCATGACGTGGAAGAGTGGTGCCGATGTTGCACTCGATGTGCAGGCGTTTCCGGTCCTAATCATAAACCACGAGGCCAGTTAAAGATTTACAATGTAGGTGCTCCTTTCGAAAGAATTGCAGTCGATATTGCGGGACCTTTTCCTGAATCGAATCGTGGCAACAAGTACATCATGGTTGTAATGGACTATTTCAGCAAGTGGCCGGAGGCTTATCCGTTGCCTAGGCAAGATGCGGTGACTACCTGCGATGCATTGCTGGAGAATTGGATTGCTAGGTTCGGGGCACCCCTGGAGTTACACTCTGATCAGGGAAGGAACTTTGAGGCTGCTATCTTCCAGGGTTTATTGGAAAGAATGGAAATAAATAAAACCAGGACCACACCACTCCACCCACAATCCGACGGAATGGTGGAACGGTTCAACCGAACCCTTATACGTCACTTGGCGAAGGTAGTAAATGAACATCAGACGGATTGGGACCAACGCATACCATTATTCCTTATGGCTTATAGAGCCGCCGCCCATGAAACAACTAAGGAACCCCCCTATCGTATATTGTTTGGTAATCAGATGCGTTTGCCCTGTGATATCAAGTTTGGTCGTCCTAAGGATAAACCACAGCCAGTAGAGGAGTACTTAAGGGAATTAGAGGATAGACTGGAATCGGTCCACGGTTATGTTCGTCAAAACATCAATCTAGCGACGGAGCGGATGAAAGCCCGATATGACAGGAAGTCTAACGAACCCCGATTTGCAGAGGGAGACAAAGTTTGGCTCTATAACCCTCGGAAGAAACGTGGACTCAGTCCTAAGCTGCAGGCAGCGTGGGAAGGGCCTTACGATGTTGTTAAAAAGATCAACGACGTGGTCTATAGGATTCGCATGCCACCCAGGGGCAAACCAAAAGTTGTTCATGTTGACCGATTAGCACCATTCCGTGGCCAACCTCTTCAGGACGTGGACGTCTAAGGAGGGGATGATGTTACGTCACCTGTCATGTCAACATTGTTTATATTTATATAATTTCAGTTTAGCGTGAGAATTCTTGAATGTGTCATATTTGTATTATAGTTATTGAGTTTAATATATCAAAGTTTACTTCGTCTACTTACTTAATTATTTATAACGTAACAATATTATTAATAAAAAATAGTTGGTGTGTATTTACATCTAGCATCCATTAAGAGGGCGTCAAACAATTAGTAATTTATACATCAAAACAGTATAGAAATATATTTAAAAACAATTTTTTTAAACAAGAAACAATTAAAAACCTTCAACAATTTATATCACAGTTGTTATAATAAATAGATTTTAACATTATACATTAACATAACAACATGGAAAATTACATGGTGTTGTGTTATTATATAATGTTAAAATTTGTTTATTATAATAACTGTGATATAAATCGTTAAAGCTTTAGATTACAACTTATGAGGTATCACTGCAATTTGTAGCATATGAAAAGAGTGACTGACTCGAATTTTCGTTATTTCTTGACGCTTCGCTAATATTTGCTGGGTAATTATATTGATAATTATATGTTCCTGCATGGGAGTAGTTGTCATTATATGTAATATGTTGGGGTGGAGGAAATCCTGTATGCATATTGTCAAAAGGGCCACGAACAGAATGCGACAAAGTCAACTGACCCACTTCAGCCATGCATAAAGCATAGTTTATTATTTTTTCTTGCAAAAATCTTTGGGTTTTACTATTATTCATCATGAAATTTCAATCAAGCCTTAATCCGCTTGTACAATCATAATGCTTGGACAAAACTATCATGCTAGCACAATCATGATTGCGCAAGCATGCTAGACAAGCATGCTTGAGCGTGTGTAGCCGGCTTTAAAACCGTGATATTTTTGGTTGAGGAAAAGGAAAGTTTCCTTTGCTTGTTTGTTCTGCACATTCCCTAATCTGTTTGACCATTAAGTTGCCTTAATGGAACTAAGGTATTATGAGGATGCGAATGACACACATCAAAAAAATATTAATCATATAATTATGAACTTTATTAATTAGCCGCGTTTATATTTTATAATTAGAGTTGTGACTTGTGTGTGATAACATACAAAATGAATAAATTCAGTACGACGAGCGGATCATGACAGCATTATAAGGCCAAGATTTTAAGGCGTAGGAAAATATGATTAGGCTTCCTGTCAACATTAATTAGAGTTACAGCTTAGAGTTTCCTTTAGTATTATTTTAGGTTTAAAATCTTTTATGAATACAGATTCATATTATTCACACTTCATTTCTCTTTCATCTAAAGTTGGGAGAAAAGATAAATCCTTTTAAACCTTAAATCTTATCATCCATAACTTTTCTCTACATTTTTGTTCCTCTCTTAATTTAAATATAAAATAATTAAAAAATTAAATATATTAAATAATACAAAAATTGTAAATGTATACTAAAGAACAAGCTGAACAAGCTTCTTAATGCTTTTCATTCCATAAAATATTGACCTATACATGGAAATTTTGCTCACTTAAATAATTTTGTGAAGCTTAAAATGAAACTTTCTAAACTAATGTATTTTTGGAAGGTGCGATTTTAATGGAATATAACTTAACTGCGAAGCGTAAATAATCATCATAAAAGCACCTTTTAACGGTAAGAATATTGTCATTCTCAATAACATGCTCATGTCATGTTATTATGAACCTCCTACAAAGTTGAAGGAAGTTTAAAGTAGATTAGTTTTAATGTGCATAATGTTAAGTCTGCACTCTACTTTATAATTATTTATTCGTCGCAGAATTTCTATTTATTATTAAACAAATATGTATTAAAACACATGAGTAGAATGCATTAACATAAAGTTATACACTTTCTACGATGTCAAATGCTTTCAAGCCCATTTTGATATATCGCACATCCCAAAAAAAAAAACAGTAATAACAAAAAATAGTAAATTTTACAGGGCGACGAAAATAAGAAAGTAAATTTTTAAAAAGGCAATATTTCAAAGACTAAGTCATATTAATTGAACATTTTTTTTTCCAATTGTACTTTATGTCACGTTAATCACTAATGTAACTGCAAAACTAAAAAATACTTTTGTTGAGCCTAGGTTTAAGAACTTTTTGCTGAAACCCTTTAATCCTTTTTGAGTTACAACATTTTTCCTCTAAATATTTATTATTTTATTTAGGCTTGGGTGATTTTAATAAAAAAAAAAAAAAAAAAATCAATTAGAAATCGTTATTTATTTTACAAAATTTAAGACAAACGATATAATAGTCAGGGTGCCCATAGGCAAAAAAGTCAATTATAAATACCCTTTCCAAACCTTTTTGTATGGCTTCTTTAGGCCAAGCCTGACACCTTTTTCCTCTGTGACTTTTTTTGGTTTTGGGGCGTTTTTCATTATTTGGGCCCTATAACTTTGACGCCTCAGACTGGAAATTCGAAAAAAGTTCTGCGTCAGACAATATTAAAATGTTGAGTTATAGTGTTCAAATAATGTATCTTGAGAAAATCAGCTGGTTATTAATCATTAATTAATATTAATTACTATCCAGCTGATTTTCTCAAGATACATTATTTTCCAGTCTGACGCGTCAAAGATGTCGATTTCAAGACATCAAAAAAATTATTAATAACATTTTTTTAAACATTTTTGCTTTTCAAATTGAGTATACTAAACTGTCTGTAAATAAACTGTCTGACACTGAAAGTAGGGCATTTTCATTAAAATTTGAAATAAAACCATTTTTAATTTCCTGTTTGGTCCCAGCATTCATAAATAAAATATAATATTGAGGTCAAATATATTAATAACCAGATGAAGTTGTTTAAAAAAAACAAATAGGAATCAATTTTTCAACTATCCCATAATATGTTTTTTCCAGGCAGAATTTTTTAAAACTGTTTGGACAAAAACTTTAGGAGAAAAATAATAAAACTAAAGATTTCGGTTAGCTAATAAGCAAATTTACAATTTTTTATACCTTTAATTTTAATTTCAACAAAATCTTATAAAAAGAAAGAAATAAAAGTATTTTTAACTAAAAAAACCTAAACAAAATAAATTAAAGAATATTAAAAAAAAAAAACTGTTAGCTTGTCGAGTCATTCAGTTAAACAGAACTGAAAATTAAATAATGATTGAATAGGAACTGTTTGACAAAGCATTCAGTCATAAAAAACAGTGTGAAAAAGTAATAAAACAAAAGATAAAATGACTTAATGCTTCAAGTATGCCACCTACAAAAGCAGAATTACTGCATAAAATTAAAAGAACTACTTGTACATATGTAGTATTTGATGGAACGCCTATTTAAGATGTCCAACCGCATTAAAACCTGAAGATTGTGGGTGGACATTAATAAATAACGAGTGTCATCATTATTGGTTTGATGGGCCTCTAAGTCCTTCATTTAAAGATATTTCTTCTATTACCGAAGGTAAATTTATATTGACGTATGTTAACATTTCCTGATTATTCTTTATTAAAATTACTAAAAAATGATTTTAAAATTTGCTTTAATGATTTTAATATTTACAATCAAACAAAAGCTTCGTTCGGAGAACGAATTGTTCTTTACGGAATATTCAGTAAAATATTTATTATCTTTTTAAAATTAAGTCGCTTGTTCCTTTAAATAATCATATTTAAAATTACAGATTGGGAGTAAGATTATTCTGATTCGGAAAGTGAAAATGAGGAGGTAGATCACTATGAAAGTTAGGAAACTGATGAAGACAGCATACCTGAAGATGAAAGCGAAAAAGAATGAGAAAAAAATCCTTTTTCATTTTTTTTGTTCGCAATTTTTGATTTTTTTTTAAATAAATAAAATAATTTAGCAAAAAGAGCATACCTATTAATTTATAAATTACCCTCATACTGCACATTTTATTTATAATATCGTATGCACCTGAATAAATTATTTAAGCTGAACTTGCATTACTAGCCAATGTACAGTACTGTGACTACAGAAAATTAATGTTTTTTCGTCAGACTCGAATTATGCCCCAATGAATTCATCATACTCTTGTACCAGATGTAAAGTAACGATATTTTACACATAATATATAAATGTCTGACGATTATTAATAGTTTTTTTGATGTCTTGAAATCGACATCTTTGACGCGTCAGACTGGAAAGTTGGAAAAAGTTCTGCGTCAGGCAATATTAAAATGTTGAATGATAGGGTTCAAATAATGTATCTTGAGAAAATCAGCTGGTTATTAATCAATTTTCCGATAGTCCTTTTTCCGGCATGTTCGGGAGAGGAGACACCCAAATTGGCCCATATTTGGTGTCAGAGAATTTTATCTTACGCTATCATTTGAAGTTATAAAGCTATTAAAATAAAAATAAAAACAGTATCTATCACTTTTAAGTATGCATAAAAACGGCATGTTTCAGAACAAATACAGGAAAATCGCCCCAAAACCAAATAAAATCACAGAGGAAAACGGTGTCAGACTTGGCCTAAACAAGCCATACATGAGCTTTGGAAAGAGTATGTATAATTGACTTTTTTGCCTATGGGCACCCTGACTATATCCTATTGAAGATACATAGATATATAAAATTAATTTTAATTTAAAATTATTGACAAACTGAACCAGAAATAAAAATTTCACACCTCTACCCATAATAGTTGATATGATATATGAGCCTAAAGTTTTGTTATTTTGTCACTCACTCACTCGCTCATCATAATTCTAAGGCACTTCTAACAATCCTCACCGCGTACATACCTTGTCTTTGCTTTTCAAACCTATTACTCTTTATTTCTTATTATTTCCTTCCATTATCTTTCCATTATATCTTCTTATTCTTATATTTTAGATGTAATCTACCTTTTCTTATTTATTATCGGTTGCTATTATTCGGATTCGGTTCTTGGTTTACCTTCTGGATTTTATGCCAGGAGATGGTTCAAAATGGCACCCCAAATGGAGTGTCTTATACAAATTTGTATCCTTGTGCTGCGACGCTCAAATGAAAAAAAATGAAAAAATATTTATTATTTTATTTAAGTTTGTGGTATGTATTTGCCATGTCAGAAAATATTTTTAAATAACGTGTAGAGTGGATTTGGGAAAGAGATTAGAGAAAGTGACAGACAAACATCATGTACTTGCACTGGATAAATTAGAACTTAATCGGGAAGTGGGAGACTTGGCTAAACCTATGATTTCACACCTTTTTACGCGAGACTTGGCATATTTGTTTACCCTAGCGTTTTTGTTGGGATAGTATTTCACATGATGTATATAAATTTTGATTAAAACCGATGCTATAGAACTTAAAATACTGGTAAAAAAAATGTTATTCTATGTTTCAAAATCTTAAGTCCGATTTCCTATTCTTAAGGATCTTGATGAAAAAAACATCAACATTTTGCGTGTCCCCTCCCCTAAAACTATATTTCTGCCATTACTAAAAATATGCAAAATGTGCAGTCTGCTGGGCCATGGAAAAAAAATAAGAATAGCAATTTGATTTGCTTAACTGGGAATCCAAAATGGCGGATAATTCCTGTCACGAGATTTTTTTTTTTTTTAAATTTCGAGTGGGGTATCAAATTAAAGGTATTGAAAAGTAAATAACAAAAATATATAACACTTGTGGAAAGTGTTAAATTATTTACGCCATTTTGTCAAAACATTAAAATTTTGCGTGTCCCTCACCCAAAAAGTATATTTCTGCTGTTACTAATTTGGGCTACAGAACCCTAAAAAGGGGGTAAAATAAATAGAAATAATGTAACTGAAAATATATATATAAAAAAAAATTATAAGACAACGCCTTAATTCGTCTTGATTGGGCCGTCAACTGTGAAGTCAGTCCGGGCTGCGTCGTCTAATACAGTGTTATCTACCAGGTGGCAGCACCCAACGAACGAAATTCATATACAGTGTAAATAATTAAGACTACTGTCTTCCGTAAGATAGCGTAAGCTTACACTCCGAAGTGCCATTAGATATAGATACGTTTAGAAATCAAATATAAATGAATAAATAGGGGTGGAAGGATGTCAGGCTCCGACAACTTAAAATATTAAAAAATGTGCGGTCTGCCGGGCCAATGAAAAAATAAAAATAGCAATTTTACGAACAGTCCCCGCTTTAGTGAGTTGAAGATAACGTTGGGAGTGTACGTATTGCGGGTAAATTGTTGTGAACCAACAAGGACAGAAATAATATTTTGGATGAAGAAATGTCTTCAAGAGACAAAATTTCACATATATTTGCTGTGTAAATTGTAGCATTAATAAAATATTTAGAAATATACAAAGACATTTTCAACTAAATTTGTTATCAATATGTGCAAAAGACTGACTACAACGCTACCAAAAAAGAAATATCTATTATATAACATTTATTCTAAATGTTCAAATTGGTGGCCGTTGTCCAGTTGGCATCGCCTGACTCTAACACGAATGGAACGAAGAGCAGCCTTAATGTCTAATTTCTGGATGGATCCAACTGACTCTCTGATTTTCCTTTTTATATCTCCTCGACTGTTAGGACGATCTTTAAAAACCACATCCTTTATCCTACCCCACAGATAGAAATCTAAGGGAGTCAAATCTGGTGGTATTGCTGGTCATGCACCTAGACCTCCTCGCCCTATCCAGCATTGAGAATATTTATGGTTTAAATGCTCCCTACAGTCCTAAAAAAATGAGCAGGACAACCATCAAGTTGAATCCATATCCTATGGTGAAAATCTATGCGATGATGTTCTAAGAGTTCATGGAGTTCATGGAAGTTCGTCTTCAAGAAAATCTAAAAACAACAAAGAAATATGGACAAACTATCTGGCAAGTGATTCCACACCAGGTGTTCACATACAACTTGTGTTGGGAATAAAGTTCTCTTAGCCAGGAAGGTTGACTTCATTCCAGTAATATAAATTATGCCTATTTACATAACCATCTGAAAAAAATAAAGCGTCCACAGTCCTCAGCACTCCTCGGCTAAATAATGCTGGATCCGTTTCAATCATATATCATCGTCTGATAAGGCTTGGTGGAGATTAATTTTAAATGGATGAAAACGATGATCCTGCAGAATGCGGATTACTGTAATGTGATTAGTACGACACTGGTTTGAATCTTGCGGTTACTCGAATAAGGGAATGCCTCAAGCAAGTACTGCTACAATTAGCTGCTCGTTCCTTATAGGTCGGGGCCTATTGGCGTTTCTGTAAGCAGTAAATGTACCAAACTGGCTAGTACGATCATAAGGCCGTTAGAACAGGTGGTGTGTTCCGGGTGACGCCGATCAGGATACCTCTTGCGATAAATTCTTGCTGCTGCCCTGTCGCTCAACCTTGCCTCACCATAGACAACAAGGATGGCACAGTACTCTTCATCAGTATATGACAGTAAGAGACAAAGAGAGTTAGTTATAATTTTGTATAACTTACCTTGCTCACGACATACATTTTATATATTAGTATATTTATATTTAAAAAAAAACAAAAACAATTAATTAATTTGATAAAATGTTTTTGTATCGGTACAGTGCCTATGTGCCAAGTTTTAACTTGATTGTATGATTGGAAGAGGGTTAATTAGCCTTTTAAAGAGTTTGATGACAGATGGCAGGCACCAACAAATAAACAAAAGTGAAGTTAATGTAAAGAAGTAATAACAGAAATTTTATTTAAATATTAAAATTTAAATTATATTAAAACTGAAATTTAATCATGGCTTTGGTGTGCATGTCTGGAAAACAAATCTGAAAGACCTTAAAATCCTGACATTGTGTCATTTATTATGCATTCACAACCTTATTTCATATTATAGACTTCTTTTATTAAAACCTATCCTAGATTCCGTTTTTCCTCGAGATCTGCATATAAGTAATATTTGCTTTTTACATAACTGAATTAATGTGATCTCTATTTTTGTAAATACGGAAATACATGTTTATATCTTTTAGACCAGTAGAGAAAGGCTTTATCATAATTGGCTCATATGATAATAATATAAAAACTGAACATATTATACATGTATTTAACGTCGATTCTTATGCTTGCATATCGGTTCCTCGTTTTAGCTATAAAGTAATCTGATATTTGCGAGAGTTGAAATCATGTTAGGATATTGACTAATTGAGTCGGTGTGATCTTCAAATGTCTTGTTAACAAACAAGATTACTTGGACCCACTTACTTAAAACTGATAATCCTAAAATTATGGTGAATGCTAAATCCGCTTCGAAAAAAGATCACTGCCGTTCTAAACCACTTCCAACCATATCTCACTCCTCTATCGGAGTGCAGTGACAACGCGCCACTTTGCTTTACTTATGACATTTCAATGTGTTCCAAACTATTATTTATTCTTGAATTGTTGTCTCCATCATTAGATTGAGAGTAATTATTGACTTCAATTAAAATATATGGATATTTTGACTTTTCTTTGCATCTCATTTTTTCTCATCACTGCATAATCTTGCGTTGTATTGGATTTATGAAGTTCAGCATCGATACGGTACTAAAGTCATAAGTCACATCGGTCAATTATCAATTATGAATCAAGGTTGAGGTCACGGGTTCGTTCCCATTCCTTGACACTTTGATTTACATGGCTCACTATTGAGCACACCGCATTCACTCCTGCGCAGCGGTACATTGGTGTTTGAAGTGGCTGAATTCCATATAGGGTTAGTGAACAAGGGTCCAAATAAGTGGCCTAATCGCTAAGTTTAAAAATGTAGTTTGTATTAAGGCTAGATCATGTAAATATGGATGTTTCAATTTTTATTTCATAGATTTAGTCGTGGAAGCCTCGGTATAGAATTGGTTTAAATATGCTTTTAAAAAGTTGTTATGCAGGACTTAATCAAAATTTGGAAATCTATACTACTTAAGAAAAATTAATCAATCAAAACCACACATATTTATTGACCGAGCGTAGTGAGTTCGTTATTTCAGACGGGCTTTAAAATGTTTGTGTTTTTTGTCTGGCATGAACGAAATTTGGTACACAGACGCATCTCAGAATTGTCAACTCAAATATTAATTTTGAAGCTATTTTTGAGTATTAACTCTCTTTCTTCTATTATGTAGAAAGAGTAATAATTTGTAATTGTGAAAGAAAAGCCTTTTAAATTGTATTCGTAGGCATTTTATATTGCTGTACTAACTGTCTATGCTCCATCACAGGTATTAAAATTCTTCTTAAAGCCGACATGGTGTATAGTTGACATTTTTTTTTCTTCGCCTAAAGTACTTAAATAATAAAAAGGAAAGAAACGGTACACTCCCAATAAGCAAGGCTCGTGAACAGAATTGACTCCCCTAACTCCTCTTTTTTGGTAGTGATGAATACAAAAAAACACACATATATTATATATATATATATATATATATATATATATATATATATATATATATATATATATATATATATTAAAAAAGTCCAATTTTTCCGATACGATTGGTAATGAAGGATATAAAGGTTTAAATTACTGTGTGGATAGTAAGTTTATTGATCTGTTGTTCTCAATTTAATTTTACTGTAACAGAGTTATTCTTACCATTTTTCTTTTAGATTAATTTGTATGTAGTGCAAAATGTATCATTCAGTATATTTTTAAATTTATAGTTCCGTATGTATTATCTTATTGAGAACATTTTCATAAATATACTGGTAACACTCATTGTACACCAAATTGTTGTAATTGTAGGAGGTAGTGGTCGGTGACAAGCCGGAATAGATCTACATACTCCAGCTCATTCCAATTCTTTGACCTGATCTCCGAAAGTTCCAACACAAAAATTTGTTATGTTATCTGTCCAAACAAAGGAAAAATGTAGGGAAGCCTCAAAAAATAATCCCTCAAAAATTGGTTATAGAAAACTCAGACAAACTTTCTCATATACCATTTCATATAATTACTTAGCCCAGTGTTTTTCATTTACTAGTTTTCGAGTTTTCGTTGGTACATTTAATTATTTTTCAAAATTTTATCAATATTTATCATCAAATAACAATTTATCATACAAATAACTTCTCCTTGGTGGGGAATTAATCCCGGCCTCTCTCCGTCCACGTTTAAAGCTATTTTCTCAGGAACTAGATTTTTCCCAGGTTATATCGTTAGATTCGTATTTAAATAAACTATATTTTAGAATCTTTTAATAAAAAAAGTCGAAATCGTTTTCCAGTTTTTGGGTGGTAGCGCCCCCATATTCGGAGCTAAAATTAATTTCTCGATTTCGTCTCGGATATGTTTTTTTTTTAACATGTATGCGAGATTTTCGCAAAATCGGCCCAGTAGTTCAGGCCCCACATCTGCTCAGACGACATAGTGACATTTTTTAAAAACCATTTTTTGGACTCAGGAGACCTCAAAATGTGTAAATCCATCAAAATACTCGAATGTTCGCGCTCACAATACTCTCTTTATATGAGAATTTACGCATCCATACATCATGACTAGCAGCATGAACCCCAACTGAATTAAGTAAATAAATTAATATATATATGTATAAATATATATATGTATACACATATATATATATATATATATATATATATATATATATATATATATATATATATATATATATATATATATATATATATATATACAGAGATAGAGAGAGAGAGAGAGAGAGAGAGAGATATTTACAGACCCATATTAAATGGCGTACCCCCCTTTGTGTGTGCTGATAGCACATCTTGGCATATTTATTAACATTATTATCTATTACATTAAATAATTATATGAAATTGCATAACTAATTGCAAATACGCACATACTCATCTATAACTAAGAGACTGATATAATAGTTAATTTAATTGTTTCCCAGTAGTACACTATGTACAACTTCTTTCGTACAATGAACAAGAAATTTACCTTTAATAACATGCTGCTTTGAAGAAAAGTAGACGTATAGAAAATAAAACAAATCTACGTATATATGAAGTAAAATGTTTTTGCTCTGTTCCTTTATTTTAGAATAGTAATAGAAAACCAGAAAAGTGAAGCATCTCAATTGAAATAACAGAAAGTAATTTAAAAGTAAAATGCATTCTGATAAAAGTTTCTATCTTGTACTTTTTTTCTTTAAGCTTTCAGAAAAAAAATATATGGAAACATATTGGGAAGGCATATTTATATTAAAAGATTTCTTGTTCTGTTGACGTCTTTTTTTATGTTGGCATTTGGTTTAATGATATGACTTGAACAGTGTATTGAAATAGCAGGGAACTGAATAAAGGCAAAACGATTATAAGAATAATTTTTTCTTATCATTCGACATAAGTTGTAAAGGTTAGAGTAGTTAGTACTGTCCCATAAAATTATTGGGACATGTTACCTGTCCATCTGAACATAAATTTTAATTTAAATCAAATTATAATTATTATTAACTATGGGAAACAGACAGTGAAAAATACACTCCAGCGCCGGGATCCCGGCGCTGGAGTGTATTTTTCACTGTCTGTTTCCCATAGTTAATAATAATTATAATTTGATTTAAATTAAAATTTAAACTTTCCGTAGTATGAAAACTACCAAAAACTTAAAAATTGAATTTATAAATTTTAAAATTAAATATATCTCTAATATAAATATAAATTTTTGGGAAAATACAAAATTATAGGTTTTGGAGGTTGCTAATTAAGAATTTTGCAGTAGAAAGTATATAAAGCATTGTACAATCAAAGTAAATTCTTTAATTGTACTGTTTAATTAATATTATTTATTGCTTTTATTATTTAAAAAAAAAATGTGAATCCTCTTCTGATGATAATACTGTATTATCGCTAACGCATCAGTGCTGCTGAGGTTATAGCTTTCATAGTTTCTTTAAAATTGATGTTATATTAATTGGAAATATGAAAAAATTTGTACTTAATAAGAATGTATTC